>JAPQLA010000015.1:18287946-18298194 GCA_029822935.1 Naso vlamingii
TTTTGCACCTGTATCACAATGCAGAGGCTGCTTTTCTTAAATGTCTGGAATTGTAAAAAGCATTTGTTACTTATGTAGGGAGACAGGTGGGCCAAGGTCAAGTCCGTCCCGTAGAGGTCAAAGTCACCACTATAAATGAGCGTCTCGTTTCCACTGCGAGAAAAGCGCTCTGTAGTTTCTTCTGCGTGGCGGGTTACCAGCAGTTTCTGCTGTAACTTCTCTACTGTTTTGCCTTCTTTAACTCACCTTCTCAGTCCTCATGTAGACTTTGTGTGGACTCCTGAGTGCCCACATGCTTTTGAAAGTCTCTCATCAGTCATGCTCCTGTGCTTGTGGCTGCTCCAGACCCTTAAAGCTGGAGGTTGATGGCAGTGAAGCTGGCGCGGTCCTCTTACAGGAGGACGCTGGTGGGGTCAAACATGTGTCACTTTTCACAGGGCCACAGGGCTTAATGCTTGATTTAGCATTAGCATGTCATCTCTGCATCACCTGGTTCATTCACATCTGAGCTAAAAGGTCCACTTACTGTTTGTTTCAACAGGTTTCCACTGATCTAACATTGTATTTAGACTTGAGCAGAGTCCTGTTTGTCACATAGTGTAACTCATGTTTCTCGATAAAAATGAGCTTTGGTGTCAGTTGTGAATGTCCGCTGAATCCTGGCCAATGACCTTTGACCAGAGACACCATAAGAGACAAACAACTTAAAGTCATTCCTCCACTATGCAAGACTTTTGCATTGTTTAAACCTTTTAAATGCTCTGGGGAAAACTCACCAAACTTTTGACAGTTTTCATCAGATTTGACTGCTGATTCCATACGTGCCCGTCCATTTGGATACAAGCCTGGTAGTTTCAGGCCAAAGAATTTCTCTTCTTTGGTTCATTCTGTCTGTTTTTAGTTTCATTTCTCCCAAAACTCCTCAGTGGACCTTTCACCTCAGATTATTATATTAATATCACAGTGGATCCTGTGAAGATTTGTAGTTACTGAATGGTGAACATAATATTCATGAGACTTTTTATTCCTGTAGGAGAAGAGTTCGCATTTATCAGAGGAGGAAGGAAACCTGGCATTTCTCAGAAATTCTTCTTTGAACCACTTCACATGTGACACAGACAGAGAGCCAGGCCTTCCCTTCATCGGTTTATTTCATTTAGACAGCTGGAGCGCTGATAAAAACCATTTTAAACAACAGACAAGGAGCAAGTCAGGTTCAGAGTGTCAAGATGGCGAATACACGACATCCTCTGTTACATTTCAGAAGTTCGGGACGGTCAGAGGTCCTGCAGAGGAAGTGAGGGCGACCAAAGACAGTAAATTTAACTCATCATTTGTTATTCAAACATACTTTTTTGACGAAACTGAAGAGTATGGAAGCCCTTTTATTGTAAGAAAGTATAAATAACCAACCATGGTAATTATGGTGAAAAACTAAAAATTCTAATACATCAGGATTAAAATGTGCTTTCTAATAATTTAGAGATGCTTATTATTTCTATTGTAGTTTTTATTTCTTGGGTGGGAGTGAAGTACAACATATATTATGATATTTGGACAATGTTGTATACAGTATGACACTTGATGTCCCAAAATAAACTCAAAGCAATAAAGTCATCCTTACACTTCCAATCAGTGCCAGTACAAAAACAAAAACATAAATGCAACAGCAACAAGATTCAGAGCGCCAAGAAACAAGACGAAGGAATGAGAACGATCAAAAGTTTATGAATAATACAAAAACATGGTCTGAGGCATCAAATCTATGCAGCTGTGTCAAATTCAAGGCGTAAAGTTTTCCATCAGCATTTTTACTATTTAATCATGTATTCCTGAAAGGTCTAAGGACACATGCACACACCACAACTTCAACTTCCTGAGGATTATTTTTGTAATATTTTCCAAAAATGGCAGCAGACATTGACAGTAGAATATGTATGGATATTAACTATGGAAGCCCATTCATGCCAAAAACAAATTAAACATTAAAAAATAAGGTATTGCAGAAATACAATTCTAATAGATATCTGAAGAGTATGATTCAGCACATCATTATAATAATAAATAAAGTTTTAAACATCATTCACCTAAAAGTAGGAGAATTTACATGGAAACAAAAATTATCACAGGCTAAAAATGCCTTTTAAATGTAGATTTAAGTGAGTAACATTTTAAGAGGTTTAAGAGGTTTTTTTGTTATGAAAAAAGGCATAATATTCATCACTCATGAGCAAGTGATTACTTAAATGATAATTTTATAATTTAACACTTGTAACCTCATAATTTTTAATTGTTTGGCAATAATGGGCTTCCATATATATAAAGCCCAAGACAACACCAAGTGATTAAAACACTTTAAAATGTTTTGAACAGTAATTTTCCTAAATGTTGCTCCTTGAGGCCCGTGTTAAAGAAAGAAACAGAAAACAATGTTATTGTTGTATTTGATTTTGACATGAGTGTTTGATAAAATGCCCTAAAGTCAACAGCTATCATGTTTTCTGTGTCGTTAAGGAACTTTCAGATATTTTGGAAATCCTTTTATTATCTTCTGGTTTACTACGAATAATTTTTAATATAATTAAGAATATTTCTGTGTTAAAGACAAAATAAATTTAACCAAAACATTAGCATGTTCCTTCAAAATAAAAGCACAGGTTAAGTTACAGAGACTCTGAGGATACATGGTGCATGTTACATGGGCACTTGGATACTGCTGATTGGCCGTTGCCAGGCAGCAAAGGGGCGTGGCTTCTTTAAGTGTTCAGGCAGTGGTGGCGGCATCCTTCCTGCCAATCTGACAGTAGAGAATCATGGAGAAGACCATGCCGAAAATCTGGGGAGAGAGAGGAAACAAATCAGATAAAGCATAATGCTGTTAATACAACCTCAACATTTCCTTTATTCATTTCAAATTAAAAGCCCTTTAGCATTTCAACAGACAGTCTTGCATGACTCCCCCCAAAGAACTTGTAACTACTGTTTTTTCTTACCAGCAGGATGGCGATGGCGAAGGCGATTCCCAGCACCACCTCCATGTTTTTCTCCATCAGAGTGATGATTTTATCGGTGCAGGTCTGCAGGATGAGACATGACATCATCATACATATTCACAGTGCTCATCACATGATTTTACGTTTTGTAAACATCCAGCGTCACTCACCGTGGAGTAAGTGCCGGTGGGGCTGCAGTTTGTGTCGGTGGCGTTGCAGTGGCAGGAGTTGGGAACCGTAGCCCAGTCTTCTGCTCCTTTCACAAGACCGCAACACTTCAGCTGGGAGGAAAAAACAGCTGTTAGCAAGACTGCTGCAGCACAGCAGCTCATCAGCTGATAACTTACTGATTCCTCACAACGGTTCAGAGCTGCTGAATCCAAACCACAGCCAAACTGCATCAGTCATATTACAGCTGGAGACACTGATAATCGATCAAATGTTTCTAATTTTGAAAACAAATTGTCAGATTATCTGGTTTCAGTTTTTCAGTTGTGACGATTTGCCTCTTTTCTTTGTCATATGTGACTGTAAATTTTTGACTGAGTGATGCGACGCACAGGAAGCCATTTTAAACCTGGGGAAGCTTTTCAGAAAATTTTTAACTTTTGATTTTGTGTACTGCATCTGTAAAATGTACGTGTGTGTGTGTGTGTGTGCGTGTGCGTGCAGAGCCTGTGAGGAACATTTTTAATAAATCACTCTGACAAACTGCTGTGTTTTACCTTGAATAATAAATAATTCACAAAAAAAAAGTCATCACTGTGCTTAAGATTTTTATTTTCTATTTGTAGTTTTCCTGTCAGGTGCCAACTGTCTGCGTATGTTTTATTTTTCTTTATGTATAAAGTCTGAAAACCAGTTGTCCACATACTTGGGCGGTCCAGCAGCTCTGCAGTGACCCAAAGGTTAAATGGCTGTTTGAGACTGTTTTGGGAACTGCCTACTACATACTACATACTGCATACTGCATAACATATGTACTACCTACTGAATACTAATTGAACAATCGGCATGAAATCCGTTCACACCTCAGTACACAGGCAGGTTACCCAGAATGCATCTAACACAAACCGGCACAGATACAAATGAACAGCAAGATTCTTTTTTTGTTTGTTTGTTTGTTTGTTTTTCATTAGACTTCATCAACAAATGCCCAGCTGTGTTTTGGTTGTGACGTTCAAGTGCAGTGCACTGTGGGAAACAGTAGGTGAGGTAGACTGGTTGCATGCATACTTGGGATTGCCGTCAAATCAGTATACATCCAGGAATTTTTTGGCATACTGCAGATTTTGCTTGTGTTTACATACAGCATACTACACAATACATTTTGGCTGAATCACTGCATACTGCTAGTGCAGTATGCTGTTTTGAAAAACAACCCTGGTTTAAAGATTAGGGTTCAGTTTAGAGGCCGTTTACACGGCGCAAGTGTTTGCGTCAAAGGGTAAACTGTAGCTGCGGTTTGGCTTCTCTTTCACATGACAACCAGGTTCCAGAGTGGAAACTTTTGAAAATGCAAACTTCTTACCGGCTACATAAACTTGAAAAGCGGAAAGCCTGTGAAAACAGTGACTATGCTAATGCTAATGCTAGCACAAGTCAAAGCATTCCGCAATAGCCGCCACCAAACTCTGATTAAACACTCCACAGTGCACCAAAGGCAAGTCAAATATGACAACAGTGTGTTGAGGTGAATTTGAATCTTCATAGAATAATTTTAGAAGTCAAACTAGGACTGATTTTTTTACTTTGTGGCTGCTTAGGGCTCAGCAGCAATAGGAAGTTAACAAATTTGACAGCTCCTGTGGTATGTCATTACAAAGTCACACCTCCAACCACCAGCCTGGCATGCATACGACAGCGCTTTAGGTTGTTCATGTACATGTGGATTTTTTTTTTTTTTTTAAAGCAAAGGAAAGCCTTTTCCATGTTTAGCAGACCTGCTCATGTCTAAACGTGGCTTTACGGTGAGTTTTACCTCCTGCTGCAGTTTGTCCATGTCTGACCTCACATCCTCAGCCTGTGATGACAGCGGGGTCAACTTCTGCAGACGTTCCGTCACCCATTCCTTCACCTGCACACACACACAGACACACACACGCACACACACACACACACACAGAAAAACTGTGAACCTCTCCACAAACCGACTGCAGGTGACATGAGGGCAGCACCACTTCCTGTCTTACCTTACTCTCGCTAATGGCTCCTAGGATGCCCGCCGCCAGCAGGAGGATGAAGATGATGAGGAGGCTGATGAAGAACTGAGGTAGAAGAGCAGGATGAGCACAGGTTTATTAATCTTAACTAAAATCTTCTCTATATGCAAAATTCTCTTAAAACTGAGCTGAGTTTGCAGCATCAACAGTCACAAAGTTAAGATTGTTGCAGGAGGTCTTGCAGGTGGAGCTGCCTGTGAGGCTGGACTCAGGGCACAAGAATCAGTTTTTGTTCATGTTCAGTTTAAATGGAACTCTCAGCACTGTGCATTTTCACCTCCATGGTCTTCTCTGGTTTATCAGGTGTATCGTCTGATACTGTACCTCACTAAATGTACTGTTAAATGTTATTGTTGTTGTTGTTGGTTGTTTGTTGTAGTTGTCACTAATTCTCTGTTTTACGTTGTTACATCAACCTGCCAAGGGACTTCGCCTTGCCTTGCCCTCAGACGGAAATTAGCCTCTGTCTACAATCTGGCTATGTTCAGTAATATATGTCTCTACTTTTAAACAAATAAATAAATAAAGTTTAAGAATGTCAATCCAGGATGAATATGGTTTTAAAATGTAGGAACACTGGAGCTTTTGTTGAGTGTTTTGTTGTAAGAAAGCAAAGAAAAAACTTCTCTTTCATTTGATAAAATAAAATGATTCAAAGCAGAAAATACTGAAAAAATAATGTGTCAGTTCCCACCAGCAGCAGCATGCAGCGGTTCTCCCTGATGGCTCCACAGCAGCCCAGGAAGCCGAGCACCATGATGATCACCCCGATGGCGATCATCAAGTCGATACCCGGAAGAGATTCATTAGTGATCTGAGGACAGAAGGAGGTCGGAGACAGTCAGAGGAAACATCAGTATTAACATCTGGACTGTGTGATTGAAACATTAAATAAAAGGACAGAAAGTTGGATTGTTTGCACTGATGCTACAGTCTGAGAAGGTGACAGTCTTACACTGAGTTCTGCATTAAGTAAACACAAAGAGAGTAAGTGAGTTTTCACATTTATTTGTGTGGATGTGGTGTGAAAGAAGCTGCATGCGTCCTGTTAATAAACTGTCTCACCTTGTTTGCATCCTTGCTGACTTTCAGGTAGATGGACACGCCCAGGATGATGCAACCACTAATCTGTAGAAAGAGAGAGTGATGGATGAGTAAAGTGCAAAATGTGTGACAAATATCACCAGTTAGAAGTTTATTGGTGAGAATCTAGTGACATCTGGTGGAGAAAACCTGCAACAACTCAACTCAAAAAACTTGAACTTGAACTTGAACGGAGCAGATTTGTCATCTCTTAGGGATGAATTTTTTATTTTGAAAAGACCATGGCCCTTCCTCTAGCACCACCCTCAGGACAAAAACAATTTTTTATTTTCTACCCAAAAAAGAACCATGAAAAACTCTCAACTGCACGAAAAGAAGATTTTAGTTTCTCCAGCAGACAAAAGGGAACCGGGTTCATGGAGGGAAGTGAAACATGGCCAGAAATATTCAGACACCTGCACATTCTTCAAGCTTCACCATTGTTAATTTTTAACACACACACACACAGTCACAGTGTGCAAAGTGCTGTAGATTATTAATGCACAGAAAACTTGTGTGCATTAGAGCTTAAAGGGTCCTACAGCAACTGAGAGATGAACGCGCCTTGAATAATTTAAACTGTGCAAACATAAGTGGCTGCAGCTCACAAGATCATGTTTGTCGTTTGGTTAAAGTCAGAAACTGGATTTCAGAATGTGTTCAGTGTCTTTTCTGTCTGTGTAATAAGAACAAAAAGAGTTAGTACATGTGTGTGGGGAGGGTGTTTGCCATTTTTAGATTAAATTTGTTTATTTAATTAGAATAAAAAAACCCAGAAGAGCTTCTGAACGGTATCACACTGACTGCTAATCTGAAACAAACTGATCTTCAGACTGTTGTTCAGTTTCTTCATTCATCAGGATTGATGAACAACATCCATTATTCAGTCCCCGTACAGAAAGTCGACACAAACACGGAACTGTGACTAATTATCTGCCATCAATATTTCATGGTCAGAGAAGTGCAGCAGACGGCTGATGACAGGATGAAGACACAACAAACGCACATGAAGAAACTTCATCGAGAGAATTCACTTTGACTCATATCACAATAATAACAGCTGTATTTATGTCTACATATACAAATCTGTTGTTTGATTTAATAAAATTTAAAATTTTATTTATTTTGTAGGTTATCTTGAAATGTCCTTCAGTTATATGAGGGTGCTTCAAGTTACATTTCTAATTATCATAATTATAATTATTATTTTGTCTATTATTACAAAAAACTTTAAGTTCGCTTTAAGATAAGTCTCTAAACATCAACTTGGTTCTTCATTATGACGTAATAAAATGGTCATAAATTATTATATCCAAAAAAAGGCTAAGCAAAAGCTAAACTGTGATCAAATATACTTATTAATATATATTTATAATATACTTCAACTATTGATACAGTTTTCATTTTGATTTTTAAATAATTCTTGAGTTAATATAAAATGTACATATCCAGTTTTTTCTTTTCAGTATATATGCAGAAAAAAAAATGTTTTCTAACATTTTAAAAACCAATTAACCGAGAAAATAATCTCCACAATAAACAATGTTGATCCTAAATTAAACTTCTCTGTTTCATTTTATCTGATTTGATGTCAGTACATGAACTTTACAACATCGATCTTTATTTTTCTACATTTGTGCAGAAAGTTTTTTTTTTCAACCATAAAAAACAAAAATAAAGAAAAACTCATGAATCATTCGCTTCACTTGTGAATAAACGGAAACAAACCTGACAAACAGAAAAAGGACATGACCTCTGTGCTCTCTCTCTCTCACACACACACACACACACACACACACACACACACCCTCGGCCTACTTTCACATTGTTCTCATTCAGGCTGAATAAATAAGATTGTGTCGAGGATTTGAAGCTTCATCACACCTGCAGGAGCAGCTGACAGGTGAAACCAGAACAGCCACAATCTGAAGCTCAGGTTGATGATTTTACAACATTCACGAGATTTCATCCAGTTTTTGTTGAAATCTTTTAGTTTGTCTGTAGGCTGAACCAGAACCACTAAAAGGTGACAAAGAGCCAAAACTTTAAACCAACAGAGGAAACAAACAATGATTCACAATATAATGATTATTTAACCTCATTCAGGAACTTTTGTGACTTTTACGTGTTAGTGGGACGAGCTGCACGCTGACGTTCAGACTGTTTGAACAACAAACTCGATGTGCTGGTGGAAACACGCCTGAGGGAAAAACCTCTATCAGTTTGCTCACACCGGGTTTGATGTCGACACGTCTGCCCTCACAAAATAAAGACTTCAGAGAAAACACAAACAAAAAACGCTCAGGATCATCGCGGCTTCCTCTGCTTCGCCTGATTCCATCTGCTGCAGTTTGTTTCTGCTTTCTGTTCCCTTCAGACCAGAATTATTTCCTTTTTTTCCATAGCCTACTGATAATTCATTAATTTTTTATTTTTTTCATATCCATTGCAATGAACATCAGGTCCAAACAGATGTGAAATTCTATTTAGATTCTTATTTATAATTTAATTTGAATCATTTTATGTAGTTTTCTGTGACACATTTGTTTTAGTATTTGTCATAAATGTCTCGCCCCACACTGCTGTACAATGATATGGAAGAACAGCCTCAATGAATGGCACAAAATATAAAGTGAAGCAAAATCTGCTTTCCTATTGTTTTACCTGCTTTATCGCTGGAAAAAAAAACACCTAGGCTATAAAGAGCTGTTTTCTTTTGAAGGTGGCTGCCAACAGTAAGAAGCAGGTCACGCCAGGGCAAAACTGAATGATGCCAACATTCAAAGAAAAGCTTCCGCTCAGAGTTTGTGGCTCTTGTGTAACAAAAAAACAGCCTCTAACATGCAGCTTCAGCAGTCAAAGGAGGAAAGTCATGCAAAAGACTGATGTTCACTAATTAGAAAAAGAGAGACAGAGAGAGAGATTAAAACATATATATATATATATATATATATATATATATATATATATATATATATATATATATAGATATATATATATATAGTCTTTTAAGACTTTTATGATCATATTTTTCTCCACTCACAGGCTTTCACTGAACAGTTGCACGTGTAGATCTTGAATGAATGTTGAGTTTAAACTAAGATCAATCAGAGGCTTGCAATCATCTGCCATTACAAAACTAATTTCACCAACGCCTGAACCAATAATTGATCACTTTTTAACTCAGCGAACAGCTTAACTGAATTATGAGCGGGGGACACACACAAACAACTGACAAAGGACATTTCAAAAAAATATTTTTGGCAGACAAATTAAAATCAATGTAATCCCAAAATATGTTTAAATGTAGTTGGCGTATTCAAAAAAAGCCTGCATGGAGTTAATGTAATGACATCAGCAGAGACTCCTTCAGGTGTGTATCACAGCGCTCTGCAGGTATTACTGCTTAATGCTCCATTAAGCCAACAGGAATCTGAGTCAGTCAACAAACAGTATCGAACGTACCGCAGCTCTTGACAATGTTAGAAAAGAACTTCATTTCACTATCAAACGTGTTTGTTTACTGACTCACTTTTTCCAGTGAACTGGAACGGTTGGAAACTAATCTCGCTGAACTTTGAGCAACAAACCATTTTAAAAGAAGAAAAGTGCCGTCATATCTAATATCATATCTGAAAAAAAACAAATATGTTCTCTGTTACAGGAAACACAGTTTGACACACACACTCTCAGTTTGAACATTCCCTCTGTTATCCCCTCAAGGAGTGAAAAAAAATGGCAGAATATACTGAAATACTTCTGATATTTATTAATCAGGTGAACCAGTGAGATCTGATCATGTAAAGCTGGAAGCATTTTTATTGTTTAGTGTAAATGTTCTGCATCTCTCTGAAAAACGATAAATTAATACAATTACATAAATTAACCACAGCTGTCGCCAAATGAGTCAGGACTGAAAATCATCATCATTTCCACTAAAAGCAATGGAT
>JAPQLA010000015.1:18402709-18413772 GCA_029822935.1 Naso vlamingii
TGGATGGATGGATGGATGGATGGATGGATGGATGGATGGAGCAGTTTGAGCCTTGACATGAATGCCAGGACAACTGAGCTCGTTTATTTTGCTTTTAACAGCAGACTTTAAAATTTTTTCAGTGACAAGATGTTCAATCAAGAATTCAGAGAAAATAAAAAAAATGCATTTTATGACATAATGTAGATTTTCATGACTCAGTATGTTTAAATTTTACATTGGAGACACACAAAATCTAAAGAGAAACTCTTACTCGTCCGTTTGTGCTTCTTCATCTTCTTCTTCCCAGGCCATTCGCCTGTCAGGAGAACTTGGAGACGTTTGTGCTTTTTTTCGTCTGTTTTTGTTTTTATGGTTTGTTTCTCCTGAACTCAAAACAGATGACCTCTTACTGGAGCTGCTGGAGCGACTGAAAACAACAACAACACTTAGAAACCGGCTCAGAAAAGTTTTCACAGGATTCTCTTTTCACCTGCCATGTCTCTCACCTGGCCAGGTCCAATGCCTCCACATGGGAGGTGCTGTGGCTGTCGGGATCATGGCAGAGGTCGAGGGTCGTGCGGGGGGTTGTTGAGTCTGTGGTGTCCGTTGGCTCCCACAGAGCGTTGTTTTCTGACACCAGCTGGCTCAGGTGATCTCTGGAGAAATTGGTTCCCCAGGCTCGACGGCGGTACAACAAGGCCTTCTGCCTCAACTCCCTCACCTGGAAGACACACACATGCAGAGTCTTTCACTTTTCATGAACAGAGTATCTCCAGGAAACAAGGTAACAATAATACAGTTTAAAAATGATACAAAGACACTGGAGGAGGCTAAAGGTGCAGGTCAGTGTAATAAAAGTCAAAGGAGTTGGTTCCTGTAGTTTGGCCTGTCGACTGCTGCAGTTTCTGTCTGTATGTCAGATCTCAGTCTAATCTGAACACACTGACATGACGCATAAATTTGCTTTTATTGAACTATCTGATCTTGATGTTGGATATGATTTTCTCCAGTGTTCATCAAAAGTAAACGATTATAAATCCTCATATCACAGAAAACAGAAACTTGTCCAACGCTCATGTCAGGTTCACTGCACATCCGTCAACTGCTAATGGCTCATCCAACGTGCTTTTAGTAAAGCCAGTTTGCTAAAATGCAAAAATACATTAAAAAAAAAAAACTGTAGCCAACTGCTAAACTAACTGTCATCATGGCTGCATTATTTACAGCTCCTCTGACCTGAAATAGACCAAAAGCAGATTAAATCAGGGCTGGGTGATGGCCTGAAAATCATTATCTAGTATTTTCAGGCTATATCTCGATACACGACATATATCTCAGTATTTTTAAATCTCCTCAAAAGCACTTCACTGATGCTAGAGGTGGGAAACAGAATCTAACTTTTACCAAATTCCTTCTGATGTGACAAAACTGTAGGTTTGACTTCTAGTGCTTTCAAAAAATATTAACACAATTCCATTTTTGATCAATGATCATTAATAATGTAGATATAATGACTAAGTGGTAAAGACAAGTATTAAAACAAGTAGAATTGTTTGATATGTTGAGAGAATGACATCACTTTACTGGCCTGCAAAAACACCATTTATTCCACATCATGATATCATAATATCACATATCCAAGACGATATAGTTTAAACGTCTCATATCTTGAAATAAAATCTTTATGTTGCCCAGTTCTAGTTTTACTGTTCTTGCATCATGCAAATTTTTGCATGTGATGTGACAACACATTAACTGCTGCAGTTTGAACTTTGGCGTTTGACTGGTTGTGTTGTGAGAACAAACCACAGAGAGCCTGAAAGCTTTTGTCAGCACTTTCCCTCCAAAATATCTGCTGAGTTTTTTTCTGGTTATTTTACTGCTTTAGTTTGTAACCACATTTCCTTTCACTCCATCTCTCTCTTTACCTTGCTCTCTTTTAGACTGATTGGAAAACTAAAAACTTAACTTCTTTGAAACTCTTTTCTCTGGTCCTAATAGTGATGCTACAAAAGTACTCACAGTTCATCTTTACTTCAGTAGAAGTACAGAAACTTGTGAAAAAAGACTCCGGTGAAAGTACAAGTACTGACTCAACTTCTTTATTTAAGTCAAAGTAATAAAGTACAGATTGTGAAATATACACTGAGTAACAAAGTACAAAGTTTCCCTCTGAAGGACATTTCTGTGCAAAGCTGACTGAAGCTCATATCATATTAATATAATGCAAAGAGTATTAAACTTAAAGGTAGAATCAGTATCTGAGCTGTTCCTAAACGCACCAGAAAATGAGCTGATTGTTGAGTCTCATTCCCAGAGTGTCAGATAGAGACATTTTGGGTTGGTGAAGCGTCCTGAGCTCAGCCAAAAAGACAAAAGCATTCAACCTAAAGTAACGAGCCTGTTTGGAAAATGTGACGAGGAGAAAGTTCAGATATTTGTGTTCAAATGTAGGGAGGAAAAGTCAAAAGTTGTCAGAAAAATAAATACTCAAGTAAAGTACAGACACCTGCAAAACCAGTGAAGTGTTTAATCAGTGAGGTTTAGTTTGCTGCATAATTTTTGATTCTCAGTGTAACAACAGAAGTTCCTGGAACTCTGTGACTGGAAAGGAAAAACCCCCACAGCACGAAAGAAATGCACAGCAGGAACTAAATTTAGACCCCGGCTCCTCTGATCACACAGAAGGCAGTTAAAGGAAGGGCTGCAGTTCATAACCAGCATATATATAATTTACCAGAGTGTCATCACTAAAACAAGCCCAGCCTTCTGCAGCCACTCGTGAACCTGAACATGAAGAAAGACCCGTTATTCTAAATCCTGAAGGCCCAGACTTTGATTTAGTCAAAATAGACTTTTGAGCTGAGACAATGTCAATAAATCACTGAAAGAGAAAGTGTCCATCCACAAAAGAGATGTTTTGTTTTTGCACAGGCCAGCCAGTAGAGCATAAATTTGTTTGACTGAAAATTATCAGGAACTAACATGAAAATCGACATTTTGGGCTTTTTAGGGCTGAATTTCTTTACATTTTCTTTTTTTACTGAATTCTTTTGGTTTTGGCCTGTTGGTAAAACATCGTCTTGAGCTGCCATGAATTTTATTGTAGATTTTATGAGGTTGATTCTTCATGATTTTTGGTGATTTCCTGAACTTTCCTCTACTGCCACCATGAGGTCACATTGTGGTCTTTGGTGATAACAAAGCTCCACTAAATGATAAAAAACTCGTCAACATAAACACATATCAATAAATATATTTAATGTCTGCTGGTGTGCTGATATCTTATTTAACTGACTGAACTGCTGACAGTTCCTACAAAACCGAAAGCAGCAAGTAGCATCGAAAACTTTCTTAAGCTGCTGCAGAAATGTAAGCAGATGACAGCAGCAAAAGTCAGCCGAGCGAAGGAGGATGAAGACACGCAGAGAGCACGTATGTGTTCAACTCTTAATACACGGAGCGGAAAGGCTGAATGACAAGATTCAGGGAGAGTTCAGGAGAAATCACATCCCGTTTTAATGAACAGTTGTCAAATCAAGTTCATATTAAAAGACCTTTATAAAACTTCAGCTGCAGATTTTGATGAACTGAGGGCAGACTGAGTCTGACCCCAATCCAAACCCCGAATAACCTGCTGCCCTGTTTTCAAACTAACCTCAGACAGTCTCTGACCTAAACCTCAACCCTGAGACGAGCCGTAAGCCTGACGCTGCACATCTCAGCCCTGACTGCCGCTCTGCTGAGTGACGGTGGCTCACAGTCTGGGAAGGTTTTATTTCCTCTGAACAGACACAATTGACGTCAGCTGACAGCTTCCTTCCATGCACTGAAACTGTCCACAGGAAGACTCACTGCAGGGATGGAGAGGTAACTGAAGGCTGCACATCGAGTTCATTTACTGAGAAAAGATCACGAACAGTTAAAGAAGCTGCAGCATCGTTAGTTCAAACTTTTGATTTTCTCATTTTGTACTTGAACAGGATCATAAGGACAAACTACACATTCGACTGACTAAAACTAATACAGCACAACCCTCCCTGCACGAAAGTGATCATGTTCAGCTTATTGATGATGATGCATCAATACCAAACCACACCACACCAATCTAAAAGCACACTGACTGTACTTCACCACTTATAAGACACACTGTCACCTCTTCATCACACTGAGGTCTTCAAGGCGCATCCCAGTGTTTCTACATGCCAACATCGGCCACATAGGTTACATAAGCCCCGCCCACTTTCCCCAAAATAGCTTTATCTATGAGATATGTTTGTTTACATTTTGTTCATGTTCAATAAACGTCACCGAAAGTAGCTGAATATGTGTGACAGTGTTAGTTTGAAAGAACATCTGTGTCAAAATCCTTCTTCACGCTAATATTCCAGCGTGGAAGGAACTATTTTTCCAGACGGAATAACTTTGGTCTCCACGGCTCCCCTCTCTCTCTCTCTCTCTCTCTCTCTCAGTGATTTTTGGTCAAATAAACACAGACGTTCTCTTTAGAAGGGTGAATTACCTATAATTAGCAACCTTCACCTGTCCTATAGTGTTTCTATCCCCTGTTTCAACATGAATGGCAGTGAATGGGCTTTAAATATGCAGCCTGACATCTACTAAAGTAACACATGGTCACATTTGAACTACAACATTTGGAGAAGACGGAGACGATCTCTGCTGATGGAAACAAGTCAGAAACAGGCTGGGATGCTAATTTAAATGAGGGTAGACTTAGTAACAGGAACACTTGTCTGAGTGATGCAATACAGCTCAGCGGAAGCACAAACTACATGTTATAAAGACAAACACAGTTGAATCAACATCTTTCTAAAACAATTTTGGCAAAACTTTTTATATCACTCATGCTCAGTTTTTTATGTGCTAGTTCCACATGTGTGTTCAGCACTATGTTCACTGATGTGCCTCCACTCTGCTGGCTTCAGGTGACCGAGTTCAGTGCTCAGTGCACACGAGTCTGCAACAACAAACTAGGAAGCCATTTCAAGTGCAGAAACGCTTGAACATCAGGAACAAAAACGTGAAGCTATTGTTTTTTAGAAGTTGTTTCCCTGCACAGATAAAAGGAACGTTTTGTTTTGTAGGTTCTTGCAAACATTTTGCTGAATCTGGGATCAGCTGAATTCTACAGACCTGATGCAGAAAAGTCAGAAAGTGCTTCATCTTGCAGAAGCAGCTGCCCCCCTCCTCAGCGACTTTCCACGAGACTGGTGGGAACTTACCTGTGTGTGTGTGTGTGTGTGTGTGTGTATGTGCGCGTGTGAGTAACAGTGAGTTGTTTCCCTGAAATGAAGCTTTGTGGTTTCACTGCTGACATTTAGCGCTCGGGTTTTCCATCAGCAACACACATACACACACACGCACACACACGCACGCACACACACACACACACACACACACACACACAAACACACACACACAAACACACACGCACGCACACACAGTGAAGCTAGAAGGCATTGCGCAAATCCCCCAACAACAACTTCACTGACACTGATGAGGGATTTATCGATCAGTCAGATCAGCAGTTTTGTGGTGCTGGACGAAGTGATGTAATGTTTAACTTTAGCCAACAAAAAGTAAAAACTGTCAAATCCTCAGAGAAAGTGTTAATCCAAAAAAAAAAGTTTTGTGTTTTTGCGCAGGTCAGCCAGTAGAGCACAAAGAAATGTTTTCTGGCTGGACAGAAATCCTGTTTAAGACCGTTTCCTGTCTGTGAGTTAAGCTGATGATGGTTTTAGGTCTGAAACATTCACTTTTTGTCACATTCTCAGTAGTAAAATGATTCTTTTGGATCTTGAGAGATTCCCTTCCACATTTCATATCAGTGTGCAGTGCAGAGGTGTTCCGATATTAAAACTAGTATTGGAAAATGCCTCCGTCGAAAATGCTGGTATCGCAATATTAGCATCAGCGAGTACACCAGTCTGTGCACTGATCTGATACCATGTGATTTATTAGCTGCTAAACGCTACCTTATACCCAGAGGTGGAAAGTAACCAATTAAATTTACTCACGTTACTGTAATTGAGTAGTTTATTTGTGCACTTGTACTTTTTAAGTGGTTTTTAACATCTGTAATTTTACTTTCACTTAAGTAGGTTTTGTTCGAAGTATTGTACTTCACTACATTTTAAATCACATCAGTCAGTTGCTGCAGTCAGTCAGCCAGAGCCAATCAGATGGAGCGTTACTGAGTAAAAAAAAAGCTGAAACAAAGTTTCTCCAAGTTTTCTATGAACTGGTGCATGCCAGTAACGCTCCATCTGATTGGCTCTGGCTGACTGACTGCAGCACCAAAAGGTGAACAACAGTCAGTCAGGCACACACCCAGACAGCAAAGGGGCGTTTTTGTGCAGACATGGAGCGGGATGGAGATGGAGAGATGATATTACAACCCTCCACAACTCCCAAAAAAGTAACTAAACAACTTTAACTCTGAGTACATTTTAAATTACTTACTTTTTACTTTTACTTGAGTACATTTTTACACTAGTAATTTTACTTCTACTTAAGTAAAATTTTATCAAGGTAACAGTACTTCTACTTAAGTCGATTTTTCTGTACTCTTTCCACCCCTGATTACACCTTAAGTTTAAAAAGAATTGTTATTTTTAGGCGCAGGTATCGGATCAGTTCTCGGTATTGGGAAGGAAAAAATGGTATCGGAACATCTCTAGTTTCTCTCTGGTTTGGGATTGTTCACCTGAAACTGACCCTACTTCTTCAAAAGCGTTGATTCAAGAGCGAAAAGGATTTAGTTTTGTTTCCATGTACGAGCTGTACGTGAAGCCCAGCTGAGTAGCTTGTTAGCTTGTTAGCTGACAAGACAATTATTTGTTTCAGACCAATTTTTGGTGCTAAGCTAAGCTGCCTGCAGGCCTTATGCTAGGCTAAGCTAAACCTGACCTGATCCTGATGTATAGCTTCTCATCTGATCCGCAGTTTGATAAATAAATACAGGAAGTGACATCACCACTTATTATAATACACACGTATCTAAACTGAACCCTGACCTGAGAGGCATCACTGTCTGTGGCTCCGCCTTCTTCTGGGATCCTGTAGAGAGGAGAACCAAATCTGAAATCATACTCTGTCCACATCCTGTCAGACACACAGACGGCTTCATAAACGTATGAATTCAAAACACACAACAACACACACACACACACACGCATACACACACAGAAACAGACAGAAACACACCTGTGTGCTCTCTGCACCTGAGGAAGAGGAGGGGGTGTGGTCTCATCTTTCAGAGAGCCGGAGACATCATTTTTGGGGTGAAGCTTCTTCTCTAACTCCTCCCACCTCTTTTTGTTGGTCTGGAGATGACAACAGGAAGTATTTATCAGTTTCTCTCAGAGTTTAAAATGTCAATAAAAGTTTGTAATGAGGTTTGAGGTCCCTGAAGTTCTGCTTTCACTTCAGCTCTCTATCGTCTCCATCGCTGAACCTCAATGTTTCTGATCTTACTCACAGTTTAAGAAGGCGGTACCAACTTAGAGCTACACACAAACAGTGCAGTATGTGTTGGTTATACTGTCTGCTCACTAAAAGTAAATCCATACCTGCCAGTCAACCAGAAATAAAAATGCTTAGAGGTCATGGAAATATAAAATGTTCATATTCATCTCAGATGTTAGAAATCTTTTTGCTTGAGTGAAAACTTGAAAAACAGTTTAAAGTTACGACTGAGCACAAGTTTGCTTTATAATGTAATATAAAAAACAAAAACAGAGAATCAAAAGTTTAATATATTAGCTGAGTGCAATTTCAAGCATCCTGCATTTGCATAACAGGAAACAAAATCTAAGTCCACAGCAGGTAAAGCATCACAATATAGAGATGCGCGCGCATGTGTGTGTGTGTGTGTGTGTGTGTGACTGTGCACTGTATATACCATGTGTGTGTGGAACAGTGGAACCCTCTCATGTTCCAGATGTTTCCGGAGGCGGGGCCCGGTGGGTGGGACCAGACCCTGGAAGCTACGCTGATACTCTGTTTCCATGGAAACAGGGTTTTTCTTAAAGGGGGGCACAGACCTGCTGCTGGAGTGGAGCACCTGCAGAGAGGACCGGACTGTCAGTTTGTGCTGCTTTGTATAAAATGGAAGCATCAACCAGTGTCCAGCACTGCGTGGTAACATGGTGCCTGTTCCAGTCTGTAAAAGTGGAACGCGGTGGTTTTCAGGTTAGCGTACCTGTTCTGCAGTCAGTAAAGGTGAAGCAGCAGTTGCAGGTTTCTTCCAGCTGAACTGTCTGTGGTGCTCTGTTCTTTGACTTCCTGACCTTTGACCTCCAGACCTCAGCCCCGCCCTCCACCGCAGAGCATGCTGAACCTGCAACGTGACAACATGGAGGCAAAACTGTTCACTGATATTTCCAATGAAGGCACATTTTACCAGGAGACACAGCGGTGATGTGGGGCATGACTCTGCTGATAAACACGTTTTAGCTCACTTCATCAGCCGAGGGCTGCTGTGCTTCAGGTGCTGCTGTCAGAGGTCGGCTCGCCTGTGGCTGGCTGTTGAGTTTACAGTGGTTGGACTTTACTGGGGAGAAGCAAAAACAGCAGTGCCACCAACAACGACAAGATGGTTCAACCAGGACAGTTTATAAGAATCATAGGTTCATAGACAGTTTGTCTTCATGAGTTCCTTGAGACAGGAGAGCATCACTAAAAAAAAGAATTAGGATGTGTGACTGAAAACAATGAGAGC
Organism: Naso vlamingii; assembly: GCA_029822935.1. NCBI lineage: Eukaryota > Metazoa > Chordata > Actinopteri > Acanthuriformes > Acanthuridae > Naso > Naso vlamingii. Next base: position 18,411,435 of record JAPQLA010000015.1, read on the forward strand.
CCAGTTATGTGACGTGTATTTACCAGATTTTCCTGCAGCTCCTGCTTCTACTGGTGGTCCTGGCTCTGCAGCAGGTCCAGGTGCTGTTTGTTGTCCTTGGTGTGCAGCAGGTCGAGGTCCTGCTGGAATTTCAGGCTCTGCAGGAGATCCAGGGCCTGCTTGTGCTCCAGGAGATGCTGGAGGTTTTGGCTCCTTCGTGGAGGCCGAGCGACTCCTCGAGGCTGGTTATGAAGAGGTGGAGAATCAGGAGAGACATCAAAACAAAACTTTATTAGCTTACATGCTAACATGCTAATGTAAGTAGCACATATGGTGGCTTAAACTGAAAATGTTTTAATATGTTAGTGTTAACATGACAAACTAAAAGCCAGCATGGTCACATGATCACATGCTGACTGTAAACATGTTATCTAAGCTCAAAGTACCGTTGAGTCTGAGTACAGCTGAAGCAACAAGCTTCAGACAAAGTTGGAATTAGGGCTGGGCAACAAATTGATTTTATATTGAAATTGAAATTAATTTGTTTGCACAATGTTAAAAAATGAAAATCATGAAAATCGATTTCCCCTTTAACTAGGTTTAATTACAATAACCTGCAGCTCTCTCTCAGCTCTGGGCTCTTATTTTTCATAAGTGAAGTTTGGAAAAGTTATGCTGGCTCTTTATCAATCCGAAAATGGGGGGATTCGTCTTTGTTTGATCAAACTTTTATTTAAAAACGGTTTGGTCTGGGGTGTCTGGTGGCTCAGGTGGTGGAGCAGGTGGCCATGGGTTCGATTCCACCTGTGGCCTTTCACTGCATGTCATCCCCCCCTCCCGTTTCCTGTCTACTCTTCAGCTGTCCTATCCAAGAAATAAAGGCCCAAATAATATCTTTTAAAAAAGGGTTTGGTTAAAGCCAGGTCTGCACTTCATTCTTAATAGGAATTTCATGTTTATTCTAAATAATAATTCCTTTCTCTTTTGCAGTTAAAGAAAAGAAAGCATTATGATCAAAAATCAGATGCAGTATGAAAAAAAATCTGGGATTTTATTTTTAGACCATATAGCCCAACCCAGGTTGAAAAATAACAGCAGAGACTGACGGTAATGACACGAACCTTACAGAGATCAGGTTAAACTCAGGAGACGTTCAGCTGCACCTTAAAGCTCTGCATTGTCCTCAGATCTTCTCCACGCACGGGGTTAATCTGTTTTTTGTTTTTTATTTTTTTTTACAGCACCTTAACAAATTGATTTAGTAGTACTGAAATTTATTTTGAACAGAAAGCAAAAGGGTCATACAGAAAACTATGACATTACACATAACAGAAAGTATGATGCAATACTAGTTTGTAAACCGCTTGATAATTTGGTTTACACATCCGAAAAGGAGTGGGAAGAAGTACGCACATATTTAATCCCACAGTCTTGTTGCACTTCCTCTAATGTCTTTCTGAGAAGACTCGTATGAGTTTGTAATGGAGGCTTCATACCAGCAGGGGGTGCTGTTGTATGTGAATGAGGACTCGGCTCAGTAACAGTGCGTTGTGGAGCTGGTGGATGCAGCAGAGAGCTGCAGGATTGAGCAAGAAAACCAGAACTGAACTTCTTCCGACGCTGGAGACTCGGTTCTCTGCTGATACCTGACAGACAGACAGACAGACAGACATATCAGAGAAACAAGTTGAAGTTTGAGAATTACAATTGTAATAAAAATCAAATTGCTGCTGTTTCTACATCCGTCCTCTGCTGGCATTGGTGAATAAATATTTCTTGTTCTGAAGTGTTCACATGTCATCTCAGACTTACAGTTTTTATTGGTGATGTAAGCAAGCTGATGTCAGAGCTAGAATTTTTAAACTTAGACTTGATTCAAAAATCAGCTTTACAAGGAGGAGGTGGTCTGGTGGCGGTAAACAGAGAAAGTGCTCAAAGGCTGACAATTTTAAGACGATAAATGTTGATGTAAATTTTTTTTCTCCAGTCATGGTTCATATCAGGGTTGTTACCCATCTGATCTGAGCGCAGGCCAGCCAGTGGAACGCAGCGCTGAGGAGACACACTTCTGGACCGCGGAACCCTGTAGCTCTTCTGATATTCACTCTGACACAAAAACGCAAACATACAAAGATTTTAGTGTTTGGTGACTCTTTACAAATCCGACATGTGTGGTTCAAACTAAACCTACAGAACTGTATTTGTGTGTATGTGTGTGTGTGTGTGTGTGAGAGAGAGAGAGATCCAAATATTTCTAAAAGAAGAAACCAAATGTGTCAGAGTAAATTGTGAAGAAATGTTCTGCTGTAATGTTGCAATATTACAGCTACTGTTAGCATCATTTAGCATCAATGAGCTG
>JAPQLA010000015.1:18445523-18460645 GCA_029822935.1 Naso vlamingii
GAGTCCTAAAACATTTTTAGTTAAAGAGTTAAATGTTTAAAGTCAAAAACGACCAAACATGGACGTAGTGTAAAACCTGATGTGACTTCAGCATTTTTCTACATTCAGGGCCGATCACACTGAGAAACGTTGCCGGCAAAACATCTGTTGTCCTCGGTTACAGCGCGTCGCCAGGCGCTCCTCTCTTGCCAATGCTTGACACGTTTTTGGGCACGCATGAAAGTTTAAAAAAATTTCAACTTTTCAGCCCAAGGCGTGGAGTCACACCGCTCGTCAATGTCACTTCTGGCCAAAGCAGCCAATTAAATGAAGTAAGAGGCGGGTTTACTACCCGCCACATCCTTCCTGTTTTGTTGCCAGCAGAGGTGGGTAGTCACCCGCTATACTCACTCCATTACATACACTCAAGTAACTTTTTGGATAAATTAGACTTGTAAGAGTAGTTTTAATGCAACATACTTTTTACTTCTACTTGAGTATATTTGTTAAGACAATACTTTTACTCCATTACATTGGGCTACGTTCCTCGTTAGTTTTATTTTCACTCATTTTTTATTCAGGGCCAAAGTCCTGCCGTCTGAACAACAGTAACCAACGGTTACACACAGCAGCACTGAGGCAGAACACTCCGGGCCTCACATTCAAACTAAGTTTGAACTACAGGTCACCAAAGTTTGAAGATTTATTCTCCTATGTTTTGTCCCATATTGTGTTTTTTTTTGACTGAATTTGCCTTAATTTATATTATTTGGTAAAGATTTAATTTATTGTTGTTTTTGTTAAAGGGATATTGTTTGGCAATATCTGAATTTGCACATTGCTACTTTATGTGTTGTTTATTTGATTACATTCATGCTCTGATTATTGAAAGAATAAATCTGAAGTTACTCAGCAGCATCAAGTAATTTTTTGGATGACTACTTTTTACTTCTACTGTAGTCATTATTGTTCCAAAGTAACAATACTCTTACTTGAGTACAGTTTTTGGCTTCTCTATCCACCTCTGGTTGCCACGAAATAAGTAGCAGAAACAACAGAAAAAAGGTGAACATGGACAAGAAGTTGACACTGGCTGTATTTTCTTACAGGTGGGCTTCTGAGGTGTTTTTGGCGCGGCTGCATCGTGCAACACTTCTCATGCGATCGGTCCTTTAATTTGTTTCATTTCTGCAACAGTTTGGAGGTCAACATGTCTCACGAATGTCTCGTTTGTCTCACCGATCCTGTGTCCCGCCTGTCTGCTGATGGCGGCCGTGCACTGGATGTAGGTTCTGGTGGTCGACATGTTGTCGTTCCTCCCCAGCTCGGTCAGAAGGTGCTCGATGAGATCGATGAAGACCAGATTCCCACAGGACATGACCAAGTGGCCCAGAGCCATGATGGTCCTCTGAAACATTCACACAACCACACCACAACAGCCGTAAAGAGCTGAACGTCTGTCTCTGAAGCATGACAACAGATGAAAACAGTCGTGTTCTGAGGGGAAGGTGTGAAGGGACGAAAAGTTCAGATGTACCTTTCTGACAGCCAGTCTGGGGGAGGTGAGCTGAGGGAGCAGACAGCTGAGGATGGAGGGATGGAAATTCACCAGCAGACCTCCCTGCCTGCAGACAGACACAGACGGACAGACAGACAGTTTTCTCTTTTTTACTCTAGACCAAATTACAAAGACAGAATTATTTGACATCCTAGCAGATTCATCGCACATCCCTGTTCGGTGCCACTAAACCAACCAAACTAAACCCAACAGTCCCGTCACTGGGGATGCAGTCTCAGAACCCATCACTGCATACAGCCTCTGGGGGCAAACCTCATTATTCTTGGGCCTCCGTTGGAGGAGGCAGATTTCCGTTTAGGACTCTCTTCTCCACGTGCTGCTCGCTGTTTACAGTCCGACTGTTTACAGTCCGATGCGAGAATGAAGTTGGAGTTGAGAGACCACATCTACCAGCGGATCTTTTCCCAAGTAGCCAGTTTACACGCCGTTAACAGTCAACAGTCCACCATTAATTATGCAGACTACAAAAGACTACAACCGGAAACCAGGGCTTTTCCGGTGCCAAGATCGCCCTACCTTGCCTACTTGTTTATAGAGACTACTGGGGATGTAACAGTATCCTGAATTTCGCAGTATCACGATAGCAAAAGTGCCTCAGTACCGCTGCGGACATGTGACGGTATCAAACAACAGGTCTTTGGGGCAGAAAGTGTACTTTTGTTTCAGCTGCAGTAAAGCAGAGCGGAGGGAACTGGGAACTACAGAGACCATCGACAGCCGCAGCTGTTTGTTAAACACGCGCTGAAGATGGCAAACAATCCGAATCACAGACTGTAACGTTTTTTAACAAGACAGAGGAAGGCTACGGTGAAGGAGATCACATGTACAAAGCATTCTCCCAAATGTCAGCGTTAAGTTAAAACACTAAGATGTATTAAAGAAATAACGTAATGAGCCAACTGGAGTTTAGTTTCGCTCTCTCTTCAGTGGTGGCACGCAGCTGGGAAAAGAAAGAAAGAAAGAAAGCAAAAAAGTCTGCTAGCAAAAGACCCTCTGAACTGAAACTCATCGTCTCAGCAGACAAACACTCTCAGTCAGCTCACAGAGGAGGAAGGAAACAAAGAAAAATGCTCATTTAGCTCATGGAACGGTCAAAAAGACTTCACTGGTAGGAAATGACTGTCAGTCAAAGGAGACAGTTAACTTAAGATTGCAGGATAAAGAAAAGAGCACAAGATACGAGCTGGGTCATTTATAAATCATGTTCAAGGCTTTAGACATTAAATATGACAGTTACTTGCACATGCTTATACAAGAAACAAAGCAATGCAGGAGAAAAAAAAAATCCAAAAAAACTGGATAATAACAAGAAGCATTTTTCACGTCTTGATTTGTCTTTTTTTATTTTTAAATACTGCAATAAATCCCATACTGTAGACTTGATACCAATGTACTATCGTACCATGAGTTACCCGTAACTGTATGTGCAGATGTTCAACACAGACAGGCAGATCGACAGGTGTTTTACCTGCAGAGCATGTCGGCCATGATGTCGAGCGCCTCCAGCTGGACCGACACATCTTCCTGTTTGGCGATGGCGCTCGTCAGACGACCTGTTATCTTCTTACAAACACTGGCAGCTAGAGCCGAGCCTGAGAGACACAGACAGGTGAGAGTGAGACAGGTAGTATTTACATTTGTTTTTTATTTTTACCTCTGAATGGCAGCAAACTCCAAACAAAGTGGTGACAGTACGAGTTGTATCAAGAAAGCTACTTTTGACAAAGAGACTTTGCGGTAAAAGTACAAGTTAAATCAAGTATCAATGTAGTACAAAATGTACCAAAGGAGCAGCTGTACATACAACTTGTATGAGTAGTTTATTCTAGTAAAAGGTAGTTATTTCCTAGAAGTAACAGTAGGGCAGTAGTAGTATTTGTTGTATTTGTACCACTGGAGGCGGGCGGTAACTCTCCGATCACAGTTTTGAGTCCGATGGAGGAAATGTCTCGTAGCTGTTCTTTGTCTGACAGCATGTTGGTGCACAGAGTGTCAACAATCGTCTCCACCTGGTACTCCTTCACCTTACTGACCAGCGGCCCGAGGCTGGAGAAAACAAGCGCGCCGCAGTTAAAACAGTGAGGCCGGAACGGAAGTTAAAATAAACACACAGTAAACACAGCAGAGAAGAAAACACTGTGACTTCACCATTTGACTGCCAGATTCTGAACTTCTCCATTTTTGTCCTCCAACAGTTTGAGAATCATCCTCACCACCTGTCAATCAAGATATCAGTCCATCAGTCAATCAACCAGCCCCTGGACTGGTTCAAAAATAAAACTCCTGAACTCTCACAGGTCAGCCTACAAACAGTTAAAAACTAGTTTCGACTGATAAACCAGTAAAAACTGACCTTCCGCTCGCTGTCGTCGTCCAGTTTGATTGAATCTTTTTGAAGCTCCGTCATCAGGTCGTTCGTGGCCATAAACCTGCAGAGGAAAGAGAAAAATCTCAAAAACCTGCTGTGGAGTCAGATCAACATTTCTGCTTCAATGCAGGTGATTAAAAATAGATTCATCATCAGATGTTCCTGTTTAGAACTTAAACCTCCAGAAAAAAAAATCATAACTCACGATCTAAGTAGAGCCCGACTGATACCGAAACCAATATAAGCCTTATTTATTGGCTGAATGTGGTTTTCAAATACCTGCATCTTATATCTCACACTTTAGTCAACTATTCCAAACATCAGTGCATTGAACAGTAAACTAGTTCTTATAGTTACTAAATATATACAAACCACCCTCTGCTGGACAAACTACGTAATTTCACCATTTAAAATCACTAGTCCAAGTATTTTTCAGCCTTAAAAACAGTTTTAACACTGATGCATGTTGTAAAAAATATAAGCCGATACCAATATATCTGTGATAGGCCAATATGTAGGGTGAAGAAAAAAATAAAAAATCAATCAATTTATCAATATACTGCAATGTATTTCTTCCCAATCCGGTATCGAATCAGAAAATCCTGAAATCAATTATTTCTGTTGTAATGACGCTCCACTCCTGCGAGTGCCACCGTGGTGTGTTTCACTTTGTATGGAGGCCCCACTTGACCAAACAACGTCATGTTTGAAGAATAATGAAACCGATACAGCTGAAAAAACCAATCACAATACTGAAGTTTCATATCAGTCGATATCAATAATTACTGATCATGTGGGCTGTGACTGACCGCTCGCTGTGCACTGTGTAAATATCACAATATTTTTGACCAAATACCTCAATACTGAGACAGCATTGTAAGGATGACTAGTGGCGATTTAAAAAAAATATTAACCAAATGCCACTTTTTGATAAATAATCATCAGTAATGTGGATAAGTGGATAAAAGTGAATAAATAACAACAAGAACAGTTTGGTAAGATCAGAAAATCACATCACTTAACTGTAATGAAACCTTTTCAACCAGGAAAAGACAACACTTCAACCTTATCATGACATAACGATACCCAAAATCTGTCAAGATATCTGGTCTCATATCACGATACAATACAATATCAACACATTGCCCCGCTCTACTCTATCATTTATGCGTATTATTGAATTAATATTGAAGCATAATGGATCAATATCACATCAAATCAATACTGAATCCCCATGAATTGAAACTGTATTGAACTGTGAGTTTCTTGACAACACCCAGCCCTACCAATGTCAGCCAATCATGTCAGTAAAACATTTTATCTGTCAGGCCCTAAATCAAAGTAATAACCTGATGACGTTCACCTGCAGAAAGTCCCTGTTTCCAACGCTGAGCAGACAGAAAACTAAAAACTACAGCCACATTTATGTTCTTTACATTTAAGTAAAAGGTGCCTTAGCTGAAGCACAGAGTGTTTAATGATAGGGGATCCACAGGATGACATACAAGCTGCTTTAAGCACATTTTATTTGATGCTGATATTCATTTCTATGACAGAATAACCTCATCAAATATCTGGCTCCAGATCCGACTGCTTTAAGACAGAGTCATACTGTGTTTGTATTTTCCTTTGACACAGTCTGCACAGAGCGCACACATTCAAGTTTGAAAAGCAATTTGGATGTTTGACAGCTGAAAATATGGAGAGCGTTCAGTGGCAGAGACACATCACGTAAAATGAAAGTGCAATTATCCGTCTTGCAGAGCGTCTGCTGATGATGCAGCAGCATTAAAGCATTCAGATCAGGACTGAAACGACTCTTCTTGCTTTTTCTTACGAGGTCAGCAGCCATTTTTACAGCGACGGGATGGGAGAGGGTTCTGACAAGTCTCACAATTTCACGGATGTCTTGTACTGAGAGGGCTGCTGTCAGAAGTGATGAAACTGATTAGTTGTGCTGCCAACATTGGCTGTGATCGTCCTCGAGCAGCCTTGCTCTGAATTTCATCTGTGAAATATGACGGTGGGTTTTAGGGACTAAACTGTCTGAACCCACCGTCCTTTGCCTCCGTCTTAATACTCATTTCCAGTGTTGTTGAACATTTTTACATTCAAGTCACAAAAGTCAAACACTGAGATCACAGACTGGCAAAGAAAAAAAGCAGAAAATATTTATGACAACAAAAAAAGAGAATTTTCTGAATATCAATATATAACATGATATGATGAATGTGTGTAAGACAGGGGTGGGGAAAAAAATCAATACAACATAAAATCTTAATATTTTGCATGACGATAGTATCAATAGACCCAGTATCAATATTTTATTATATAAATTCTTAATAAATGTTGCAAATACAAAGTCAACTTTTTAAAAAATAGAGTAATAAAACTTAACTGACTGAATGACTTTTCTCTCCACTAGATGGTGCTAAATGCTCACTCTATGGTGCGGTAATGAAAAACTCAATAAAAAAAACATTGACGTAAGACGATTAGACTGAAAATTTTATCCAATTAGATTAAACAGATAATGGTGACAAAGTTTTACTTTAGGAAAATGATTTGTAGTTGAAAAAAGTAATAAAAATCGCAATATCGCAACATTGTAATAAAATTGTATTGTTGCGCTGATGGTGATTCCCACCTTTAATAAAACATAAAATAACCAAATAAAAATAATTATTACGACTGATTCAGCAGGCGATTCACGACAGTTAAACGACACAATCGCAATTTCTCAAAGTCCATTCAAAAAAGGTCCAGTTTTGTACACCCCAAAACATTCGGCTTAAAGGGACAGTTGGGTGTTTTTGAGGTGGGGTTGTTTGGACACTGATGCACAGTCAGTCTATGACATCCACAGATGGCGTTCAGCGGTGTCACTTTAAGGAGAAGGGGGAGAAATCGCTGCTGTGGGAGACAGAGTCAGCAGAAAAACTGTTTTTAGCCACATATAGAAACGCTTTCCTAAAAAAATCATTATCTGTCCAATTGTATGCTAAACTTTGGGTTTTATTTACCACTTTAGTTTGCTGCCAGGCAGCTGTTTACTTTTTTACTTTGGCACCACTTTTTTTTTTTTTTACTGTAGTCCCTTTGTACATTATTACGCCCACTTGCATAGTAAAAGCAGCAAACCTAATAAACGGCTGTGTGGCTGGAAACTAAACAGATGTTGATTTTTTTAGGTAAGCACTTATATATGTGGCTAAAAACTGTTTTTTGTCTTCAGTTAAAGTGATTTCTCCCCTCTTCTCCTGAAAGTGACACCACTGATCGTCATCTGCAGAAGGTCACTGACTGACTGTGCATTAAGTAGCTCATACAACCACACTTTAAAAATACTCAACTGTCCCTTTAATAATCACAGGCGACAGAGGAAAACAGCAGAGCATCACAACTGAGGAGCCAGAGACTGTTTGGCATTTATGCTTCATAAATTACTTTAATGGATTAAGTCTATTCATTTTTTGCTGGTTAACTAATCAATGAATCAACTGATTGTTTCACTTCTACGACCACTTAGATGATGCCAATCCATTTTGTTCTGGTCTTCATATCTTAAAACTAAAATATTTTTTGACACTGCAGCTTGTCAGGATTCGTTCATTTGTACAACAGAAACAAGCAGAGGGATGACACGGTGAAATCTTTCGATCATGAAAAGATCTTGGTGAAAATCAATTCACCATAGTATCTGATTACTGGCCAGTACTCACACTGCTTCACACTGACATGTTGTTCAACCTAATGGAGCTCCAAAGCACTGATAAACTGTCCAATGTGAATAAACTGCAGTACGCAGTGAACATGTGATGCAGCGACCGAGCAACGTGAAGGTGAATTAATGCCGCCACCAACAGTTTTCAACAGTTAATGAAACTGCTGATTATGTTCTTGTTAATTACTTGGCCTGTAAAAAATAACAAACAGTTTGAATGCCCATCACAAGTTTCTAAAGCACAATATGACGCCTTCCATCACTTGTTTTGTTCACCCAACAGTTACAAAACAAAAGATTTTCAATTTACTACCATTACATGCTGACAAATGAACAGGAAATGTAACCTGTAGAAATATAACCCGCGAATTTTGTGTTTTTGCAGAAAAAGTCATAATGACCAACTACCACTCGTCATCTGACTAATTATCTAATCACCTGAGTTTTAAGTGAATATATTTATCCCTGGTTGGCAGTTATAACAAGTTTGTATTACTAAAACAAACAACTCTGATCTGTGCAGCATGTCATGTCAGCAGAGTACAGACACACGTTGGATCAGTCTGGTTGCTGTGGATCAGCTCACACCTGCACAGTGAAACATAAGCTGCCAACATTACAGTCTGTTCGCTGACAACGTTTACAGGCACTCCACCATTCAAATTAATCGATTACATATGAAATCAATAAATCCAGAAAGTCTAAACCAATTCAGCTTCACGCTGTCAGCGCTGACAACATTCATCTCACTTATTGTCCGAAGTTTCAGTCTGTTTACATGTTGATATTACCTGAGTTAGCAAAGCTACCACACCCCCAAAACAAGATGCTAGTTAGCTGACACGACACACTGACGTTACTAAACCAACGTTACATCAACTGCTCAAATCTCAACTACTTGCACGATTGAATGTCAGGTAGCTGATATGCTAACTTCACATTTGGATACACGGCGCTACACATGCACCGTAAGGATTCATACACAAATGATGCCTGACATCACGCTAGCTTGCGGCATGACAGAAGTTGTGTTGGCAATGAGCTATCCAGCTAGCAGGCAAGCTAACCACCGACTGGCGGTGTTTTCTTAAAACTTAGCTGTAAGTCTAGCATGCAGTTCCGCAGATTAGCTTGCTAACCAGCTATTAGAGTTGTCGACGAGTTTAAACCGCTGTCAGTTCAAAAGCTAACGAGCACCAATGCTGTTAGCTAACGATAACTAGCTGTCGATGAGACGGTGATCAGACAGGTGGCAGGCTAGCAGTTAGCATGACAGCCTGAGGCCTGACAGAGGAACCGTTAGCCGGTCCAGCCAGTGTTTTAAACACAGAAGACAAGCTGTTGGAGCTGATAGTATCAGCCGTGCAGTTAGTTCGCTGTTCTGAGGTTTTAGTTTACCTGAAATCCTTGTCGCTGGAGGTCATTTTCTCCAACAGATTGGAGATGTGGTACGAGGCGCTCGCCATGTCGGTGCTGTTAGCTGTTAGCCTCCTGCTAGCAGACTGCGCTCAGTGTGAGTGTGTGTGTGTGTGTGTTCCGGCTGCTGACTGTCTGGCTGTCTGTGCCTCTGGCTGCCTGTCCGACTGTCCTGATGCGCTGATTTTGAGGCAAACAGTGTGTTTCTGGTTCTTCTGCTGCAGCTGCCGCCCTTTTCTCTTTCTACAGCGACTGTCGCATCCCGGGGCGCCGAGTTTGGTTTGTTTGAATGGAGCTCCCGATCTCTCTGCAGAGGGGCGGGGTTAGCAGGATGGACGCTGCGGGGTCGAAGGTCACAGTTAGAGCAGTTTGTTCACACGCTTTTTTTTTAATCTGTCAGGCTTACCATAATTTTTTGACAAATCATTTTTATATATTTGTTAAATAATTTTCTCCCTGTCAGGGGCACTGACAAAAATGTGTCACATTAACAAACATTTCTTTAAATCTTAATCTTAATTTTCCCACACTGCACATTCCTTAGTAATTTTTTGCACATCCCTTCTTCCTTGCATTGGATATTGTGCACTGACATATTTTGCATATTTTTTTACAGTTAATTTCTGTTTCATATGTATGATTTTGGATTTTAGCGGTACTTGTTTTTTCGTATCTTTTACTATTTGTGACAGTTATGCTTCAAAATAAAATATCAAATTCCATCTGTTCATAAACCTACTTGGGGAAAAAAAGGTTCTTATTTTGAAAAAATTCATCTCAATGCTTTCAAACAGATTTGACTTCTTTCTATGTGCAGTTCTTTGGCAGTCAGCAAAAACACAAAAAGTACAATACAAATCCATGCTGACTGGACTTGTTTCTCCTAATCTTTCCACAGGAAACAACATGTAAAAGTGCACATGTGTTCAGTCACTCCTGAAAGCTTTAAAGTGAGATGGCAGATTGTGCAGCTGCAGCGCTCCATTTTAAAACTCTGCCCTTCGCTTGAAGTCGACCTTGAAGCTCTGATTATTGGTTTGGAGGAAGCTAAACGGTGTGAAGTGAAGCTGCAGAAATATGAGATGTTATCAACATGAAACAAATATCTGAAGACGTAATTAAATGATCAGTGATAAACATGATATAATTATTGTGTTGCTGTAACTAGATATAATTAGATTTTATATTAGATCAGATGTGTTAAAGTCTGTCGGCATTCATGTGCATACCAGCTGTGGCTAATATGATTTCAGTATGAGTGATGGTGGATAAAATAATCCTCTTCTGTGCAATAGTTCCCTCCAAAGTTCATGAGAAGCTTGAAATGAGTCAAATAAAATGCATCTTACAAAGTGCAGCTCATCAGAGAAACGTGTGGAAACACAAAGAGTGAAGCTCGTACAAAACAAAGTCATTTTTATTCTACTTTTATAAACTCATACAAACATTATAATCATTTGAAAAAGCCCGAGCTGTGCTTATTTGTGGAGCATGCACCCTTTGAACTGAGGCTGTGCACTTCCTCCAGTCTGTCCTGTCATTCTTCAGCTTTGGAGAAGAAAAAAAAAAAAAGAGCCAAAAATATCTGACAGAGCATAGTGAGTCTAAGTAACTATAATTAATGCAGAAGCAAATAAGCACCAACATAATAAATAGTAATACAGATTTTTTTTAAAAGTGTTGGGGTGTTTCCTCATGACCCACAATTCACTTTCAAATGGGAAGATAGAGATCAAAGGTCACAATTAACAAATTCACACATTTAAAATTTCTCCTGCTGCAGTGTAACAGACAAAATAATTCCTTCATTCATCAGTCATGTCAATACAATCAGCAGTTGTAGACATTTCTGGTTTTAGATATTTTAGAGTCTTTAGTTTAAAGGTGGAGTCAGTAGCATTCGTTCGTTGCTAAACACAACATTCAAACTGGCCCCTCCTCCCGGCTAAACGCACCAGAAGTATTGTAACTTACTGTACTACGTGTACTGCAATACAGCTTACCTAACGTTACAAAGCAAGCTACATTGGGATATTATATTTGATTAATGGAGAAGTCGATAATTTAGCAAGCTAACAAGCTAACCGCCAGTGTTTAACACCTACCTGTCCATCACAAAGTAGCCCAACTCTGCATCGCTCCTCCCAGCCTCTCCTTCAGTGCTCCAAAACGGCTCAAAGCCAAACCGAAACTCGCTCTCGCTCTGGAACAAGTTTTATCCGCTTGCTCACCAGGGCTATGTTTCCTTTTCTTTGCGCTACGTCCACATTTGTAACTTTCTCAGGTCTGGACGGCGTCCAGTAGCTGTGCTCCGCGGTGCTCTCACGCTATCGTCACTTAAAAATTGATTGCGCATCTACATTGTTCTTTATGGTAACTCATGCCGAGCAGGTCCTGAGTCAGCCAAAACATCAAAATACAGGCAGAGAGCGCTGTGTCCAGAAGTGATGATTGAGCAGCATTACTTTTGTATATGTCTAGGCCTTTTTTTTTTTTTCGTAAAATCCTACTGATTCCACCTTTAAATGTAATGTCCAGGTGAGAGCTCTTTGTAACTGTATGAACCTCCTGACAGACTGTTGGTCACAGCGGCATTAGGCAACATCTGGAAATCAAGATAGCTGTCGCATGAGACTCCTAAGGATGCAACTTTGCTGCACCCTCCTCTCCCTGTTTTTGCTCAGGTTTGTGTTTTGTTTTGTTGTTGTCATTGGGCACGTTGCTCGTTTCAACAGCCAGTCAGCTCTTAGCGATGTTACCTGTCGCTATGCAGCACAGCATAGAGCAGCCAATAGGAACATGCATTGTCTGAAATGACCCGTGATTGGCTGAAAAGTCTGTCACAGTTTGAACACAGAGAGCAGCAGAAAGCATGTGGTCTTTGGCCTTGTTTCCACTGATCGGTGCTGTTCAGTTTTGTAGGGTACGCTTTGGAATGGTACCTTTAGATTTGGCTTGCGTTTCCACTGCCGACCATACCCTTACTTGGTGGGCGGGGTATTCATGTCATTCATGCTCATTTTATTAAGTGTTGGAAGAGCCCATAGTTACTAAAGCAAATGTCACTATGAAAGAAATGCAAAAACAAATGAATTATGGCTGAGGTTCAGACATTTCACTACCGTACACGTACAAATGTACATGTGACAGATACATCCCTTTAAATCCTCTTCAAGTTGTCATAGTGGCATTTAAGGTGGACTGATTAATTCATGGCCTAACGCATGCCTTGAACAACATGCAAGAAAACATTCCACCTTAACAGATGCATCTGAGTGACTCAGTGACTGAAATGATCTTTTTTTCACCAGTAACATTAAACTTATAACAGAGAATCAACATGAAAAGGCAGCAGGGCGTCCTTTTGTTTTTGTTTCAGGTTTTAAAAAACTACAGAGACAATACAGCCGGCGTTTAATCCCCGCACAGATCATCGGTTCATTGGTTAATTTTCTCCTCGGAGTGACAGCGTGACGAGCCGGGCTGCTGCAGCGAGCAGAGCGGCAGGCCTCACCTCGAGCGGCAAGTCCTCGTCTGGAGGTGTTGAATGGATTAAAGCAGATGGATTTTGTGTCACATGATATTTGTTTGATGTAAGTTTGAACTTTTCATTCATGGTTTCACCTATAAGACCATTTAAATGTCCGTTTATGTCCATTGTGAAACAAGGCAGGAAGCAGCATTTCCAATCTCATGAGAATGTGTTGCTGAGACAGAGACAGGTCTCCAACAAAATTAATTTTCTCCTGAGTTGTGTGTCTGTAAAATGCCATTTTTGTGACAGAATGTTCAGAAGATATGTGTCTTGTGAAAAATGGGTTCAATTTGTATCTTGATGACGATGCAGTGAAAGAATTGGTCATAATCTGTGATCACATTCAATTCTCCTGTAAGAACAAATGGACTCAAGAATGCTTCCTGTCTCCTAAAGGGGCGGGGCCGTGGCAAAAACCATGTGACACTGATACAGGAAATGAACTATCAGTGAGAGGTTCCTATTACCTGTCTTTGTTGGCACCCTTTTGACCCTTGAAAAGCAAATAATTGCGTCCCGTGCCAAACCGAACTGTACTGCTTAGTGGAAATGGGGCTTTTTGAACCACCTGAACTGCAGTATGCTGAAAGGTTATTATGGGATTTTTATCTGATGACACCAAAAATAAACTGCCTACCTCAGCTTTAATGTTTTGCCTCTTGGAGCCACACTGTGTCATTTGAACTGGATTATTTGTAGAATCCGATTAATTTCTCCAGCAAAACTCTTCGTGTAGCTAAACAAGATGTTTTCTGTTGTTTTCAGACGTTCCTCCTCCATTTATGCTCAAGTTTCCCTTTTTTAAATAATTAATTACAAAGACACAACAGTTGGAAGATGAAGATACAAGTCACTCAAATTTCTTCATGAGTCCAGCACTTTGGATAAAGTAGACCTAATGAGTTGCTGTCCCACATTGCATTTGGTCGTGTAAATGTTTTTTTTTTTTTTTTTTACCAACATTCTTTTTATTGTTTTTACAACATAACATAACATATAACAGATAAATACAATGACATGTACTGAACAAACATGTCAACCCCACCCCCACCAAAATTACTCCAATTCTTGGTTGGGGATCAGGTTAGTAAGTTACAGTCCATTTCAGTTTGGTGCATAGGAAGAAAGGGAAAAAAAGCATTTCTGCCATATTGAATACTACAGAGGGCCCTTGTTTACGTGTCTCCAGGTTCTTCCATCACATGTGACAAGTCTGTTCTTAATACATAACAAATGAAGGGGTCCCAGATATCATGAAAATTATGATGTTGATGTTTTAATGTGTAGGTAATTTTCTCTAAGGGGAGAGTGATAGATAGCTCAGACAACCACCTGTTTACTCTTGGTCTTCTTGCGGTTTTCCATGAGAGGGCTACTACTCTCTTTGCAATTAATAAGCTTAAATCTACAATCTATTCGTTTAATCTTTTTAATCTTCAAATTATCTGGATACAAACCTAGTATAAACAGCTGTGGGATTAAGGGTACTTGCTTGTAAATGTTTTTAACCTGAATGTATTTCTGAACTTCTGTCCTCCCTGTTTGCACCAAAGTGACAAACTCGCCTCCTGTTTCTCATTGATTATCTCAGTCTGTTAATGAGTTTAGGAAACATCGTGAAAGGCTTTAAATTGTGTGTGACCTCTTCATTTGTGCTCAGACAGAGTGTGAGCCTGTGGGCGTTGGCATGTTTTTGTCTCGTCTATGTTCTGTAAAGCACTCTGGGTCAAATGAGGCGCTGCTGAAATAAAGTCGACTCGATTTCATAATCGTGGGCCGCATCACCTGCTGCAGGTGTCTCTATTCAAAAACCTCGGAGAGCGACTTCCTGTTTGCTGGATGAATTAAAGCGGCAGAGAATCAAATACGACTACATGTGTGTGTATTTAGAGCTATATTGAGCACATTATCCTCTGCTTAATAATGAATCACCCACACACACACACACACACACACACACACACAGTAATTTCATACATGCAGGCGATTCAGGATATTGAGGATGCTCTTGTTGTTTTTTTATCCTGGTTGAATGCATTCAGTGTGTGTGTGTGTGTGTGTGTGTGTGTGTGTGTGTGTGTGTGTGTGTGTGTGTGTGTGTGAAATGAGTCACAGATCAGTTGAGTGGGATGTTTACAAACCCCCAAGCGCTCTCTCTCTGTTGACACATAATGCAGCCACTGACATATGCATGCTGTGATTTGTGTGTGTTTGAGTGTTTGCATGTGCGTGCGTGTGTGTGTGTGTGTGTGTGTGCGTGTGTGCATGTGTGTGTACATGTGTGGTAATGCACTGACAGTGTTTGACAGTAATCTATGAAATGAGGCTCCAGCTGCATCGCAACACTCACAGTCTTCCTCAGATGTCTCGCAGGAAATGATCTTGATTATGATTGTGATGATGATGAAGACGATGATAAAAAAATGATGAAGATGTGATGAATAAAAATCCACTTTAGTCTAAGCTGCTGGTGGTGATGGCACCCATGATGGGTATGATGATGAAAATACAGACAAAATCA
>JAPQLA010000015.1:18756590-18768882 GCA_029822935.1 Naso vlamingii
GTCACAGCCTGCTGCCTGCTTTAAAGGAAAACTCCAAAAATCTGACTGGCTTTGTTCAAACTGCAGCCACAAGTGACTGGATAGGACCAGTATCTGGTGTAATATTTACTTAATCTGTTTCAATCTCACCAGCAGAGTGTTTACAAAAACAGCACGTGATGAACTCAGCGGCTCATGTGATCTGCATCACGTGTCACTAAGAGATACCCATAGACAGAGAGATGGATGGATGGATGGATGGATGAAAAGATAGACAGAGTGAGAGATAGAGATATTTTATTGTCGCTGTGGGGAAATTTTGCTTGGACTCTACAAAGCTAGACTCTCAAACATGTGAAGGGCACCAACATCAGCCAGCTTAAAAAAATCGAAATGCACACAGGGTTAAAAACATATAAAACGACCAAATAATAACACAGGAGAAGTACAGACAGGAACAGAGAAAAAGTAAGAAAATAAATAAATGATTTAACTACCGTTGGACTGGTGTAAAATTTTCTAAACCTGTTTGATATTAAGCTAAATACCAGACGGGACTGGTATACAGGACTTTCACCACTAAGTGTCACTTAGCCAACTGAAGTGAGTGGCATGAAGTGTTTGTGTTGTGACAGCCAATCATGGTTGAGATTCCCCCGATGTCACTGATGTCCGTTTACACTGAGACATGGTGACTGAAACAACTGATGCTGTGTGAACATCACAAACCTGTACAACAACCTTTATGACTTCAACTTACACAAATTATTTTATGAACGTTTCTAGAGCTTCCACAAACAGAGCAGAAATGTTGATAATATCGGTTAGAAAACCTCCCTTTTCCTGACGCTACTAGCTAAGCTAACGGCTGTGTGTCTTAATAACGTTACACCGTCTGGCTGTCATTTATTTTGGTTTACAGCCTCATTAAACATCATAACATGTTAATCACGTGGTCTTGTTGCTTGTTGTTTATGCAATATGAGCTAGATTTATGTGTGTTGTCAGGCCGTTGGCTGTGATGTTTCTGCAGATGTTTTCTTTCAATTTGCCAGGATCTCACATAAAGCTAAATGTCGATTTAGCTGACTTGCATAAAATTCAACCGGTTTAAGCTCGTACACCGTACCGGTAAAACCAGACACCAACCAAAGCCTGCTTTAAAACTTATTTATAGCATCTCTACCTGTTCCATAACCTCTTTTATTTAATTCTTTTGTTTAGAATAAGAACTGATAAAAGCACAAAGGAGTTTTTACAGCAGTTTAGTTTGCGCCACAAAAGTTTTTCTACTTCTGCTCCATAAATGTAAATTCAAAAGATGAAACTTCTGGAACTGCAGACGGTTGTATAATAGTGGTTAATGGCTGTTAGTGGGCATGCTGAACAGTAGTGGGCGCTCTATGCTTTGCTCTGACAGTCTGGACTGAACTGTAGTCTGATGAATTTCCTTGTTTTCCCTTGAGGAAAGAAGTGTTAAAATGTATTAGAGACATTTTTGGTGCAATTTTCCACTAGAAAATTTTTCTAAATGTAAAAAATAAAAGCCAAAGACTGGCCTCTTTCAAATGGTGTCTTTAAACACTGTGAGCTGAACTGAAGCCTGTTTAAACCAGTGGAAGTTCAAATTGTGAGATGTGAAGATTGTTGAGCTCAAGATGCTTGAGTGGAGACTTCCTGTTCTGCAGTTATACGGATTTTCATTTCAGGAGTTAAATAAGAACTTTAAAGTGTCAGTTGTAGACGTTGACAGTTTATAGAAGGTTGTACAGCTTTGTGACGGTCAGCGACTCTCTGACTCCTGCAGAAAAACGTCCTGCAGGGGGAGCAGAGGGATCATGTCTGGAACAGAGAAGGTTTTTACACCGTCGTCCTCTTCTTCACCATCTTCGTCATCATCATCACCTGCTTGATGGTAATGTACAGTCTCTCTCTCTCACACACACACACACACACACACACACACACACACACACACACATCCCACAGATTAGCATAATCACTGACATCATGACAGTTGTCACTAAAGTGTCCAACAGTTCTGCTCTGATTGGCTGAGACAGACAACTGCTGTGAGCCAATTTGTGGCTGTGGCAAGAGGTCACTGTCCCTGCCTTCAGCCACACACACACACACACACAGATTTTTCTCCAGGCTCCTATGTTTTAGTTGCAGTGTGACACGTTGTCCACATGAGGGTGCTCTTGTACAGAAAAAAAAACAGTTTATATAATCTGTATGTTGTGAAAGAGCTGAATAAATCTGCATTCAGTCCTTCCTTTCTCAGTATTTCAGATGTTTTAACCGTAATGCAACCAAGGAAGCAACTTGAAATGTGAATTTTCATGTAGACTTTTTTTCATTAGTATTTCTCACTCTTTTCTGGTTCCTTCTCAGATCTGTTTCTACCTTTTTTTAATCTGACTGCAGTTTGTGAAATTAAATGATGTTGATTTGTAAAATTTTGGGAAAAAAAGAGTCGGGCGTTTGCTCTGACTCGTGTCCTCTCCTGAGCTTTGACTGTCCCTCTCATCCTGATTCTGGTGGCAGACATGTGACCATGAAATCTCCTTAATCAAAAACCTCTCTATCTCCAGGTTTTGTATCGACTTAAAGAGAAGGCTCAGATTTCTGACAGACAGCTGAAAGCCCCGCCCCCTGACCTCCACCTGACCCCGACTGTCCATTCAGACTCTGCCCAGAGGTCAAAGGGCACCAAGGTCAGCAGCAGTGTCTGTCCAAACAAGTGAAAATACATATAAAACAAAATAATGACCCATAACTGAGTATTTTTTTTCTGCAGGTTGTGACGTCAGGAAGCATGGTCCAAGCTGAGCTCCCTCCAGCCTTAGCCACGCCCATTCCCCAGCAGCAGCCAATCGTAGTCTGCCGCCGCCTTGCTCCTCCTGTCGTCCCTCTGCCAAAGTGAGTCAGCTGACAGTGAATCGCATAAAATATTGAAATAAACGGCATTTCTGACTTTACTTCTCCTTCTAGTCCCGTCCCTTTCCACGTAGTCAGCAGCGACGAGGCCCCCGTCACTAGCGTTGCCCCGGTGACAGCCAATAACGAGCTAAAGCCCTGCCCCTCCCCCTTCAGGATGAAACCTGCCGCAGGCCTGCAAGAAAGGTAACTTCCTGTGATTTGACCCCGCCTACCCGCTGTTTGTTTGCACGTCAGTTTGAACATAAAACAGACAAACTTCAAGTATTAAAAGAGACACGAATGTTTCAAATAAAAGTATTCATGGAAAATATGCAGTCAGTACTCTCTACTGTTTGCCAAATGAAGCGGCTTCAAACAGGATGTAGAGGCGGGGCATAACTTCGCGAGGAATTGATTGGGGAACACTGAAACGCACACAACTTCACCATCCTGTTGCTAGCGAAGCTAACTAGCTAGCTAACTACTTAACTACTGTACCGCTAACGCTAACGGCGTGACTCCGAATCTGTCTCTCTCTAAACCTGTCTGTCTCTCTAATTGGTGCTGCTCTCTCTGATCAGTTTTTGCTCTTAGCTGCCTGAAATATGAATTATGACTGACAAATAGATGTTGTGACATGATTGGTTGAAAACTGGTTATTTCCCCTCCTTGTAATCATTCTGCAGTTTTTGTAAACATGGATAAAAAAGTGACATGTGCACGCTATGAGCAGGGAAACGGTCCAAAGGAGTTACAAAATGCTTTTTTTTTTTTTAACAAGTACATTTTGTTTACTGTATTGAAGTACAAACCTGAGGTAACTAAACTTTAATAGACTCTTTTCTTTTCATACCACGTTCTACTTTTAGTTACTTTTTTTAGTTACTTGTTTCTTTTATTAAGATTTTTACAACCAAAACAATAGAAGTGTTTTTAAATATTGTGTTTTGTGTAAATTAATTCTAACTTTGGACGGTTCTGTAGTAACTAAATTCCTGTTCTAAGATAAAATAGGATTTTCTCCCATGTACAGTTATGAAACATGGTTCTGACAACTCACACCAAAAATTTTAATGTCACCCTCATGTCAGGGTCAGACTACACAAAATCAGCCCGGGAACAGCCCGACCCAGAGGACGCAGGGCATCAGGTGGGTTTGGACACGATCAATGAGCAACGAGCACGAAAGTCGACCGTTTCATCTCGCGTAGTGTGTCATAATGGATGACAACCAACGCAGCATCTAGGACGCCTCATGACATCCTGTCAGAAAGACCAGCGTGTTTGATTTTTTTTGTTTACCTCCCTCACAACAGTTTGTCAGGAGTAGTAGTCAGTGGCGAGTGTTTCCTTGACATCAAGCATGTTGTGAACTGCAAATGATGATTGGTCGGGGAGAAACGTGAAGTCGTTCACGACACGGCTGGAATTCATGACTCTATATTCACCTAATTTGACCTTGTAACAGACGAAAATGTCTTGTTGTAATTAAACGATATCAGATGGATTTCAGACGTTTCTCTAAAGAGGCGTCCGGTCTAAACTTTCCTCAGGTGAGTTATGCACGTTTGGCACAGGTGAGATTTTCTTGAGTCTGTTTTGATTCCTGTGATCCATGATGACCTCATGTTGTCAGTGTGGAATGTTCCAGGAAATACACAGAGACAAAACCACCGAAAAGCAACCTTTGAGGGACAAAAGGAGTCGCACAACAGTTGGCAAAGTCCGTAAACAACTTCTGATACACAACCGTGATTATATGCAAAGAATCAGTAAGAATGAGCCTTTAATTTTAATTACATTTTGACAGAAAATCCCCTAATTAGTGTATAAATTGTCCACCGTGATTAGGAATGGAAGAGCTGTGTGTGTGTGTGTGTGTGTGTGTGTGTGTGTGTGTACAGTCACCTCTAACCTGTGATTGTCAGAACAGTTCAGGTGTTGAGCTGCGTACGTGCCGATGAAGAGGCTTTAAACAGAGGTGTGTGTGTGTGAGGGTGTGTGTGTGTGTCCTCAGCAATAGCTGAGAACCAGCAGCACTCAAGGACTACATTCAGGTAGTGAAGTGTGTTTCCTTCATAAACACTCTATACCGTGCTGCCTGAGGCTGCTGTTTACATGAAGGGAGGCCACCCATTAAACTGATTTCCTCTGGAATTTTTCTCCTCATGTCAGGAACTTGTACATCAGAACTCCTCCACACTGACCCCGATGTTCCTGGTCACCTCTAAGCTGCAGGTTAAAGGACATTTCACATGCTTCTGTTTCCCATGATTCATATAAATGTTACATCACTGCTGTGCTGATTTAGACAGATTTCATATCAGCCAGAAAGGTCATTTAAGAAGGCAACTGAAGAGTTACTTAACTAAAATACTGAATCCTAATAAGTGAGTGAAGAAACGTTAGAAATGCAGATGCCTCCGTACAGGTGCGGTTACAGTTAGCAGGATCGGTTCACCTGAATTTAGCTTTAAGATGGAGTGAATTTGATGTGTGGTTGTTAATTGGGGGACCGACTGCCTGACTGGCCGGAGGGACTGAAGTGACACATCTATGTGAAAAGCAAGTTCTGGCGTGAGAAACAAGGATTTTATCAGTTTTAAGAGACTGACCTCATTTTTCAAAGTTGGACATGTTCATTGTCAGCCGGAGTGAGTGTTTCAGCTCAGCGTGTTGCTTTAAGAACTCTTTGAAAGTGGGCTCAAGTTCATTTTCCTCTTCAGCAGTTTCATAACCGAAAAGAAAACATCTTTATCTGCAGCTCAGCTCAGAGTCAAGCACTTTAGCGTTTATCTGCTGCTTGTAACTCTTCCGTTGACTTAAAGTGCGTCCGCAGATTCAGGCCACTTCTTTCTGGTTACATCAGCGTTGAGAGCGAGGGTGTGACAGCGAGGAGAACACACTGTGTTTCTTAAGGTAAGGAAAGGAAGGAAGATTTCAGGCTCAGAGTGAGAACAGGATGTTTTTCTTGGTGTCTGTGTCTGTGTGCATGTGTGTGTGTGTGTGTGCTGTCCACTCTGGATGGCAGCCAATCAGCAATCAGATGAAAAGGAAGAAACAGCATCCTGAAGAGGAAACCGGCCGACACGTAGCCAGACGAAGAGTCCACCCACACACACCCCATCAAAGCACACCTCGTCTTTTCTTCTTCTTCTGTTCTGACACGTTGTCATTACAAACTAATTTAGGTGTTAGTACGGCTGCACAATTAATCACAATTTAGACAAAATCACATTATGTCCTACTGTAATTTTTAAATTGCAGAGGGTGCAATGTTTGTGAGAGAGTCTACAGACTTAAGGACACATCTTTGTTTGGTTCAGATCCCTGCAAAAATCACACCACAATCATTCATAATTATCTGTTATTTCAATGAAAGTGAAAATAATAATGTAATAAACAACCAGTCCCTTTAATATCACAAATCACATCGCAATCACAATATCTGTCCAAATAATTGCATTTTTTAAAAAATCGTCATGTTTAAAATGAGTGAAGAAACAAGTCTCAGCTCAGTGTTTTTTCATAAAATGATTAATAGTTTATATTTGTTCATGTTTTTTGTTTTTTGTTTCTAATTAATTTAATGAAACAGGTTCTTTTTACTTTTTTCTTTTGAATTAAAGTAAGTTAATAAAAAAGAAATCCTCTGTTTTTTAAAAATACCTTTTTACTTTCATTTAAAAATAAATCCTGTTACTCTTAATGGATTTTACTTGCATATTTTACTGTTTTGTAATATATGTTTTTTAAATTTAAGAAAATAGATTTCTATTGTGATCTGAATTCAGCCCGCGGTGTCTGATTCGTCAGATAACAAGCACATGGAGGAGAACTTTTGTTACTTTGGACGAGGAGAATTGTTGTTTTAAAGGGATAGTTCACATGTTTTGAGCCTGCGCCCTATTTCTTTGTTAGCAATGATGCTGTAGATTGGCAATTCCTTTCAAAGCACAACACGTGCCGTTCTTCATACTAGCTCTAAATATTTATTTACAAAACAATTAAAAAGTCAGTGGGGTCACATTCCTGTCTGCACAAGCTCACTGAGACTCACTGAGATTTACTCCACATCGCACATAAAGTAAATTTCCTTTGAGTCAGAGTCCGCATGTCGGTAAACTTCAGTGAAACACGGGAGGAAAAACTACTTCACCTTTTTCATCTCTAACATTTTCTTCTTCTTCCTCTCCTCTTTCTCCCCTTCATTCATCTCTGTACCTTCCCATCCGTCCCCTGCAGACGAGGCTCTAATGTCTCTCTGGTTTTGGACATGTCAGCTCTGGGCTCAGTGGAGCCCCTGAATGTTACCGTGGTAACCCCCAGAGAGACAGCGGCCAGGGAGTACCTGTTGTCAGCCTGCAGACCTCTGACACGCCAACATCTCCGTGACATTGTCAACAACACGCACAAACTGCACGCTGAGTTCGCTGTAAGTCAGGCACAGTTTTTTAAGTGACAAACCCAAATTTTGAGAAATTGACAAATTAGAATGTAAATGAATGCATCTTTTCCTCCACTGCTATTGCAAGAATTTTGGAGATGTGCTTTTGTAATGAAATAATTTTTAACAATAAACGTTTTTTTGTTCTCAGGAAATTCCCATGAATTTTATTGATCCCAAAGAGTTGGATATTCCAAACCACGGGACCAAGAACAGATACAAGACCATACTGCCCAGTGAGTACTCTGTCTGTGTGTTTGTGTGTGTGTGTGTGTGTGTGTGTGTTGCTAAGAAACGGTAAAAGTTAAAAAAAAAACAAACACAAAAAAAACAGTACTAATCTCATTTCCTGTTGAAGCAGGAAGTTGTTTTATTATGTGGGAGGGACCTGAGGTCAGAGGTCAACAAGACCAAGGACAGCTAATATCGCACCTCCCTCTTCCCTGAAAACACACACACACACACACACACACACGCACACACGTGCGCAGAGGTTTGTGCAGATATTCTTGTTAGGACTTCACAGACTTCCATCCAACCTGAACCTGAACCTAACCTCAGTTCATACCTCACCCATAAACTGAACCAGGAGCTCAGAAATCAAGTCCTGCCACATTAGGACTGCTCTTTGGTCCCCATGAGGACCATTGGTCCTCATATGATCAGTGTTAATGCCAGAAAAGGTCCTTAATAGGTAACAAAAAACAGAACACACACATGCATGCACACACACGCACACAATGCATTATTTTCCTCAGAGTACAGTTTGTTCTCACACTGCCAGCCAAACACTCGGTTTGATTAAGACGTTATGTAAGACACACACACACACACACACACAATGAATAGTTTTGGAAGGGGGCGGGGTTATCAATACAGCATAAGCAGGGGGTGTTTCTTCCTTCCGGCCAATCAAGAGTAAGGAATGCTCATCTAAAGCTGCTGTCAATCAAACTCCTTCCTGTGTTCAAGATTCTGTTTTATCTTCTCTGACAAATTCACGACTTCACGGGGCTGCGGTCAGGACTGAGTCCAGTCTGAGAAACCAAGTCACAGGCAGGATCTGAGAGGGGGGGGTCAAGGTCAAGTTGAGGTTAAGGCGAAAACAAATCTAAAAACGGGGTTGAGCCCAGTCAACTCAGAGGCTAAAAGGGGCTGAAAACCAGGTTGAGACCAACTGAGGGGGTCTGAAAGCAGATCAAGATCAAATCCAGACTGTCAGATCAGGGCCCAGAGTCTGAAAAGAGTTTAAAACTGAATCCAAAGTGGAGTCGACACTCACCAAAGCAACGAGGGAGAAAGGACAGAAAAAAATCTGTTTTGTGTCATAAATGAATTATTTTAACACTGAACTGGGGGCAGAAACTCTTGAGATATCCAGTGAAAGCCTGTCATTCCACTAACAACCCCAATGCAGTCATTAGATTTAAACGATTTTTGTCTTTGGTGCTCTGTACTTCGCTCGTTATCTCACTTGCTCTCCTTGCTCTGTGTCCTAGACCCTCATTCCAGAGTGATCCTAAAATCAAAGAGCTGCAACGACCTGCTGAGCTCCTACATCAATGCCAACTACATACGGGTGAGTATTACAAAATGTTCCAGAAAGTCTGTTAAACACACAGACGACTTCACTGTTTGACCTTGAGCTGACCGTTATCAGAATCTCAAAGTTTAGACTCAAAAGGTTGCAGACACGAGTCCACCCTCCTGATTCCTTCCATGACTTAGACATCGGGTGTTTTAAATTGATAAGCTGCTGTTTCCTTTCAGGAAGTCGCGAGTCAAGAGCAGGGCTGTGCAATATGACGATATATATCGTCTGATGAAATAAAAACGTCTAATATTTCATTTTACGCACTATCGTTTAAATCGTTCAGGATTTCCCATGGCTGACTTGACAACTCACGCCCCCGCTGGATTAATGTTGTCAAAAAACAAATCAACTCCTCAATACAGCTTTACACTGAATATCTTTAATTGGTACCAATATACATTTTCCACACTATCAACAGGGGCAGTGCTGTCTCCTCTCTTCTCTCCCACATGTTGATACACACACGCAGTGCCCGCAGTCCAGCCTCCCCTCACTAACGAACGCTGCTGCCTCTGTTCTGCTCTCTTTTGCTTCAGTTTTTAAGTTTCTGCAACCAGTTTTGGTAAAAAGAAAACAGCAAGAGGGCTGTTTGGAAGTACTTCGCATGTGAGGCAGAAGAACATGGAAAGCGTAAAGACACGAGCACAAGAGCTGCAGCAGAACAGCGCTCACCAAAGATAATGGTACTGACACAAGCAGTTTGCAAAGCAGCTGAAGGAACGACACGCCGACATATGTAAAGAATTTCCAGATGTTGCTGTCAGCTCCTCTTTCATTGCAACTGAAGCATGAAACTAAATGACTTGGTGAACTGCATTAGATTCATGATTTGAATTGTTTCCGTCGTTGTGATCGTAGGTTGCATTGAGTTCCATTATATTTATCATTATTGGAAAATGAGATTTTGGTCATATCGCCCAGTTCTAGTCAAAAGTTTTTCTTACTTTCTCTTGACTCACACGTCAGTCACTCACTGTGAATCCTGTAAGTTATGACAACATTTGTTTGTTCGATCATCTCGAACCCTGAGAGCAAACACAGACATGATCACATCACTTATCTGGAATGTCAACATTTTTCTTTTTTTGTCTTCCTCATCAGCATGCTCACATACACATACACACACACACACACACACACACACACACACACACACATGCAGTGAAAGTGTGCTCTGTAATGTCGCTCTCAGACTCCGACACAATAGACTTTCTTCCTGTCAGGAAACTCTGTCAGCCCACATGAGAGAACAGAGGCCATGTTTAAATACTTCATCCTACTGTACACACACACACACACACACACACACACACACACACACACACACACACACACACACTGTGTTAATGTTAGCATGACCACAACATTATGATCAAAATCATCTTCTGATAATCTACCAATCAGTCTGTGGCTGGAGGTCGTGGCAGACATACAGTTTGGTGCAGTCTGTGGAAATAAATTGTTAAATTAGATTAGGAAAATGTTTATAGTTCTATTTTTTTTTTAACTATATTTTGGGAGCATGATGGACAATTAAATAAAAACAGCAAATTCAATGCCAAATGTGCATTTTTAAACATTTTCTTAATAAAAAATGTTTTGTTTTAATAAAAAAAGATGACTGCAGGAGGTCAACGCTGTATTCAACATTTTTGAATAATATTCACAAACAGTGCAACTACTGTAGTCTTTAGCACTGAGTATTAAACATGTTTTCCTACAACACAGTTCATAACATTCGTGTTACTGCTTGTTTTGAATTGTTTTGTATCTACACGGTTCAGTTTTTCGTACTTTTACTTCTAGATATGAAAATTGCTTATAAATAATTTGCAATGATAACTAATATGAACATCAGGTGTTTTAGATTTCCTGCTGTTAGAAAAATTTGACATAATGAATGAATCTCGCACACGATGAAGTGCTGTTACTTCCCTCCAGCTGACCGCTGACACTGTTGTGTGATTGGCTCTTACTCCAGGGTTACCTCGGCGACGAGAAGGCATTCATCGCCACTCAGGGTCCCATGGTGAACACGGTGAATGACTTTTGGCAGATGGCCTGGCAGGAGGAGTCGCCCGCCATCGTCATGATCACCAAACTGAAGGAGAAGAACGAGGTAATGTGACGAGCAGGAAAGTGTTTCACCGCAACAACTTCAGAAACAACAGAGAGAACTGAAGCTGAATTCTGCATGTGAGCTGAAACACATTCGGTTGTTCAAACGCTGAATGCAGACATGGGTGCTAGCAGAAGGATTTTGTGAATTTGGTTGCATCTGGTCATAAAGAGGCCTCTGTTATTGCAGCCGATTCTGAAACTACAAATAGAGACGGTGATGCAGCGCTGTGTGCTGACTTTGTTTGGAGAGAAAAGTGTTTAACTGACTGTTACTGTTCAAAAATTATTTGACAGAGTAAAATGGCACAAATAAGCCGCACAATGTATAAATGAGTTAAATCCAGGTTTTTCAATGGGGATATTGTTGATATTGTTTCATAGGTATAGACAACATTACACATGGCTGTAATAAACAGCAGAAGAAGTAAAGGTTGCAGACTGGGAATGAAACATGCCCTGCCTTCCGTACTACCTTACTGTATAGTATGCCAGAAAAAGATTTAGCGTGCCCCAGTTTGTAGTATGTGAAATGCAGTAAGCCAGAAGAACTAGGATGCTCTATTTCATCCGGTCAGAATTTGCAGTATGCAAGCCAGTGTGCTTTTCTGGCCATTCTGACCCACAATCCTCTGCACAGCGAAAAATATGTCACACACGTCACGCTGTGTTGCTCAGATGTAAACAAAGCTGAGACAGATGACAGATGATTGACAGAATGAGAAGCGCCGCAATGACAGATGACAGAGTATTTAAGTGTAAGTACTGTATTAGTTTTGTAACTCTTACATTCAATTAAGATATTAACATACTATTGCTGCACAAAGGCAAGTGAATAAATGAGGGCAGATGGTTAAACTACATTTGAACGAGTTTTACCCTGGAATGGCTGAGAAAGCATTCTTGCTCAACTTGTACCACAAATTTTCACACTAAGGCTGCGACGAATGCAGGAGCATCAGAGTCAAAGTTCAAGGCGCGTTATCACGGCAGAGTAGTATGTCCCAACTGTATGCATGCTGCATGCAGCAGTATGTACTTTGTGAGGGCAGCTGCAGTACAAGTACTACAAGTAAAAAGCAAAAGTATGTGATTTGGAAAACACCCATGGTGGCATTAGTTTGCTGTTTTCTGTCTGAAATTGTCGTCGTGTTCTTTGGATGAGATCTGGAATACTTCAGTCTCCACATCGCTCCACACAAACCTTTTGTTGTTGTTGTTGTTGTTGT
>JAPQLA010000015.1:18768982-18785193 GCA_029822935.1 Naso vlamingii
TTGTTGTTGTTGTTGTTGTTGTCATCAGCCACGTTTTCTCGTGTGATATCCATGAAGACAGCGGAATCGGCTTCTTCTACTACTTCTTTTGGGGAGCGGAAACAGCAGATAAATATTTGCTTCGTCAGTTTATTCAAAACAGCTGTTTTCATCTCCCATTTTGTGCATTAACAGTTTTTCGACAAAGACAAAAAATAAAAACTTTTTTTGTGAAATTGAAGATTTTTTTTTTAATTTTGTTGTTTCCATTTGCCATTTCTGATGTGATTTTTCAAAATGTGCATCAGATACGTGTGCAGGAACATGGCTAACGTCTTTAAAGAGGATGTGTTCAAAAGATGTTTTAAAAAATAGAGATGAAAGTGTTTGAAATCTTTGTTATGTATTTTGAGTTGTGTTCTTAAATTATCCCAAATATTTTCAAAAATGTTAAAAATTAGAGAAAACTGTAATTTTATTTAACAGATCAATGGGATGATTTGAAAAATACTTGGTAGGAGGAAGAACTGTACAAACACGTTTACACCAGCAGGTTTGATTCTTTAATGGAAACATTTTTGCTCCTGTGTGTCTCTCTGTAGAAGTGTGTTCTGTATTGGCCAGAGAAAAGGGGAATCTATGGGAAGGTTGAAGTTTTGGTCGACAGCATCAGAGAGTGTGAACACTACACCACTCGCAGCCTCACACTCAAGGTACACACACTTCTATTTGTTCTGTTATTTCTGTGTTGGGAAGAGAAAAATCTGTCTCTGTGTTTATGGTTTTCTTGAATTAGAGTTTATGTGTGTGTGTGTGTGTTGGTGTGTGCAGCGTGGGAATCAAACCCGTGTGCTGGAGCATTACTGGTACACATCGTGGCCCGACCATAAAACCCCTGACTCTACGATGCCGCTGCTGCAGCTGATGGCCGATGTTGAGACATGCAGACGGTCAGCCGCCGGCGTGGGGCCGGTCATCGTCCACTGCAGGTACAGAGAGGAAAACTGAAACAGGCTGCTCTCCTCCTGCTGGAAAATGTTTGAAAGAACTTCATTACCCATGCTCCTCTGCTTACAGCGCCGGGATTGGCCGAACAGGTTGCTTCATTGCCACGACGATAGGCTGTCGACAGCTGCAGCTGGAGGGGGTGGTGGATGTTCTGAGCATCACCTGCCAGCTCCGAGCCGACAGGTAACAGAGACATCGCACTGAATTACAAATTCTAAATTTAAAAATCACATGATAATAACTGAGAATCTGTCTGTTTGTGCAGAGGAGGTATGATCCAGACAGGTGAGCAGTACGAGTTCGTCCATCATGCCTTGAGCCTGTACGAGACCCGCCTATGTTCAGAAACCGGCCAATGAGAGTGCATTACCACGAGAGGTGTCGACTTAAACCTGGAGGTGTGCTCACATAGCGAGTCCTTAGCAGGTATGATCCCTACGGTTTGAGAATTCTCTGAGGTTAGGGAACTATGGAGGAGGTCTTTGAGTTTGATGGACAACATGGACAACCAATGAAGACTGCTGTGGGCGGGGCCTGTTGTAGGAAAGAGGAAAGGTAAATTTCTCCGAATGGAATACGTCCTTTCTTCTTCTCTGCTATTTTTTCTTCATGTGTTGTTGATAAGCGATTCTTCAAAAGGAACTTGAAAGATCCGCCCACTTCACTTCTCTTACCTGACTGACTGTTGGATCTGTCCTATTACCTCTTTTCTGTCATGGAAACGTAGAAATAGTTCGACTGAAATTGATGGTACTCTGTTCAATAACACTGTTGTGTTTCTGTGTCTTATAGGATTTTAAAATGATTTTGTAACATGGTGTTCTAATACGAATGGCTACTGGAACCTGACTGTTAACTGGTTGCACTTTGGTTAAGCTACTCTACTACTGTCAACCCGACCTTTCAGCCCAGCTCCTCCGGTGACATTTGTACTCCATATGTTACGCCACGCACATTCCGTTCCCTCCCCGAACCTTTAGGGAGAATTCAAAAACTTTAGTTTTACATGTTATCCAGGAGCAGCATGTATGATCTCACAGATGTCTTAACTGTTAGAACTTCATTTTGTATTTGTACAGTAACCTCAAATGTTAGCTTGCTAGCAGAATCATGCAGCCAACACATTCATTTTTTATTTTTTGTGCTAATGCTAATTTTTCAAGTTTTCAAGTTTGCTTTTCTGTTCAACCAAGTGTTGAGGAAGGAAGCCAATGATATGGTTAGGCGGCTAACACAATGACATGGTCATTAGCCCGTTTTTAATTTTTATCCAGTGCAGTATTCACTGTTCCGCTCATTTTCACCAGATGTGTGTTTTGTTCGCGGCTCGTTAACTGAAAGAGTTCAAAGGTCAGACATGGGGCTGCCTCTAGCTAAAGCTCACATGCTGAAAGCTAACAAACCAATGTCCTGATTAATAAAATCCTGCTCAGCTCGTTCTTGTGGCAGTGAAATCTCACAGCTTAAGCAGTTCAGTGTTCACCCATACGCTTTAATGTCAATTACTGGATGCTAACCTACTGACTAAGCTCATGTTATTACCAGCATGCCATGCTAACGCAATAATTTCTTGAACCAACTAATGGTGCGTTCCATTTTACCTCGGAAGTCGGATTTTGGAGCTAGGAGTGACATCACATCCGAGTCGACCACGTTCCAGTTATTTGGAGCCATTGTTGGCCATTGTTGTTGTTAGCATTGTTAGCTAATACCAGCAGAGAACAACACACATGATAGCTTGCATGGAAAGCAACATAACAACATGTAAACAGAAGTTGAACAGTGCTGTTGGTTTGACTGGTTTAACAACACAGAAACAGGACTTACAGGCTAATAAACAGTGTCATGTGCAGCTTTTTCACTGTTGATGCGCAGAGCAGCCATGTTGGATTTTTGGCTCTGGGTTACTTAACGTCCTCTGAATTCAGGCGACGTTCCCGATGACATGTCCACCTGGGGACTCAGAAATTCCAACTTCAGAGATCAACTGGCACACACCTTAAATCTAGTATTTCACTGCTGAACCATGCTTGTAAAATAATAACAGTTAGTTATACTCATAAGTTTTTATACAATTCAGCAAATTCTTTCCATGAGACTTTGCAGCCATACTAACAGTTATAGTGACTGTAGTTTTAGAATGCTAACAACAAAATAATTGTTACATTTAAAACAGATGGTAAAAATAGAAAACAAATGTTCTTTTATGGACACGACGGCCCACCATGATGTTAAATAAAATTTTAAATGAAAAGCTTTAAAATATAAGTTAGCTCAAAAAGGTGACGTAGCATTTCAGTTAAACTTTATATGTTTGATCCAAACTTGAAACTGTCAGAATATCCTGACATGTTCGTCAGAGTTTTTCAGCACAGGGTTAAAATTGAAACAACATAGTTTGCTTATTGATTTGACAAATTCTGCGTTTTGTGCTGCTTGCTCTCAGAGTTTTCACTCTGTGTCCACATGAACCTTTTTTGCATTGACAATTCCCCTGCTGTGTAATAATGTATGTTGCTTTATACCAAAAATGTAAGATAATTTATGTCACAGCCGTGCAGTCATCTCATCGATGTGCTGTTGTAAATCATGTTATCTAGTAAGTATGTTGTTTTGGTGTATCAAAGTAATAATAACTTTATTTTTATACTGTTTTTACATGTTTTTAATGTGTTTAGCAGCTATGAGCCATTTGTCAACTCGCATACAATCTTTGTTATTTGGAGTACAAACCTCATCTCTAAATCAGCAATTTAACAGAAGCTGGACGGCATTAAAAGTTTCCGTTTTGTTTTTATTAAAGCAAGAAAATCAAAATTTGAATAATCGGACACACCTCATTTAAAGCCTTGCCATTTTAATGACCGTACAATAATTTTTTAACATCAGATATGAAGAGCTGAACTTCATGTGAACAAACTATGTTGTCACTGTTTTATTTCTGAGAAGTTTTCAGCCTAAGAAATTTCATCACAGCATTGAAAAATGTCAAAATAATTAAAGGAAACATCACTGAACCAAATGCTGAGTGATTGGAGAAAAAAAAAGCCAAATAAAGGCTGAAGTTGAGTTTTCATGTGTCCAATACTTCTCTGCATGTTTTAGATTAAAATGTGAAACAAAAACGAAAATGCTGAGGTGGTTTTGTCGGTTTCGGAGGTGTTGACCTGTTTTAGAGATTTGAGGTTTCTACAATAAGCCAGTAATGATGAACATTAACATATTAATCTAATCTATGTTAGTATGTACGTGAATGGGATTTCACAGTTTCATGTTTAAGTGCTATTAAAACTATTGTGGGCAGTTACATTTTCATCTACGGACCACTAACACAGAGATCTTGCTGCTTAAACTGGGAACGTTGGGGCTGGAACGTTGACGGACAATAAACGAGAGAAACTTTAAAGACTCGTTCTTTTTCTATCAGCCAAATTCTTTTATATTCTGTTTTTGTGATACAATCGAGGACCTCTGGATCTGCGTCTCTGTGTCTACACGTCCAACATGCCTCCTGGGACCATCAACCCACATTACACTTCAGTCAGTTTAGTAATGGGATCAATTACAAACTCAAATGGATAAAAACCTGTCATTGTTCATTGGGAAAGTGATAAATCGTCTGTATTGAACTGAACGGGTACAAAAACACACACTGCCTCTGACCAAGTATTGTGTGGTGGTTCATGTCCTGTGCTTTACTGCTGTTGACTGTTGGTGGAGCTTAAAGGGACGCTCGTCATGCTCAGTGAAAGATATAATCTGTATTCATTTTAATTAAATGTGCAGCATTTTAGTCCAGAGTGTGGCAAAGCATTAGAAGTTTCATGGAGAACGCTCTACGGAGTCTAACTTAAAGTCCGTGTAAAGAGTTTTGTTTCTTAACACAGTGTGGCTGTTAGAAAATGATTTGCTGAAAACGTGTGAAAAGGCTCAGAAATATGCAGAGTTGGAGCCTTTAACTGTTTTTCACCAGTTTCCAGGTTCAGGATCTTGTAGGCGCGCTGTAGTAGGGGCTCGATGATGTTCTGCAGCCCCCAGGCATGAGACCCCGCCCTAAAGTTCTGTTCACACCGGTTGCGAGTGAAATTATTCACAAGTGAATTAAATGTAAAGCCAATATCAAGACACGATGAGTTCTCGTTGGACCAAATTGAGCGAATTTGCACGAATTGTGCGGCACGAATGAAATGTTATTTGCACATTATTGAGTTGAAAATCTGAACTTTAGCAACCAGTTAACACCGCGATAGCCAATCAGCATTGAGATCCTCCAGACATGAGAGAATGTACCTCTGGAGGTTCATTCATTGGAAAAATGGAGGAGAAACTTATTATTTCTTCAGATTATTATACAGTGACTATTTTTTGATTAACTAAGAACTCCTCACCTGAGATGAAGAGCCTGAAGTTTATATATCCTGTATTCAGTGTCCTGGAGGGATTTCCCTTCTTCACCGATCCTCGGCAGCAGGTCGTAAAACTGGTTCCGGATGAGTCTGAGGTAGCGCTGGAATCGGGCGTCATTCATTGGAGGGGGTGGTGGGAATCCCTAAACTGTGTTTGCTTCTGGAGGAAGGACTCAGACACGGCAGCGTCTGGATCTCAGAGTGTTTTGGCACAAACCAGCAACCTTCGCAGCGTAGTCAGGCTCAACTAAGTTTGCGTGTTTTTAATACTCGCATACATGGAATTCACATGCGAATGAAACAAGTGAGCACAAAATATTTTATCATACAAATTCACGTGAATAAAGCGGGTAAATAATTTTATTCGTGCCTGATGTGAACACACAGTTACACCGTGTGAGAGCTGTTGTGCCTGCGCTGTTGTAGCGATGGTATTTGATTGATAGTGATGCTCTCCTACAAGTGGGCGGGGTTTCAGCGCCTGCAGTGGACACGCCTCCAGCTTCTCAGAGAAAAAAATATTGATTTTCCATGATTTTGAAACCTAATTTTATTTTCTTGCTGACTCTTTCAGTCATTCAAATTTGGCTGGGTAGTTAATTACACATTTTTTTTTTTGTGGGGTAATCGACAGATTTTCTTTTTTTTTCCTGCTTTACACGGACTTTGAAATGAGAAAGTGAATTGGAGTGTTTGATTGGCACACATGTTTTTAATGCTAAAAGCCATTTTAGCTGCTAGTTGTTGTGCAGAGGGTCGGCTGAACATCTGAAAAATGTTGAATTCATGAACAGGCAAGTGTATAATTCAACACATATAGAGAAAAAGTGTTCAGTAACTAATAAAAAACTGATCTTCTGGATATTAAATATCTATAAAACCAACTAACTACTTTAAATACTGTTTTATTTTCCCTCTAGTCAGTGCTGCAGTACTCTGCAGTACAGCAACAATATGAACGACATCATTTAAGGGCAGAGTATTTTAAGTCAGTTCGTGTCCCTTTAAACTTCTGCTCTGTGGATTCACAGCTCAGTCAGAGCTCATCTGATGCTAATTATTGTACGTAGGGTACGTGGTTTTTAACTGTATTACTAATCAACTTGAACGTTGTAATGGTCAAGAACATTAGCCACTGAGTAGTGCTGTAACCTCTTTATCTACTCTATATACATAAATATATATTGTTACCTGTAATCTGTACATAAACACTGGACGTGAAAAGAGTGGAACTCTAACTCGTGTTGTCAAACACTCTGACTGGCCTCTTCAAGTGTTGTAAGCTGCAAACACCAAATAATTAAATAAAGACTTCCGAATTATTGTATTTTAGAGCTTTTGTGCTAGCTGAGAAAATAATGGCAGCGTGTATTAATTTGTGGATCGGCCTGTGCTGTGGTTTCACTCAGCTGAGTGTGGCTTCCTCCGACAGGGAAACTGGAACCATCGGGTTCTGTTCTTCAGCAAAGGCGTCACAGGTAGTTTTGGCATTTTTGTGCCTTAAATCAAACCAAACTTCAGCATTACCATACCAAATAGGAGTTGGGGGGAAAAGTCAGTACAGCATAATATCGTGATATTTTGTGTGACGATATTGTATCAATTTATAGACACCAAGTAGTAATGTTTTATTACCTACATTCTTGATAAATATTGCAAATACAAACTCAACTTTTTGGGTAACAAGGGAATAATAAAAATCAATTAACTTTTCAGTCCACTAGATGGTGCTAAGTGCTCGCTGTCTGGTGAGGTTATAAAAAAGGCAGTAAATA
Organism: Naso vlamingii; assembly: GCA_029822935.1. NCBI lineage: Eukaryota > Metazoa > Chordata > Actinopteri > Acanthuriformes > Acanthuridae > Naso > Naso vlamingii. The sequence continues at coordinate 18,776,151 of JAPQLA010000015.1, forward strand.
GAGAAACTTGGAACTTTATCTCAAAGTCTTACTTTGGGAAAATTATTTGCAAACTCTCAAATCTCAGTATATCCCAATATCGTGATAACATAAGGCCTCTTGTGATTCCCACCCTTAAAGGAAAAGTCCACCACTTTTCACGTGGATGTCCAGTCAATGTTGATGGTAACTGTAGTCAGTTAAAGCAATACATTCCGCAGTTTGTTATACATGACAGGCAGCTGAGTTCTCTGAGTTGTCCTGCTCACGCAGCCGTTCTTGCAGTGCCTGCATGGACCAGGATGCATTGCATCACAAAAAACAGTACTTGCTGGGTCTCCAAGGTTGTTAACCGTTGCATCTGAATTTCTTTTACTTAATATTGCGTGGTTTTCATGAAGGAGGGTTTCTTTGTTCACCAGAGCCTGAAAATCCTCAAAACAAACATGGCACTGGCTTGCCAGTGTAGTAGTTCGTCCTGGAATCAGTGAGCAAGAACAAGGTTTTTTAAGCTGTGCCCCAGAGACACAGAGAACATTTAGAAAAAATATTTTTAGCTTTCACAGTATATCCCTAATTGGGATACATGGAGATAGGGTTGGAAATTGGCAGAGTTGCCCTTTTATACTGAACTCTGTGGCTTGACACTGAAGCTAAACCAAACATGAAATACAATCCCAATGAGTTTATAAGGTATGATTTAAAAAAATATAACACCAGATAAAGACAGGGATTTTTTTAGAAAAAGAAAAGTGAAAAGTATGTATAAACATTAATGTTTTTTGTTTTTAACCTTTCTATATTCAGGGGATTTTCACTGAGAGCGACCTCTCTTACACATTCATGCTAAGAGGTTCTCCAGTACAACCACAGTCTGATCAGCAGCCACTGAGCAGCTCTACTGAACAGTTTGGGTTAGGGGCCTTTTCAAGGGCCCTCAGTGGTGGTAATGAAGGTGCCCTTCACTTTCCCCATCCAGATCAACCCTGCCAGTCAGGGGATTTGAATTTTGAATTTTTGACCCACTGATCACAAGCTGGCTTCTCCAACCTTTGACTATCTATACCCCTAATAAATACGACTGCTCTATGTTACCTTAAAGCCATTAAACACTTGGTCACAAATAAAACAAATGTATTTCCAATGTCAAAATGCAGTTTTTCTATAAGCATCCACAAAACCCAGTTAAAATAAACAACTTTTAGAAACTTAACTCATAAACAGCTTGTTTGGCTGCTGAATCCGTTAAGTCATAAAACATTTTGCTGCCGTGGAACAAAATCCCAGATCCATCAAACTGACCCTGATGAGCAGACACAATGTTTGACCTCCCAAATCTGTTTGACTTGCAAAAGCTTTTCTCTCCCTCATGACTACATACAAAGTGCTTAACAAATGTCAAAATCGGTGACGATTCTCCTTAATACAGTATTTGTAATCCTAATGAAAAAGACTGAAGCCAACACTTGGGAAGAAAAATGTGCCTGTTGGATTAACATGTGGAACTTTGATGCTCTGCTGGGATCCAGTTAGACTGACTGCTTATCATAAATGTTGAGGAGGTTTTTTTGGATCATTGTGAGGCTTCACTTTGCACAGCTTGAGTCATATAATGTAATACACATCATATCTGACAGTGACGTTTTCTTCATGTTTGAAGCATAAAACGTTTGTTCCTAGAAACATATTGTTGTATGAGTATAGAAAGGGAGTGAGACAGCGAGAGAGGAGGGAAGCAGGAAGGAAGGAAAGAGGTGTGGATGACTAAAAGTAGCTCCAACCCACTGAAACAAAAGCACTTTGACCTTTAACTCTGCAGGGTTCTGTTTTAAATCAATTATTTGTTTGGTTAACTGCCATTAAAAAAACATCTGTAAACCAATAAAACCAAAATCAAATAAATAATTTTAAAAAATAACTGCAAATGTGGCAAAACGTAACATTAATCAGACTTCAATACATGAACGTTTCTGCTTGAGTCACAGAGATTTTCAGCTGCAATAAAGTCTGTTTAACAAAGAAATGACCAAATCCCATGATCCCACACTGCTTCATGACATCATCAGACCACTTTTTTTTTGTTTTTATTGTTATTTCTTTATTGTTATTTGTTTTATTCTTGTTCTGAATGAGAGACGACTAGCAGCAGTAATTACATTTTGTGTATTAAAGTGGAACTTTTGCCATAATTAGCATTAAATCACATTATTCTTTTTAGGGAACAAACTAGTAATTTTACAGGAAATTACAGACCCATAAAGTAAATCAATACTACAGATTGATTACATAATGTACCAGTTGTGTTTTAAAGCCAAATTGCGCACGTTGCACATTATCTTTCATCAGAAAGTGTTTTGTTGCAATAAAAGAAAATTGCGCTGTGGTGTGCAGAGTCATGTGTTGTGTGTCGTTTGAGAGAGCTTGGGTTGGCTGAACACCTGGCAGGCTGCTGCGTTCTGAATGAGCCGCAGAGGTCAGAAGGAAAATGCAGGCACACCTTCGAGCGAGTTTAGGCTGAATCCAAATGTCCCGACTTCACCGCACTTGCAGATTCACGGACTTTGCGGGTGCGTTCCCGGGAAGTGTGCGAGTGCTGAGGGCTGTTCAAATTCACGAGGGGTCTCTAGCAGACTGCCTGCAGTCAGTCTGCTTTGGTTGTAGACTTCACCAGACTCGGTTTGGGAAATTACCCAGAATTCACTGCATGTTGGAACCCCCCCCCCCCAAAATAACTGAATGCTGCCCTGTCCACACTTATGTGGATATTTTTGAAAACAGTTTTTTCTCTGCATTTTGGCTAGAGTTGTTCCAATACTGATACCAGTATCAGATAATGCTGCCAATAACGCCGAAAATGCTGGTATCGCCATTCTGTGCACCAGTCAGATTCCAGGTAATTTAGTAGCGTGAAATGGTACCCAGCTACTTTCCAGTTTGCTCAATTAGCTCTCACTGATGATACATACTGAAAATCTTTTTTTTTTCCTCTCTAAAACAGTACTCAGGAAGTCGTGCTGTGCTGAACTCTGTGCGATGAGCGATGAAAAAGAAAGGAGAGAGCTGACAGAGCTAGCAAAATGTCTACATTTGGCAATATTTTACACTGAAAAGCCAAAGGAGATGAGTAAGGAAGTGTTTTTAAGCGCTGGTACTGGATTAGTACTCGGTATTGGCCGATACACAATTATGGGTATTGGAATCATTAACAGGAAGGAAAAAAATAGCATCTAAAACATCTCTAGTTTTGGCCTCCCGTCCACACGCAAACCGAGTTTTAGGTCACTGAAAATGGAGGTTTTCAAAAACACCGTCCAAGGTGGAGATCTCAAAAAACTGTTTTGTATGTGTTTGTGTAAACAGCTAAAACGGAGGTTTTGGAAAACGCTGACATTACCCCTAACCTGCGCACGTCAATTGTATTTCTATGTATTTAAATGTTGTTAGACTTGCTTTGACATGACTCTCAGTGCATATTCTCGTGGCACTTGCTGACTTTATATTCCAGTGTAACACGATGCAGTAACTCTACCTTGTGTCTTTTTTGATTTGCTGTTTCCGTCCTGTTTACAACTGCTGCTTGTTCCAGAAAACACTCTACACTCGTGCACAGTATTTTTCTATGGTGTTTGATGTGACAGACTGATTACACATTATCGTCACCTACAGGCCTGACTTGTTAATGCGGATGTGGGCATTTTCAGCTGTTTCTGCATCGTGATGGGGACAGAGAAATATTCATAAACTCCTCTGATGAGGACAGGATTTTTTTTGCAAACAAAAAACCCCCAGTTTTTAAAAGTATCTTTATATGTGTGGACATGAACTAAGAATGTGTAAAACAACCACTTGATTAAAACGTTACTTGAAGTATATAAGACACAAATAATATTGAACCACATGATGACACTGGATTGAAACGATGAGAACAAGAGCTGCAGCGATCACTTTGTACGTACTTGTAGTTTCTTACTTGTTGTGTTCAGACATTTGGGTTCAGCCACATTCCTGCATTTTTCCAGCCTCTCAGATGTGACGTGATGATGATGAAAATGTTATGTTCGTATGACTGAAATCCACGAGGGCTCAGTCCACGAGTCCAGAGGGTGGAGGTTTGGGGTCAGCTTTAGTGTACAATGAGCAAGGCTTTGACCCAAACGTGTGCAGCCTCCCAGGTGTTTAGTGGATGAATCATTAAAATACCTACATACCTTCCTTCCCAGTGGTTGATTGATTAATTGATTGATTAAATAATTGATTGAATTGTGTACTTTGAATATGTAAAGCACAATTAATGACAGACAAAAAAGAAATAATAGTTTTAAAAAAACAATTAGTAAATAGTAAAAAACTCCATCCATCCGTCCATCCGTCCATCCGTCCATCCATCGTCACCTGTTTAACCTGACGCTGACTCCTTAAACAAGTGATTTCATGTGAAGCCGAAACTAAATTTACACCTTTGCAGATGGAGCCTCATCAAAAACGACACTGTCTTGAACGAAACTTTAAACTCCACAGCGATTCCACCTCAGTGGGAATTAATCAAACACTTTGTTCTCTATTTATAACATCTACCTTTACCGTTCATGCAGCGAGGTGTGCAGCTATTGTAGCTTCAGCGCCTATTTATAACCTCCATCCAGGCAGAGCTCGTAGTCGTGCCTTTGCAGTGACTCACAGAGCTGTTGGCTCGATTTAGGAAGTCCGTTAGTGACTCCCAACCTCGACACTATAGAGTCTGACCGACAGACGGACAGGAAGAGAGACAGACAGCTGGTGAGACAGGGAGCGAGTCCAGAGAAAAGTGAGGGAGGACCGAGTTTGTGGTCTGAGAGGCTTGAGTTGAGATGGACATGAAACAAAGAAGAGACGGCGGACAACAGAGATAAAATTTATGGAAAAATCTGTTTTTTTCAAACAAGGATTTGTTCGATTTTATTCTGAGAGGAAAAAGGACATTTAACAAGTTGTTTTCCAGCTGTTTTATTTTCCAACTTTAATTTTTCAGATGAACTTGTTCTGTACTGAAGACCTCAAACACTGAACAGAAGGATATTCTCTGAAACCTGCTGTTATTAGTGAATACAAACACACATCTCCTACCTCAGCGTCAGGATTATGTTGGTGCGTGCTCCGTCTGAAGATCTGAAGCAGGATCAAAATGCTGAAATGTAAAGTTCAAAGTTATCTCTGCTGCCTGTGGTTCACCTCACTGCTGGTGAGTCTGCTCCAGTTTCTTCACTTCATATGTTTATGAGCTATGTGAGAAGTCAGACAAAAAATTAAGTGAAGTTTCACAATTTCAATGTGTATTTTTGTGCATCTAATAGTAAAAATATGTGATTTAATGGATTTTAGGACCAGAGATAAAAGACTCATTTCTCATCAGTAATATCAGTGTTACGTTGCCCTGTTTTGATGATGAGGAAAAGCCTCTAGTATGTAATATTTTTTGCTTTTTTGCCGTAATTCCAGGAAAATTGTCCCTTAAAACAGAAGCCGCAACTTTTTCAAAAATATTTCAATTAATTTATATTCACATTCTCAAGCAATTCTAACCTAAAAAATGCTAAATATAATGATTCAACAGCACTTTTTAAATTTTACCATTATGTCCAGATTCAGGGACAAAGTAAAAAAACTTAAACACAAATTTCACTTTAAACAAAAAACACTTTTTTTTCTTGGCTGAGAAGCTTTCCTCATTCTTTCGTTTTATATCAAGAACATTTGTATTAACAAAAAAATTGTCCTCTTCCTTAAAAATAAGAAAGATCCCGATAATGAACTTCAGAGCAGCATTAAAATCCCTACAGAATGTGATACACTGAGGGCACACATGTTTGCGTGATAATATTTTGTTGCCTTTAGGGCTTAAAACAGAACTAATTGTTTCCCTCATTAAGCAGGACACATTGAGACGGACTTCAGTAGGTGGAGGCTAACAGTTTCCCCCTGCTTCCAGTAATTGTGCTAAGCTAGGCTAGACACATCCTGAGCACACACACACACACGGAGAAAAAGAAAAATGTTGCAATGTTTTTTCAATAGAAAATTGTTTTCTGTCGCTCAGGCTGACATGATGATTGGCTGATCAGTGTGACTGATTGTGACCTATGAGCTGATTTCAGAGCGTTTTGCAGGGTTCGAACGGTGTTGTGTGTTCATGCAGTTTCCTTTTCCTCTGTTCTCTGTTTCCCTCTCCTCCTGTCTGTTTGGCCATCTGTCTGTCTGTCTGTCCTCGCTGAAGTATAGTTTGTCTCTGAACTCCCTGAACCTCCTTGACAAATTATTTTATTTCCTGTTTGGCTTTCCAGCATAAAAGCTTTTGGAATTCAGAGTAACTATCACACAATATTATCACCCACTGCACATGCACACAAACATGCACGAGGCCAAATTTCAGTTGAACCCCTAAAAATGATAAAAACACGTGCAGCACTTCTTTAAATAGCTGCAGCTGATGAACTGCAGTGAGAGTCCATTTTATGGCGTGCTGGCAGTGACACAAACGTCCATTGTTTTTGGTTTTACTGAATTTTTTTTATTGTAAGTAATAAAAAAGTTCATCAGTTTACGGATTCCTCGAGCAGTGTTTGTTTTGCCAATCAGCAGCCCAAACCTCAACATTACTACAAACATAGAAAATATATTAAAAATGACATTACAATTTTAAAAAGAATGTTTTTATGTAAAAATGGTGTTATAGTAAAGAAACTGAAACCATGAAGTGTTTTTACATAAAAATGACTTAAATGATTAATAAAATAGTGTCAATAGACCAATTGATTATTTTAGCCGGTTGTTTCATATGCACTTTCGTAAACTGTTGGTCAGTTTTATTTAAAGCAACACATCGTCTTAAACCTGAGATCGTCAAAGGCAACTGGACCAAGTTTGAGCGCTCCCTAAATTAATTTAACTTCTCACTAATGGAGGCTGAAGAAGAAACTGAAGAGGAAATAAAAATAAAAATAATGAGCTGCTGACTCTGACCACGTGAACCCCTGAAATTATTAACAAAAATAATTAACTTTAACTTAAAACTTGAAGTTTTCATGAAGTAACTGTACATAGTGTGCTTAAATTAGAGTAATGTTTCTTGTGCATCCATACATTTCAGAGGACTTTTTAAACAAAAAATAATTGACTCCTTGTCAGAAATTAAATGTTTTACCCTTTTCTCCTGTAGTGTTTCCTCTTAAAGCCAAAACCGATGAAACCTTGTGGTGCTTCGTCTTGCTGATGTTGGTGTCTTGTTTCAGGATCTGAGCGGTGCAGCTCCCGCAGAGGGTCAGTCCCTCCCATGTAGCATCTCTGTGTCTGATCCGATATCCGGTCTGAACGCCATATCGCTGACCGTTGACACACCTGGACAGGACTGCTCCTTTACACTGATATCTCCAGATGCCATTGGGGATGGCGCCGAGTGTAGAAGAAGAAGAGGAGACGAGGAGATAGAGACTAATGAGATTGGAGGATGGAAGCAAGGAGAGGAGGAGGTGAAGGTGGAGACAAGAGCCAACTATCTGGGAACCAACCAGCTAGGAGTCGAGGGTGCAGGGAACACAGAGAGGGGAGGTGTTTTCACCTGCGTGTTGGATCACCTGGAGCCAGGAACCGCCTACCAGCTGCAGGTTCGGTCTCAGACAGACGGGGAGACGTCCAACGTCACTGCACACACCAGTGAGTCCTCATCCTGTCCACACTTTAACGGCACCAAACTAAACTCAAGGTCCACTTACTCGCTTGTTCCAAGCTTTCATCAGCGTGACACACTCTTCATCCACACATGAACAAACATTTTTATCACTTTTCGTAGTCTAATTTTTTTGTGTGCTTAAAGTGCACAGAATGATATTAAGTTTGAACATCTGCAGCTCCATATCAACTGAAACAATGAAGACCATATAATGTGGTTGAAAGCTCCAGAACCGGCGAGTTAGTGCACCTTGAGATGAGTGTGTGTGTCAGCTGCTGTTTTCAAAGTGAATGAACTGTGGATCAGAGTCCTGCACACAGGCTACAGTCACTCTCATTGCAGTGGAATGAGATGAAGTCCTCTCCCTCGATGCCGGTGTTGCACTCGTTGTTGATCCTGATGCTCTCCTGCTCATTGCACAGCTGTCTCGTATCACACCAGTTCAACTGAGAGCCAGCTTGATCTGCATAGCTCAGTGCATGTTCAGTGTTAAAACTTACGCTCTTCAGCGCTCTATTATTACACCAAACTTCTCCCAAACGTCCCACTTTGTCCTCGGCGATGTCTCACAAGCTGGTATTCTCCACTGGCTAATTTTGCCTTTGTGTCGTCCACTTTGATGTAACACTGTGAAGTGCGGGACACTTCAAGACGGGGCACAGGGAAACACATCATGTACTGACAGGCAGTCTATTGTCAGTGACTTTATAAATTAAAGTAATTTTGGCTGAATAATAGTGATTCATATTGCACACCTTTTTAATGTGTTTTATTCTGAAAAATCAAAATATCTTTTCAATCTGACCCATGGCCTGCCCGCGTGTATCCGTAACCGTGACTTTATTATCTATATTTTTTCACCCATTACACAGCTTTTTTACCCGCAGGTACCCGACTCAGGAAACATTTAAGTTTATCAGCTGAAAGTAAATTTATTTTGCTGCTTTTCACCCAAAATGCTGTTACAGATTGAAGTACTCACATCTTTTATTGAAGTAAAGGTAGCAATGCTGTTTTAAACCACCATGTTGACGCCTTACTTCTCTTACCTGGCCACTAGGGGTCGCAAGTGATCAACAAATGCTTCAGGTGGGAAACTTGTTCTCGTTTGTGATGATGCACGAGGAGATTTGTTACTGTTGTCATTTCATTTTCAAATGAACGTTTTTCATCCCGGGTGTTTTTGAACCTGCAAGTTTGCTGCTAGTCATCCCACTACTCACACACACACACACACACACACACAGACAGAGGGCGCACAGTTTGTGCTTCCTGTTCCCCACCTGCATGCCCTCACACACACCTGGTGGAGATCTGCCCTCTAGATTTTTCTCATGTTAGTGGACTGATAACATTATTGAT
>JAPQLA010000015.1:18860737-18872159 GCA_029822935.1 Naso vlamingii
GAGTAAACTGGCCCGTCTCAGCTCGAGCTCAAACCGACTGACGGTGCGGCTTGCAGACACTCTGTTGTTGGCAGAGGCGAATGAGAGCATGGTGAGCCAATCAGCTCGTATCGACGTCACCTGTCACTAAGAGGCGCAGCGTAGACCATCCAACCAGGACAGAGAGTACAGAGAACGTCACTGATTTTTCATTCTTCCACGAAACCCTCGTCCCAGTGGCAAAGAAAATATCGTGGTAAAAACAAGGCTTATTGGAGACTAATTTAGCAGCAAACAGCGTCATTTTTTAACCACTGTTACACTGTTTAATCACTTTATACATCATAATGACAAAATTAAGCCAAAAAAGTTGTCTAGTTTCACTTCAAGATTAACATTTTAAAGAAAACGAAAACTAATGGTACTAATGTCGGCGATGACACAGATGAAAATAACAGCTCTGTTGGTGTGTGGCTTATCACCGCCACCCCTGTGGTCGCCTGTTGCCCTTATGCTGCTGACTGATTCGTCTTTAGAGCTACGATGATGTAAGATTTTTTCCAAGCAGGTTTCCATTCATGTTTCATGTATCTATTAGGCCTACATGACATCTATCAATTGCTTTTAGTCATATGTGTGGTGCAGCAGGAGCAGTGCTCTGCCACTTTTTTTATCCATATGAAAAATATTTCACTTGCATAAACCAGTAAAACTTCATGTGCATTTTAAGTGTTTGAGGATCCAGTTACTACTAAAATGTACTGTATGTCAACATGAAAGAAAGGCAAAATGCAAATGAATTATGCTCGGAGTTCAGACATTTCCCACTGTGCAACATGTATGTGTGACAAATAAATTCTCAACACATGTATGATGCATGCATACATGTGTTGAGGGCATCTCTTTAATTAGCACTACACCACTGCTTTCAATATGCGGGTACATGTACGGTGTTAGCGCATGCAGGTGTGTATGCCGAAAACACATTCCTGTGTGCATGTTGAGCTTGTCTCTTTGTATCTTGTAGCTATGTGGCGTGGTGCCGTAAAGCCATGCGCACTTCTTGCAAGAGAAGCGCTGCCTGCTGGCCAAGTTACACGGTGCTGAAAGCAGGCGACCATGGCGCTCTGTGGGGAAGGGACAGACGCCATTCTGTCGAAAGTTGGTGTACTATTCGATTGACTTCAGAACTGCTATTTTATGGTGGAAAAGGTACATAATGTTGCTTTAAAAGTAGCATAACGGGGAAATACTCTGTACTTCAAGTTATCTTCTAGTGATAACCTCAATGCTGCAATAATTATAAGTGGGCATTTACGAGAAAAAAAATATAAAACACATTAACATTTTACTGATATGTTCAGAGTCAACATTTATCCCTAGGGCCCAGCCGATATATCGCTTTACCCATATTATCGGCCGATATTGACCTATTGCAGATATATTGGTATATGTCGGTATCGGCATATTTGTTCTCTGATAAGTGCCGATATCAAAACTGTTTTTTAAGGATGGAAAAAATACTTGGACTATTGATTTACCATGGTGTAATCACGTAGTTTGTCCAGCAGAGGGCGGTCCTTATTTAATTGGTAATAAGTGAAGTGTTTGCTGTTTGGTGCAATGACGTTTGGAAGTTTTTTTATATATCCTGCCTCCATTACATATTTTTGTCACACGTAGTTGATAACCACATTTAAAATATTATATATAGACTATTGGCCGATATATTGGATATCGGAATTTTCTTACTCCCTTATAACGTTATCAGCATCGGCCTCAAAAATCCCATATTGGTTGTGCCCTATTTATCACAGCAGGTCTATCTAACACACATTAATTCTCTCATTTGATGCCAAAAATCATCACTCCCTCTCTGCCGTCAGAGTGTTTGTTATAATCAACACCTTCAGTTATTTAAAGTAAAACATTTTTCACTTCAGTCAGACAGAAGAAGCAGAAATGACACACAGTAGTTGTCAGTGATATGATGTGGTGAAGCAGTGAGACCTGGGTCAGGTCTGAACCCTCCATTTGGCTCCAAGGATGGAAAGTGTTGGACCCCCCCACCCCCCTGAATTTGGGAGCTATATTTAGGAGCTTTAGGAGGGAAAATCCTGTTTCATTATCCACAGACGAGGTGGCACAACTGCGTCATGCAACTCTCTGTTTTTCTGATGCTTTTTCGGCTGACTGGCTGCAGTGGCACGTTCCACTCCATGTGCCACATCAGTCATGCATGAACGCACAGATTTGATTGCTCAGTAATAATATTCAACATATCCAACACGAGGTATAAATAGGCAATATGCAAGTGTGTGTTTGTAGTAATCAGAGCGGAGCTGCTGTTGGTGTCACAGCACAGCAAGCTCACACAGCCAAAGCAGACGCAGGAGGCCGGGTCACATGATTCCAGCGGGCCAATAGCAGCAGGGCTTGCTTGATTGAATCCATCAGTTGGCCACCGTTAACAACAAGGCCTCCAATAAAGCCTCGGGCAAACTGCGGTGGATGCTGTCACAGATGTGTGTCAGCTCTGATTCAGACATGACGGTGTTTGGGCCAGTTTTACAGTGAAGAGAAGTAACTAAGTACATTTACTTTAGTGCAGTTTTGATACTTAAATATGGTACTTAAATATGCTTATTTCTCCTTCTACTCCATTGCATTTCAGGGAAATAGGAGGGGTGATTGATAAGTCGGTGGCCTGAGGTAGACAGAGAGTTATACAGCTCTCGTTTCAGGCACGAGCAGTTCAACTGTTTGAGTGATTCTGCAGAAAGTTTGAAGTTAATAACATCTGAGGTTCTTTTTGTTCGGAGTAAAAGAAAATTACAAGTCACCTTTGGCTGACTGCACAAAGGCAGATGCTGCTCGTTTTCTCAGACAGTGCTGACTTGAAATTTTTAACTGCCTGAAAAGTAAAAGAAAAAAAAAAAGTGAGAGAGAAAAATCAGCATCATCATGAAACCGAAAATATTCATAATTTCTTAATTTTGGTTCTATTTCCTCAAAAGAGAACACAGGAGATGAGATTTAGAGAGCAAAAATAACAGAAGACTACAGCAGTTCCATTTCTATCCATTAATTCAGTGATGTGATGTTACACAAGACAAGAAAGACGAGGCACTTCACGTCTGATCTGAGATGTTTGACGCTCATCGGGACGGACTGCAAGCTGGAAAAGATACGCCTCACATTGACCTTTGGACAAAGTGAATTCATTACGCAGCCTTGCCGAACGCTGCGTGTCCAGTCCTCTCCAAACCACAAATTAGGGTGGACGTCAAGGCCTCCGAGGGGCCTCACACAGGCCTGAGGGCCACATCCGTGTGTCTGTCATCTCTGTGGCACCATGGTCGTGTCTGAGAAGCTCCAGCCTCTCTGACCTCAGCGCTCACAGAGGCTGAAGGTGACAAACTTCTGAGGAAGATGTGATGCTCTTTGTGCCATCAGCTGCTGCAACTTCCTAATATCTGTACAGATTTTGACCATATTATCATATCAGGAGACTTTAATTTACATGTGGACAAACCTGACAACAGTTATGCTAGGGAATTAGCTGCACTACTGGACACTTTCAGTCTAACACAGCATGTACAAGGGCCAACCCACTCTCTCGGACATGCACTGGACCTTGTCATCACTAAGGACCTTGACGTTTTGAAAGACATCAAGGACATGGCCCTGTCTGATCATTTCTGTGTGTTTTTTTCTGTGTCTATGTCTTCACACACCCAAAGCAGATTGGCAACTGTAAGCAAGAGGGTAATAAATGACCACACAAGTATTCTTTTTCAGCAGGCGTTCTCAAGAACCGAAAGTCAACTATCAGACTCTGTAGACGATCTGCGATCTGCACGATTTTACTTCAAGAATGGTAAATGCTATGAATGATATTGTTCCAGTAAAAGTTGAGATAGTCACAGGCAAACAAAAAGCACCATGGAAACAAAATCAAATTGTGAGACATCTGAAAAGGGAGTGTCGGAAATCTGAAAGAAAATGGCGCAAGAACAAACTTCACATACACTATCAAACCCATAAAGTCATGCTCTGTGCTTACAACACTGTGTGCAAAGCAAGACGAGCCTTTTTCTCCGAGATTATAAGAAGAAATTTGAACAACACCCGTGTGCTATTTGCAACAGTCGGAAAGCTAACCCCGCCCCAGATGGCACCTGAACTTCTATCTGTAAATAAGTGCAATGAGTTTATGTCCTTTTTCAAAGGTAAAATTGATAACATCAGACAGAATATATCAGCTCAAGTAACAACACGACACTATGAACTGCCAGAATCAAAAGGAGTGAAAATCGATCTTTTATCTGAATTAAGCTTGATCGACAATGAAGATATAGAATTTTAACTCTTCTGCATGCTGCCTGGATGCACTACCTACTAAATTTTTCAAATCTGTTTTTCATCACCTGGCAGCTGTTGTTCTCAAAATTGTGAATGCATCATTGCTGTCTGGTAAATTTCCTAAGTCCCTGAAAACAGCTGTTGTGACCTCCCTACTCAAAAAGAATAGTCATGATGCTTCTAAATTAAGCAGTGACCGGCACATATCAAATCTGCCATTGTTGGCAAAATCATCGAAAAAAAACAGTTTTCAACCAACTAACCAGCTTTTTAACATCAAGTAATTATCTTGATATATTTCAGTCAGGTTTCTGTGCGAATCATAGCTCAGAAACAGCCCTCATCAAGGTCTTAAATGACATACGTCTCAATACAGACACAAGCCTAACATCAGTTCTAGTATTATTAGACCTTAGTGCAGCTTTTGACAGGGTTGATCATCATCTGCTTCCACACAGACTTGAACATTGGGTTGGCTTCTTAGGTACAGTTTTAAAATGGCTCAGATCTTACTTACAAGACAGGACTTTCTTAGTTTCCGTTAGAAATAACACATCAACGCCAATGTTCTTGGCCTGTGGTGTCCCCCAGGGGTCGATCCTGGGGCCATTATTATGAAATCTATATATGCTCCCACTCAGACAAATCATTAATAAATACAACATCTCATATCATAGCTATGCTGATGACATACATATTTATTTAGCTGTCTCATCTAATGACCATAGTTTCCTTGAATCCCTATGTGCACTGACAAAATTAATGACTGGATATCTCAAAACTTCCTTCAGCTAAATAAAGACAAAACTGAAATAATCATATTTGGGAAAAAAATAAGAGAGACTCAGGGCTGCAAATTACCTAGACAAAAAGGGTCTTAAAGCAAAGAACACCGTTAAAAACCTCTGTGTCCTAAGTGACTGTGATCTCAAATTTAACAGCCATATGAAAGCAATAACCAAATCAGCTTTTTACCATCTAAAAAACATAGCTAAACTCAGAGGCCACAAGTCAAAACATGACTTAGAAAACTTATTCATGCTTGTATTTCAAGCAGGGTGGACTACTGCATCGGTCTTTTGACAGGCCTTCCTAAAAAGACCATCAAACAGCTTCAGATTGTACAAAATGCAGCAGCTAGAGTCCTAAGTTGAAAAGAATAGACCACATTACGCCAATACTTAAGTCACTACAGTGGCTCACAGTAAACAACAGAACCGATTTTAAAGCACTGCTATTTGTTTATAAGTTGCCAAATGGAGAAGGACCCAAATATCGTACAAATATGTTTCATCAGTACACTCCCACAAGACCTCTCATATCACTTGAGCGAAAACTGCTAGTCACACCCACAGTTAGAACTCAACATGGGGAAGCAGCCTTTAGCTGCTATGCTGCCAAACTCTGGAATAAACTCCCCTATGACATCACAGGTGCTCCAACCATAGCCAGTTTCAAATCTAGGCTTAAGACTCAGCTGTTTTCAAATGCTTTGTGTTAGTTGATCTTACTATGTTGGACTTCATTTTGTGATTACTTTAATCTTTTAATTTTTCAAATCTGTTTCTTCTGATCTAATTTATTAAATCTGCTTTTTAAAAAAAATTCTTATTTGTTCTTTATATTGCCCTTACTGCTATTTACTGTTTCCTGTTTATGTAAAGCACATTAAATTGCCTCTGTGAACGAAATGCACAAAATAAATAAACTTGCCCTGCCTTGAAAGCGTTAACTGTGCGCTTCATGTCTCTTCTCTGATTTATCTCATGTTCTTGTCTGTTGGTGACCAAAAACATGAATGCATCTCTCAAATGTAGTCTGACTTCCTGTCTGTGGCTCTTGGCTCAGGCTCAGATTGACATAAATCTCTAGCGTTCACCTGAAACAGCATTTCAAGCATCTCACTTCTGTACCATATACACAGGCAAGAAAAAATTTTGGGAGGACTTTGATTGGACAATTGAAAAGTGGGACATATCATGACAAATATGGAGGATCACTGTGATAGAGGCTAACGTAAGTTTGTAATCAGAGCCAATCATTGTGCTTTGGGTGTGACACACATGCAGCTGTTCTTTTTCACACACACTCAATCCACACCTCCTATTTCTCCCGCCATCACACCCAAAACATGACAAAATACATGGATTAGGGACTCATGAACAGCAGGAGAGGTCTGCATTATGCCGTCGTTTCAGATAGCTGCTCACTGGAGTTTTAATCAAACAGGAAATAGTGCATTTGTTAGGGACTATTTTTAAAGGTGGATTAATTCACATTTGGTAATGAAGGAACGGTGTAGCTCATTGATGTGTTTAAATGGAGCTCAGTGACACAGAGGAAGAAGGTAAATCTTACTGAAACACACATGAAACTTGTTAGTTTACACAATCAAGTGTTGTTTTGGTCTTTAATGGGATTTTCTAAATATGAGAAATACAGAATATCATATAGAAAAAAGTCAATTTGGCTTAATACTGAAAAGTAACTGATAAAAAAAAAAAAGGTTTGAGCAGCTTGAAGATTCATTTAATATAGATGAATATTTATGTAATTTAGTTGAGAAAATTCTGTTAAAGATGCAAGAAAACACTATGCTAATGAGAGGAACAGTTGTATATGAGCATATTTTTGGGTGACGACGATGTTTAAAGTGTTACTGTAGAGAGTTTGTTGAGCCGCAGCCTGAGAATGAAACAGCAAAGTAATAACAACTTATCACCAAACCTGGTGCCAAACAGTCTGTGAATTCTCACCTTAAGAAATTGTTTCCTCACTAAAATACTTTGTTGGAATCACATCCCTGATAATCTGCTTTAAATGTCTGATAAAAATGTTTTTTGTCACGTTTCCGAATCAGCTTGTTTGAATAATGTATCAACTAGGGATGCACAATAATTATCCCCTAATATTGCAAAATATGACATCATTTTTATTGTACACATAATGCAATTTCAGCAGATAAATAGAGCTGATAATTAGACATTGCTTGCTGCACAAACTGATCTACATGTCATCATCCAGCCGATTTGATCTGCGTCCATCAATGTGAGCCACTCCGTCAGTTCCAGAATTAAAGTGTCAGTTTATCCAAAATCACAAAGCAATTTTCTCACCTCCCTCTTACAGTATCTAAGCCTTGCACAGCCAAACTAATTCTCAAGTGAGAATTAATCTAGTAGCTCTGGATTCACTGTTCATTTCCAAGAGGCAGTACCAACGGGCCCACTCAAAACTGACTCTGAACACAATTGGACAGACACACAACCACACAGCCAATCAGAGCTGTTTACCACGTCTTTCCCCTCGCATTCCAGGTGAGCCACCTCCATGTTTGTTTTGAGGGGAATTTCAGGCGAGCTGAAACCCTCGTTATTGAAAACTATAAGCACTGTTACATAAAAGGAGCATTCCAACAAGACAGAGAACAACCTTGGAGGCCCAGCAAGTTCAGATTTTTGGGGGGAGATTACTACACGTGGGGAAGAACAGGAGCCTTTAGTAGGAGATTTTCTACTGATCTGTGCAGACGTGAGACTCAGCAGCCTTGGTGCAACACATTAAAAAACACCGGGCAAAAACTCTGAAAGTGACGGAAATAGCTAATACAACACAATATAACAACATCTATGTGATTATTTATCAGGTTGCAGAAAATTCAGGTGAATAGCTGCAGCACTCGTCTGTCTGTAGGCTTTTAATGATTTGTGTTAACTCCTGTGTACGCAGAGCTGCCGTCTTTGGCCTCTTTGATGAGTCATCGCCCCATGTGAGATGAACAGTTGCGATTAGCCCATCTGGTTTTTGGACAGATGGAAACAGCCCTGAGTGGAGAGCTCCCAGACCATTTTCATGAAGAGAATGAATTTGCGAAGTGAATGGGTCTGGTTTATCCTTTGGACAGTGTCTGTCCATGAGAATAGGATTGGATTTTCAAATCCGGATCTTGAAATATCTCAGTTTGTAAAATTTCTGTCCCCATCAGACAATGGCTCCCGCGTGTGTAGGTTACATTTAGAATATTTTCACTGCTCCACCTTCACAGCCCTTTGATGAGAAACTCCCTCTTAACTCACTGAACTACTTTCAAAAAAACAGAAATTTTACCCTGTGGACGACAGAAGTCACAAGTCTATCGCTGCTTCCATTGGGTAGTTTATGTTCTAGTGTGACTTGATTAATTTAATTTAAAACACAGAAGGTCACATAATAACTCAAAGCGTACACCAGCTGACACTGACTATGGACAAACCTCATTCATCACATGTTCAAAGTTTGCAGTTTGACAGTTAAACTTTTATTTATTTTGCATTAGCTGTAACATTTGTCTTTGCTCAGAGATGAACTGCCATTGCCTAAAGTCTTTAATGTCTGTAGGTTAAAAGAATGAAGCAGCTAAAAATGAACATTTACTGATGATTTTGTTGTGACAGAAAAATCACCACTGACACAAACAAGGTACATCTCAACGCTGCTGTGGCTTCTGTAGGTTTCATACGTGAGTGGCTGTAAGCAGCAGCACCCAAAGGTGTCATCATCTTCATCAGCATCCTTATCATCTTCCTCACTGTAGCTGCTGTGGTGCCCTGTGGCCAACGCTACGGTGCAGCACTTTAGAGCTGATGATGCAGAAGTGATGGCAGCAGCCGCTCACGTGGAAACAATCAGGCAGTTGGATAACGTTCGACTGAAGCCTTTTTGTTTGCTTGTATTCTGCTTATTTGATTTTTTCTCTCTCTCTTTGCTTACAGGAGCAACACAGTCATCCAAACTCCATTAATTTACACATGCTTGATTATTTGTTGATTATTCACACCACTGATATTATAACCTTTGTTGCTGCAGATCATTTTATCGGTTTCTGATTGACCATTTTTATAATCAGCTGCAGTCTCTTCACAGTTTCTTGACAGTTTCCATTTACAGGGAGAATTTTTACACCATTTCATGCTGATGTCCGGTCAGTGCTGGTGGGAAATGTTGGCAGCTGAAGCAATAAATTCATCAGTGTGCCACAGAGCTCAGTTCTCCTGCTAACACAGCCGAGTTGGTTGTGCCCACATGTCCCACAATGCATCAGCAGAAGCTTCTGACACCCACTGAGCAAAGAATAAGTAAAGAGAATTTGTTTTCTGACATAAAAACTAAAACTAAACTGACATCTGTCAGTTTACTCATTATTACTGACGTGCAATCATACCGTCATGTTTCCAACATTTTGCAGCTGCATTATTCTCTCAGCATGTAAACAAGTTGTTTGCAAGAAATAAAATTAGACTTGTAAATAAATTGAGTTTGTCTATTACAAATGCCGTCATAATATTTTCATCATTTTCTCAGGAGAATTTCAAAGTGAATTTTAGATTGATGACAGAGACAGTTTCCAACAAAAAGATGCTAATTCACTCGTTGCAGATGGAAGTGAAAATACATTCATTTAAACTAAACACACCTCAAAAATCCTGGTAAATTATGAATACTGACATATTTGTTAACATTTTTACTTCAAATTTGTCCATAATTCTATATTTCTTATTAATACCACCTGCTCAGGGTAACATTTTCACAGTAAGTTTGCAAATTAGTTTCCATTTAATGTTTCCATTATTTTTAATAAATGACAGATGTGATGCTCCAGTTTCAAGTTTGACAATCTCTCGCCTCATGTCTTGACTTTCCATTTGATTATAGCCATGAAATCCTCCATATATCCTTTAAATATGATGAAAATGTTCAGAAGTGTCCTGCCTTTTGTCTTTTTCCAATGAGGTACAAACCAAACCCTGTTTTTTATAAGAACATGAATAAAAGTGAATCTCATCATCTGTCTCCGTGTTCTCTGAATGTGACCTGGATTGTTTGTTTTCAGCGTTCTTTAACCACACAGATGTTTCAGGATGATTCAGTGGTTTTAAAATGAAGGTGATGTTAACGTGCGGAGCCGTCCCTCTCGTTGATCACAATAAAGAAAAAAGCAGCAGAAATGATGCAGGAAGGAGATGGCAGTGGAGGGTGGGAACACTGAGGGGGATTAATTAGTGTTTTCAGCAGAGTTTACATATATTTGATTAATTCAGGCCCTCACAATGATCTGCCTGTTTAAAGATAACTGCTCTTCTCTGCGGCCAAACAATTAGGTTACATAAGCTCATCTGAGTCTTACGTTCTCATGTCACAGACCTCGAGCCAGCTGAGCTGCTGCGCTGAAAACCCTTAATTATCACACGGCAATCATTTTCTATTTATTGTGCGCTCTCTTCTGCACAGAGCTCCAGTTAATGACTCGCTACTGCCTGATTTAAAATAACCTGCGTGAAGATATAATGAACCTCGTGTTGTCATTTTCATCTGTCTCTTTCAGATAATTGTGGGTTTGTTCAGGGCCCATTGTGGAGTTCACAGCACATTTTAGATGAACTGGTGAACAATAAAACCCTGCCATCTTTAAATGGCTCTGAATGTATTTTACAGGTCACATACAGTCTCAAGTTCTTTACAGTCTTTTAATTTTCATGACACAGTTTTAAATTTTTTATTTTAATCTGAAACTGTGTGATATGGTTGGATCATTACAGAATAAATGAAAATCAGAATTAAACAAATAGTTATCCTTATAAACATCCACTGGCAAATTAAACACAGAAATGTTTCCAGTAAATTACTATTTTTATCACAAACCTATTGAGACGTGGCTGGTGTCTCAGAAAAAAAAGATCAGCTAAATAATTTTTATGCCCAATTAATTTCTGCTATAAAATGACCTAATTTATAGTTTTAAATTAATAATTTGCATTAAAAACAAGCACAACACAACATAAAACATTAACAACATTTAAGCTTTTGTTCAACTGCTGTTACAGAAAACACAAAAGGCTTATTTATTGTTCATGGTCTGACAACTTCCACTGTTTCTTTGCGGTGTATTTCAGTTCTGTATTCTTGAAATTATGTTTGTACTGATTTGTTTTCATAAAGTTGCAGGAATCAGCTCAGCTGCTTCAGGTTTAACAACTTTTACAGCAGTTTGCATTGCAAACATCTCAATTTCCTGCACTTTCCCTTTAAAGCTGAGGTCAGC
>JAPQLA010000015.1:18944427-18961385 GCA_029822935.1 Naso vlamingii
TTTTTTTTTCGTTTTTATATATATATATATATATATATATATATATATATATATATATATATATATATATATATATATATAGTTTTTTAATGGAGGGGGCATGGATCTTGAAAGTTAGATTCAATATTTGCCCAAAATACCATTACAAAAACTAAAAATATGATATTTTCCCTATAATTTTAATTTATTTTAGTTTGTTTTGTAAACCTACAGTACAGTTTTTGTTAGTTGCCATTTATTTGGAAAGCCTCATTTTTATTTTCATTTCAAATAATGAAAAAAAACACACACACACACAGTGTATTTACTAAAGATATTTGAGAAAATTGTAAAATATGTCTTTCATATTTTAATTTCCTTCCATATTTTTGTGATTTTGCAGGCTAACAAAACAAGATTTACATTTAAATCTTGAATTTCTGATATTTTTTTGTTTGGGTTTCAGTTTTCTTTCAGTGTAAGTTGCTGCTGTTTTTGAGCACACAGCGTCTCTCTCTTTGGGATACAAACTGCAGTGAAGAAAATGAGGTGAGCGGGACAAAACGCCACACCTGCATCGGGCATCTCAGTGATTGGAAGAGAGAGATAAAAACAATAAATGAGCAGAAAAGATGTTCAGTTGTTGTTCAGAGTTTGTGGCTCAGTGTGGCCGTCCACCCTGACACTTCAGCAGCTGCATCGACACACGGCCTCCATCTGCAAAGACTGATGCAAAACTAAGAGTGAAACCATCATTTTTTGTCCCTTTAAGTTTAGTTTTTTCTTCCTAAAGGAGCGGGAACACCGAACAGGTGACTCACAGAGCAAATATGAAGCAAACAAATAAAAAAAGGAATTTGAATGATCTGTTTCTTTTGACTCCACCAACCAATTCAGAGAGGAACCAAAGGATGAATGAAGGTCATTCAGATGTGATGGTGTTTTATCCTAACAACACACGCACACACAAATACACACACACACACACACACACACACATACACACACACAGGCGCACAGTTTAAATTGGAGATGTCCACACATGAAAACCAAACAGGAAACACTGAATGACACATCTGCATGTGTGCTTGTCTGAAACACATGAAGATTGAAACTGATCAATATCAAAGATTTATTTTATCAAAAATAGATCACAATTGAAGATTGGCAAAATAAACATGGCAACAATACGTGGAAATAAAAACAGACAGAAAGGAAAGAAATCAAAAGGTATTTTACTTCCACGCTGAAGATCCCAGAGCACAGTTCTCACTCATACTATTGCTTTTTCTTCTCTTTGCATGAAAATGAGACAGAGTGGTGACAAGCCTGAACCGAACTCTGCAGCTGAGGATGAAGTTACCATGGACGTGATGGTTCAACATGACCAGGCCAACTGTAAGTCACAGGATTAGTCATGGGGACGCTGCTGCACTCTCAGGGGAAATTCTGTATTATTATTATAAACGCACATACAGTTTGCAGAACACATTAATCATCATAACTAAAGTCTCGTCACAGCTCATCAGCGCCTCCGTCAAGCTGAAATCACCCTCGGCTGTTTTTCTGTCGAAGCAAAGCAGAATTACAACGAGACCAAACTGCAGAGCTGCAGAGACACAAACTGAACTGTGACCCTGGATGCTGATCTTCATCTTCATCACCAGAGTCTGAGCTCTAACAGCAGGATTTCCCACATTTTCACATTCCTCCTGAACATGTCACCAGCCGTGCCTGAAACTTATTCAACGTCACCACCAGGACCGCATTATTGTCAGGGAGGAAAAAACCTTTGAAACAGTGTTTTAGACCAACAAAACATTCAGGTTCAAATCTAATTGTTTCAGACTGCCTCTCGATCACTCTGCAGGTCATTTTTGCCCTAAAATCAACATTTAACTTAAAAACAGTCACATTCATTCACACAAACTCTTTCACAAATATATTAAAATGTGCAAAGAAAATCTGGATCTGAGGCTCTAAGCTGCTTCACTGCAGTCTGAACTAACTTTTGTATTCATCTCTAGTTAACTTGAGCATTTTCTCACTTTTTTTAAGTGGCAGTTTGAGTTTGTAGAGTGTTTGGATTTATTTGCTTGCATCAGATAATTTGAGAGGCAGGTCTGATGACAGAGTTCAGATAATGAAGGGATACTAACGTCGTTCAGGTGTTAAAGCTTCTGTCATTAATGAGCGGACACTGAGGTAGATGTTATCCATAGAACAGATATACAGCATTTAGATCAAAACCCAAACACAATCAGAAACATTCAAAATTATTCAAAGGAAATCAGATGTCAAATGTCTGCAATAAACTAACCATCTGTCCTGTTTTCCATTTTGCACACAAACATTCTTCATTTTGGGGCAGTTTTTTGTTTGTCAGTGTTTTTCTGCAAGCAGACATTTTCATCAGAGCTTCCCATCGGAGCTGATCTGTTTTTACAAAGGCAAAAATAAAAATGAACCACAAAAACAAACATAAAAACACATTTGCAAAAATGTTAAAAATCTACAAAATAATTCATGAGGTTAACCCCTCCCTCTCCGTAGAAAACATACAGTATGATACTTGAAAAAATATAGATTTAGCGACGACCTTCAGCAGTCGAACAGAATTACTTTAAACTTTATCGATGAGTTGTCGTTGTTGTTGTTGTTGTTGTTGTTGTTGTTCCCATATTACAGATTAGCTGAACTGGACTGAGCTGTCACATAAGAGTCAAACTGGCTCTCTTCTGTTTACATGCTCTACTTTCCAAGCATGCAATATATGTTTTAGTTGGAATATGATTGATATGCGACGGACAGACGGACAGCAAGAGGAGCAATCTCCCAAAACACATCGATTCATGAACACACGAGGACTCCGTCAGCCAGCAGACATGTAAATATGTAGCAGAGGATTCAAGTAATGTTTGTCGTACCTCAGGATCCGACTGACGCTTTGCGCTGTGCAAAGAATCAGCCTGATGTCCTCTTGTAATGGAAAGGCGTCTCATAGCTCCGTGCTTCCTGTGAGTGTCAGTGTTTGTATCCAGAGTTTGTTTAATTTCACCTTCATCAGAGGAAGGAAGAGGAAGAGGAGGGGCAGGGGGGCGGGGATTTTGTCCTCTGTTGGTTCGACGAGGCACAGTGAAGGGACAGCAAGGCGGAGGAGCAGCTCATCGTTCTTCCCCTGGAAACAAAACAAAGAAACATTTGTTCCATTACAAAGAACACAGCAGCAGGATTCTTTTGTCACATGAAGAAAATCCTCCTCCGTCTGTCTGACTGTAAAATTACACAATCGACCAATCATGGCTCTCCGTCTAATGACCTGCAGGATTCATCAGGAGCAAGACCTTCCTCCAGGAACAAAAATATGTGCTCAAACATGGCGTCTGAGGCAGTGTGAAAACAGAAACGCTTTCAAAAAAAAGCTGTAACTTGATATCAAGAATGAATTTTCTTTAGACCAGCTGCTGCTGTAAACCTTTCAAGGTGTGATTTGAAATGGACCTAAACACTCTTGATCACGTTTCTGCAAAGAAATGAGGCTAAACTTCAATCATCTCTGAAACTTGTGAGATAAAAGCCAATAAAACTGCAGACGTGAGAGTCTCATGTTCATTTGTTCATCAGCTGTAGCATCATATACAACACGTATGAACATGTGATCATAATGGACTCACATTCAACACACTGACATTCATCCTCTACTTCCTTTCTCAACACCCCAACACACACACGCGCACACACTCCAGGCGATCTCCATCAGCAGTCACATGGTGAGGAAGTAGAGTCAAGGACAAGACAGACCAGCAGCCATCACTTCCTGTTTGTTCCATCTTGATTTTGCTCGTAGAGATGATGCTCTCATCCAGCAGCCAACGACACGACCGACAGCATCACACAAACTAATGTTAACACATCACTGCGGCCTGAGCGCAGACGGCTGTGGTCGAGAGTTTTGCACAGAAAATCTGTCCAACAGATTCCTGCATGAAGCAGTTTACTGCAAAGATTCATGACGAGACGAGCAGAGACTTGCAACTTCCTGCAATGTGCCGGTCTGCAACATTCTGAAACCTGTCAGTTTACACTGCTACCTGCAACTACATGAGACGTTGTATCGTTCCCATAGCAACCACTCTCTGCACTTCCACTCCAACTGCTGGCTTTTTTCAGGGTTTTTTGCAGCAGATTACAATAATTTCTGGCATATTAAAACATGAACAAAGACACAGATAATGAATTACTTGCTGCAGTGGCAGTTTTAGTGCTGAAAAAACAACGAAAACATAAAAATACAAGAGGAATGAGAATTTGGAACTGTTCTTTTTGCTCCAACAGAGAAACATTACCCACAGCACTTACATAAATCTATGCTGGGAGCTTGAAACAGGAGATCTCTCCTATTCTGTAAATTTTTCTTACTTATTCTCGGAGTCGGTGTCCCTGCTAATAAGCAGAAAAACATGTCACTACAAGTGACGTGCTGTACATTCTAAAACTGGCCTCTGGCGACTTGACAAGCTGAGTTACGGGCGACACCATTAGCCGGCTTGAGTTGAGCTGAGACGGACCAGTTTACACCACTGCAATTTTTCCTGCAACTGTTTGGTCTCGTTGTGAATCTTTGGTGCAAACTGGCCTTAAAGATTCACTTCAGTTTAATCTGTGGGCAGAGTTTGTGCAACCAAAGACAGAATAAAAGTCTTCTCCAGACAAACGTAGTAACAAGACAACCAAGCAGACGGTGAGTTGGACCATAAACGGCAGCAGTCAAACTGTGAGCTGCATGTCACTTCTAAATTAAGCCCCTTAAGCTTCTCTGTGCAGGTCTGAGCTTCAATCAGATTCAAGCTTTTATCAGCTGTTATCTTAAAGAGTAGCTAAAGCCCTAAACCACTTTTTTCAGCTGAAAACCAAGGCTAATAAGTATTTAGTAGAGTTTATGATCGATTCGGGTCTAAATCTTGACATTTAAGTGCAAATGCATTGAAGTCTACAAACTCTGTCTCTCCATATACATCGTCCAGTGTAGAGAAACTGGCTGCTTACTAATGAACTGAGGACAAGTGCATGAAAACTAAAATATACTAAGAGCTAAATCTAACTACAGTCACTATACTCAAACTATGCATTTCTACCGTCTAATCTCAGTAAAGCCCCGCCTCCTAGCGCTGCCTACACTGATACATTTTTTCACATTAAAGATGCATTCTTTTTCAATTTCAGGAAGGCTGCACATCAGTCAAACCTCTGGGGGTTTAGCTGCGCTTTATAGAACGGCTGCACGTTTCACGTAACAGCTAAAAACAGACGGTTATTCAGGAGGGAAAGTGAGAGAGCATTCAGTCATAATCAAGTCACAAGAATGATGAGGCTTCATGACAACTCTGCTCTTCATGCTGCCACCCAGATTTAATTACAGCTGTTTCTGTTTGTTTGTTTCACAGAAGATGTGAGCATGCTAACATTTAACCTCCACTAAACTGTCAGATTTACACAGTTGATCCTGGTAAAGGGAACTGCACAGTGGGCAGCCGGACGGACGGGCGGACGGATGGACAGACAGATGCATTGCATGGGATTTAAATAGAAGAACGATCCTTAACTGTAGACTTGTGTTTCTGGATCACAGCAGCAGTGTGAACAGTATCATGAAACCACTTCAGCTCGATGTTGTGTGATGTTGTGATCCCATCACTATGGCAACCACAGCTCAGCAGCTGCTGTCACTGAGTTAAATGTTGTGCTGGTCAAGGTCTCGTGATGTGTTTCCTCAAGTGTAAGTAACAGACGCGTCTTTAAATAACGCTGACCTTCGACCTGACTGCACGTGTCACATGTCGCTGCATGAAGACGCTGAACTGACAGGTTGTGTTTTTAACTGAGGTTAGAAAGCTTTTAAAACTTACTGACTTGAGTGATGGGTCACACACAGGACTTTCACCAGGAAGGGGCTGAGTTTGAGACCCACGAGAAGCCAAACGTGTCAAACAAACAACCAAACCAAGCTGAGCTTCACAACGTGTTAGAACGGCTTTGTGACAGGACAACTTCGGTATGTGGTCTACTTTGGTTTGTTTTAAATTCGGTTTCGACATCTGACATTGACATCGACAGTTTTTACACTCGCTTGTTGAGACTAGGGCCTGACCGATAAATCTGTTCACCGATATTATTGGCCGATATTGGCTTATTGGAGATATTGGTATCCCCATATTTGTTCTCCATATTTGTTTTTTAAGGCTGAAAAAATACTTGGACTGGTGATTTAAAGTGGTGTAATCATGTAGTTCGTCCAGCAGAGGGCGGTCCCTTATTTAATTGTGAAGTGTTTACTGTTTGGTGCAATGATGTTTGGAATAAAGTTTGTTAAATATCCGGCCTCCATTACATATCTTTGTATTACATGTATATTACATTTATCTTTGTATTTGATAACGACATTTTAAAATATTTTATATAGAATATCCGCTGATAAATTGGATATTGGAATTTTCTTATTCCCTAATATTGTTATCGGCATCGGCCCAAAAATCCCATATCGTTCAGGCCCTAGTTGAGACATCATCGATGGGCAGCGATGGTAAATGGACTGCACTTTAAGTATGACTTGTCGGTGCTACAAAATAAAATGTATCATCATTATTTTCATTATAACATCTGAGTTTCCTCTGCAGGTGGAAGCTGCTCAGTCGTCTTTAATCACTGATGACAGCTGTCACTTTGATTTCTGATCAGAAGCTTCAGTTTGGATCTTCTTGCTGCTGTTTTTCTTCTTTTTTACCAAACTGCTGTTTCAAAGGTCGATGACGTTTCACACTCACTTCCTGGATTTACTGCTAAATATAAACCGAAAACATTTAGTGATGTTCTCTCCGTTCTGCCGCGTCATGTGTCTGTTGATAACCCCTGCCCTCCCTGTGCTTCCTCTATCTTTACCTCTGTGCTGCTGGTTTTGTCTGTGCCTGTTTGTCTTTCATGAAGTGGAAAAATGAGTGGGTCGGGTGGAGGTTGGGTGGAGGTTGGAGGGGTGGGGTGTGTAACTCACTGCAGGCCACTGGGGGCTTCAGGACAGATTCCCTCAGCAGTGACAAAGACGCTAACAATAGCTGTCAGACTGTAACTCTGCCCCGTCAACAAGAGCAGTGTCATCCAAGGGGAAACCTGTTTACCTCCGCCTGCACCGACCGCATATGTTCAGAGAGGACATGCAGGGCAGGAGGAGGGAGGGGAAGGAGGGAGGGGAAGGGGTGACCTCACAGGAAGAGATTCTGACCAAAATCCCTCCCGTGGGGGACGCAGTCAGTTCGCTGTGGGCTGTCATGTCTCCAGCTCTCAGTCTGACAGGAGATGCTGCTGCGTTATGTAACCGTGACGGGGTGGATGTGTGGTGGAGGAGCGGCCCGCGGTTCATACAACACGCTCGAAATGTTCCTTTACATCACCTTTACACTCTGACAGAGAGACAAACAAACAAACAAACAGCTCCTAACAGCACTTTACAGCATGTTTTTGCAATTTAAGGTGGACAGAGATTAATTTAAACCAAGGAGAAAAAACCCTTGTTTTTAAAAATGCTTGTGTACGTGTGGACTTTACGACTTAATACACACTTTGTGTGTAAACACACATATTCATGTAGGTGTGTGTGTGTGTGTGTGTGTGGACTGGTTATAGTTGCATGTTGACAGTGGAGTCCTGCATGAAGCTAAACGAGGTCAATTTCATGCAGCTGTGTCGGTTCTCATCAGTGAAACTGGGAGCAGCTGGTCAAAGGAAAGTTAGAAAAGCTGCAACGTGCATCAAAGACGCCACTCAGAGCAGAGATGATGGTGAATTTTGTTCACAAATACTTTTAAAAAACGATTCTTGTCCTCATCAGTTTCTTTAAAAACTAATTCAAATCTCTGATGGTTTGAGTAAACCCCAACTAATGTTGTTCAAACTGCCATTTTACTTTAAAAGAAGAATTTCTGTAAACTAGACGACGTTTGCAGGCTGCAATTAGGATTGAAAACTTTTTGACTTCAAAGCATTTAGTGAGAAACAGGCGTCCGATGCCACACACACAACATTTCATGAAGAAAACACACACAGGCCTCAATAAGCATGAGGCCACATGGACTGACCCGTAACTCACTGATTGGACAGTTCTGGTGATGTCATCCTGCATCATCAGGCAACACTGATGCATGTGGGGAAATCAGACTAAAGCTCAAGCTGCATTTTGCTGCTTATTTATGTTTCTTTGTTTTTTGCTGTCACAGAAATCAAACTGACTGGAACTGGAACTCATCTGAACCACAGAGAGTCGTGCTGTAGGTGGACGGTTTCTGTTTGATCGCTGCATCAAATACATTTTACTGCTTGATGAGCTGAGAGAATGTTCAACTTCATCTGGAGTTTTTTAATCTTACTGCTGAAATTACAAATCTGTCATCAGCTAAAACAAAACAAACCAACAAGAATTAATTTAGATGTACACTGAAAGATTTGCTGTAAAGGCACCTAGTAGATACTTTTGGCCACACGCTCAGAGTGTCTGTAGAGTCATTACTCAGTTTCCTTATAAAGACATTTAAGTTTAATTTTGAACTGAGGGGGTCCGTCTCTCATCCAGCTGCAGCTCGGAGGACAAACGTCTCTCACTGAACTGATGAAGCAGCTGTGAAGATCAGACTTCCTGCAGTGCTGCTGCCACCTGCAGGCTCACAGCTGAACTGCCACCATGTGACACTGCAGAGGTCACAAACTCAAAGATTTTTAAAATCTGACTGCAGCATTCACGTGTTATCATCCTGCATTTTCAACAACAGCACAATGAACAAGGTTTTATTGTGTATCATCAGCAGAGCTCTAATAAACAGATCATCTAATCGTTTTCTAGTCTTTTTTTCTGTTAATGATTCAACTAAATTCTGTTAAATTTAATAATATATTGGCCTGATTGCAGTGATTGATTATCAGTATCGGAAGATTTAGAAATGCTAAAACCTTGGGTTGAATTAATTCTAAGTTTGAGTCTGTAGGAGTTACTCAGTTTATCATTAATTATCTCTAATCCTCTGTTGTGAAGTTTTGCTTTGAACATGTTTGGATTCATGAATGTCACATGTGCTCACTGACAACAGTTTTTAACAGGGCTGGTTTTCCTTTATGCACAGCTGGATTAACAAGCAGGCAAGTCAGGAAACTCAGAGTCAGTCAGTGTTTCAGACTACAAGATAATCTGATCAGTGGCTTTATATTTACTGAACTGTAAGAACGCCTTAACCCTTGTGTCCTCCCTTGACCGTTTTATGGTCAAGGGAGGACATTTTTGTGTTCACACCCTCTGCCAATCCTGCATACATTTCTCCAGGTTTTTTTCACCTGCCTGTTTTGAAAGCATTTTAACGAATACAAAAAAGATCAAAAACCTAAAAATAATTTAGATGAAAAACCCCCAGGAATCCTTTGGAGGGCACAAGGTGCATTTTTATCTGATCTCGATTCTTTGTTTCATAGCAGAGGCCTCGTGTCAACATGTCATTTTCTTACATGCTGCATTTTGAATTTGCAGCCACAGTAAGTTGATTTTCTCAGTGTTGAGTTGGTTTATTGTGACACTCTGTCAGACTGATGGAAGAAAAGAGAATTATACAAAGATTGATTATCAGGCTGCAGAATAAACTTTTCCTGTTTGTTTTAATGTGGAGGTTGAACTCACCTCTCTGTGTGAGCAGCTCTCCGGTGTCATCAATCCACTGGTCATCTGTCCGTCCGTCCATCTGTCTGTCTGTGCGTCTGTCTGTCTACAATGATTCAGCAATTAAACTCCATCAGGTTTCTCTTCATCCATCCATCAGCTGATAATCCAACCAGCGGGGCGATGAACATGTGACCTTCACAGTGAAACGTCTGCTGAGCTCATTTTTCTTCCTCAGTTTAAATTCCTGTTTTTCCATCAGATTTGGTTGGATGATTCGTCCCTGGAGTCCAGATGAGTAAGGTGCAGTAACAACAGAGCTAGTCATGGAGGCCTTCAAACACAGCAAGAGACCTGATTTCTTTTTTCTGTGCAATAAACGATAGAGTTCCTGATCTAAGCAGAGCTGATCAGTTTGCATTTTTAAAAACTCTCTCAGATTCAAACGTCAGAGCTCGACTGACACGAGATCAGCAGGCTGAAACTGTCGCCTCATCACAGAAACTTATTGTCTCAGCTTGAGCGTTTACATGGAAGAGAGACGGCAAAAAAAAGTTCTAACTGAACGTCTGATGTTGAAATTTATGCACGGCTGAAACACTGGATGGAGTATTTTGTTTTGAAAGAGCATCTATCTAAGCTTATGTGGTTTGAACTCTCTTTTGAATCAATGATCATTTTGTAAAATCTGAATTTAGTCGATTTACTTGTTTGTTTTTTGATTGTATCTTTAATTCCATTGAGCTTTGCTGTTCAAAACTGACTCATTGTCATTTTTCACAAGAAAATATGTCATTAATGTTAAAATATCCTGCTTCACAATGTCACAAAACTCAACTGCAACAAAATATTTGTGTGAAAACTTGATATCAGCTGAGAGAAACATTGGCCTCTACCTCAAACATCAGCATCAGTCGAGCTCTAAAACATCCAAAATATTATCTGCTGTTTTATAAACACGTGAATGTGAGAACTTCTTAGCTTTTTTAAAATTTTCTACCAATTTCAAACATCAGTTTGGGCTCTGGAAATGTGTGATGGCCGTTTTTCAACATATCTCAGCCAAAAACAGCAGATAATTAGAAAAATCGCTGGTTGGAGCCCAGTTTGGACCATGTGTTTGGATCACATTCTGGTGCTAAACAACAGGTGACACACCTGGCCGTAAATATGTTACATTTAATCAGATAAATGTTGGAAACTGAAATGATGTTTTTCAGATCCAGCTGGTGAAATCAAACAACATGGAGGCTTTCACAACATGGTGGTTTTCTGGCCTCATCTCTGCAGCTTCAGCATCCTTTCATTTCTGTGGCAGACAATACAGAAAAGTCTGGAAGGTTGCTATAGAAACTGCATCCACTAGAGAGGTGCAGGATCCCCTTTCAGCCACATGGTGGTGCTCTTGGCTTGGAAAAGCTGCTACTGATTTCATAATGTTTTTACAAAGAGGCTGCTGTGGAGGATTTAACCTCCTGAAGCCTAAAACATTTTAAATGTGCAGGTCAGGAGCAGCAGACTCGCTGTTTGGGTCTTGAGCTGAAGCCTGTTTTCAGAAGAGAAGTTAAAAATAAAATCTGGCATCAAGTCGTTTAATTTTAGGATAATTGATTCTTCCAGCCTGCTGCACATCATCTGATCCACCACTGAGCTCCATCCAGCCTGAATGGAAAATACATGAGGGTGAAATAACAGGTGTGTGTGTGTGTGTGTGTGTGTGTGTGTGTGTTGAATCACTCTGTAAATTTAGAATAGTTGGTCCTGTGTTGTGGCGTCTCTGCTTCAAACAAACAGAAAAACAAATGTAAACTTTAAATCTGCATCATTGTGGCAATAAATTACTAAGAGACACATTAATAACATTAATAATGATAAAGTGCTACAACTGGCTATAGGCTGATCCCCGACTCATGGCGCGTAATGGAAGACTGTGTCAGGGAGACAAAGGTGAATTCTTGTGTAATCCATCACTGTGGTGATCTAAATGAATCCCTTTGATGGCTGAAATAAGGAGCCTGAACCCAAAGCTGCGCGCAGGGTGTTGGTGTGGCACTGAAAGGTTCCTCCGGCGCGCCACTGGTGCGTAATTTGGGGTCAAAATCAGACATCGGTGAGCTTGCCGGTGTAGGCTTTGTGCGGGCTGCAGTTGGTGTATTTGATGGAGTCCACGTCGTCGCTGTCCAGGTAGTCGGACTTGGACAGAGACGGCTTGCTGTCGCTCTTCTTGAACTCCCCGAACTGCGGCTGCTGCTGGCCGCAGGTCACATGCGTGTACTGCAGCTGCTCCTCGTGCTCCGTCTCCCGGTGGTAGAAGTAGTTGAAGTTGGAAACGATGACGGGCACCGGGAGCGCGATGGTTAACACTCCGGCGATGGCGCACAGGGAGCCGACGATTTTACCACCGATGGTGACCGGACACATGTCTCCGTAGCCCACTGTGGTCATAGACACCACCGCCCACCAGAACGCGTCCGGGATGCTGCTGAAGCCCGAATCCGGGTCGTCGGTCTCTGCGAAGTACACCGCGCTGGAGAAGAGGATGACCCCGATGAAAAGGAAGAATATTAGCAGGCCCAGCTCCCTCATGCTGGCCTGCAGGGTCTTCCCGAGGATCTGGAGCCCCTTGGAGTGTCTGGAGAGCTTGAAGATCCGGAAGACCCGGACCAGGCGGATGACCCTGAGGATGGCCAGCGACATGGCCTGCTGTCCGTTCCCCTGGTGCTCCGCTAACTCCAGCCCCAGAGTGATGAAGTAGGGCATGATGGCCACGATGTCGATGGTGTTCATGATGTTCTTGAAGAACGCGGGCTTGCTCGGGCAGGCGAGGAACCTGACCAGCAGCTCGAAGGAGAACCAGATGATGCAGAGCGTCTCCACGATGAAAAACGGGTCTGTGAACGGGTTTGGCTTCTTTGCGCGCGCGGTTCCGTTCACCCCCAGCGGCTCGTCAAACGTTCTGGCTTCCTCTCTGAACTCGGGTAAAGTCTCCAAGCAGAAAATCACAATGGAGATGAGAATAACTAGCACGGAGACGATCGCGATCCCCCTGGCGGGTCCGGAGCTCTCCGGGTACTCGAACAGGAGCCAGACCTGCCGCTGGAACTCGTTATCGGGCAGCGGGCGCTCTTCCTCCTTGATGAAGCCCTCATCCTCCTTAAAATTCTCGATCACCTCTTCGCCCAGTTCGTAAAATTTAATCTCCTCCATGAAAATGTCCACCGGCACGTTGACGGGTCGCCGCAGCCTCCCCCCGGACTGGTAGTAGTAGAGGATGGCATCGAAGCTCGGTCTGTTCCTGTCGAAGAAATACTCGTTCCTCAGCGGGTCGAAGAAGCGCATCCTCTTGCGCGGGTCTCCCAGCAGAGTGGAGGGGAACTGGGCGAGCGTCTTCAGCTGCGTCTCGAAGCGCAGCCCGGAGATGTTGATGACCACCCGCTCGCAGCACTCCTGGTTCTCCACCCTCTCCGGGTCGTACACATCCTGGGCTGACAGCGCGGCAAGTGCCACAGTCTCATCCAGGTTCTCTCCGGGCACCACTGTCATCTTTCCCCCCCAGACAAGGGCGACGCTTCCCGCACCTCAGTCCTCTCTGTTCCCCCTCCGACACCCCCGCGCGTATTTGGAAACCAGCTGAGCGTCTCCGCGTGTCTTTCTCTCGTTCGCTGGTGTGTCAGCGTCACGTCTGCGGGTGAGCTGGTTCCGCTGGCATTGTTGTGCCCCCCCACCACGCTCACCTTTCCCGTCCACGCGCTGCTGTAGTCTGGACTATCGGCTGGGCTGTCACATTCACTGCATCTTAAGCAGGCTTTGCCCTCCCCGAGCTGACGTGTGTGTGCACGCTCTCTCACTGAGGGGAAATAAAAACACACATGCACGCACATATGCTCAGAAGGAATCGGATCCAGCTATTCAGGAACAGACATGCAAAGAATAACATCAGTTTTATGAGCTAATACGAGGAATCTGGAGAGTGTGCGTGCACACACAGAGTCGTGCGTAATGAACCTGTTGTCTCCAGTGTGGCACGGGCTCAAGGTTATCACTTGAGCTGTTGTCTACGGTGAAATATGACGTGATATTAAATCTGAACATGCA
Source organism: Naso vlamingii (assembly GCA_029822935.1). Lineage (NCBI taxonomy): Eukaryota > Metazoa > Chordata > Actinopteri > Acanthuriformes > Acanthuridae > Naso > Naso vlamingii. The sequence continues at coordinate 18,958,187 of JAPQLA010000015.1, forward strand.
TTTATGAATGAAGACAAGTTAATGGTGTGAACGTGAACCTGGAAACGTGGTGAGCGCGAGACATTTCATGCAAAAACATGCGATTTTCATGCAAAAGCATCGTTGTTTTTCAGCCACGATTTGATCCCAGATGAATACCTGTGGCTCAGGGTTTTGTCCTCCTCCATCCACTCAGCCTGCCATCCACAGGAGACACACACATGAAGGGGAGGGACACAGAAAGAGGCTCTGCAATGTCACGCCGCAGCCGCTTCAAGACGAAACCTTGCTGACGTTTCCACAACAGCTCTGAACGCCGCTGAGCTGCTCCACAAGTTGTGCACGACCGGCAAAATCCGACCTGCATCCGCTCTGTCTGCTGCGGGCTTGTTGCATTGTGCATGAAAAACATGAGCGACAAACAAAGATTTATTCTTTCTCACGCTTCTCTGTGACACACGAGGAGTCTGAACATGGCTCAGAGAGGAAGGTAAACACTGCTGCGCCGTGCAACAAGTAAGGAGGAAAAAAAGAGAGGCTGGATGATGGAAAGAAGGGGAGAGTTTCTGGGCTGCAGCTCAAAGCGGTGACGTGTTTTCCTAAAATAACTGGATTTCTCCCAGGCCGCAGGAAAAGTTTCTTTTCCCATGGAATGACCCGAGGGAGCTGCAGGGGAACCGACAAAACGAGACAAGAAAAGAAAACACCGATTTGCATCTTCCAGCCTACAGACGTCAAGATACTGTGTGTGTGTGTGTGTGTGTGTGTGTGTGACAGAGAGAGAGAGAGCCATTCAGAAATTAGTTAAGAACAGAAGAACAGGAGGTTCATTCTAAAAACTTTCTACATCTTCATCAAGAGAGAAAACATTTTTCTAAATGCACAAATACATTAAAAGATTCAAAGGTTTGTTTGTAAATAGAATGTTAAATATCATCTTGTTATTTTGTGGAATATTGGTTAAAAACAGAGCTGCCATTGTCTGTAAAAAATAAAAAGAAATTTTTCTTTGTAAACTAAAATCACTTCTCTGTGTCACTTTGTTCACCTTTATTGCGCCTCATAAAAACTTAATTTCAACCAAAAAAACCCCAAAATGCACTGAGGTTTAAAAAAAGTGACAATTTTTAGATTTCAAGAAATTCTGGACATTGACGAGGCTTTAAATGTTCAGTTATGGAAACGCTCAGCAATAAAAGAAAAACAAAACCACAGACAGAAACAAATCAAAGACACAAGAGCAAATGAGAGAAGAGAGACAGAATTTCCTTTTGGATGGATTATTAAAATTTGGTTTAATAGTAATAGAACATAATAATAAAAATAATAAACACCTCATGAATATATCACAAGAGAAAATGGGATTACAAGTCCAAATGTTCTTCCTGATGTTGTTTTCCTGTGAGATTCAAAGTCTGAATGAACTCGTCTGCAATGAGATTTTTTGATTGTGGAACACATCAACACTCACAGAAACTTTTAGGAACTTTCATTCTGCTTGTGAACAGACAGCAAAGACAGAAATCAGCCGCATGGAGACGGTTGTTGGAACAGAAGATGTTTGTCATTCAACCTGCTGCCTGTTTCTCCTGTCAGACACTGAGCACATAAAGAAGTTTTAAGTCTGCTTCCTGGTTCTGAGGGATTATTGTCCAATCAGAAGGCTGCCTGCAGCGGGAGGACCTCAGCATTTAATGATGCAACATTTCCAAAATTCTTTAAAAACCTCTCTGACTCACGCTGAAATCCTGACTTCAGCTGCCTGCAGACGACCTCTGCAGTCTGGCACTACCTCATGGTGTGAGCTCATCGCGTGCGACAGACACACACTCACACACTCACACACACACACACACACACACACACTTGGCTTCACACTTGTGTCCACATGTTGCTTGAATGTCTCTCTGGTTCTCCTGTGGCTCCTCTGGCAGCTCGTCGTCTCTGCTGCTGTCCAGGTTTTTGTTTCCTGTTGGACGGCAGGATGGATCGCTCTGTCTGTGATGAGGTCACCTCATGCAGTCACGTGTCACACTTACTGTCACAGTTGGACCTGAAATGTCACATTAATCAGACAAAAGTCTAGAACACCACCGGTGAAAGGGCAGATTGGCAGTTCGTTTCTTTGTTGCAGGCAGAAATCATTTCTTCCACAGAGAACCAGATATTTTCAGACACAGTTATTTGTCCTGATGCGTCTGACATTGTCATGAGAACATGAACATCACATGACCTCCTCAGGTTGTTTTTGGATGTTACAGTTTGTTGGTTGTGAACGGTTCACCGAGAGCTGACATGTGACGCGACCATCACACTCCATCATCCTCGTTAAGTACACAAAGCGTCAGGAGGATTTTCCCATCCTCTCAAGTGTTTTGCTGCCGCTATAATTTATGTTCATGAATGTTTTTGTTTTTTTTTTTAACTGTACTGTTCTGGAAACTTTAGAGTCTGACATGAAAAATGGCTGAAGTCCTGGAGGTCACCGGGTCGCCCTGAACACCGACATGTGAAAACATCACATGCAGTCTGATGAACTCCAGCAGCATGTTTGCTGTTATATAACATCATTTATCTAGAATTTAACTTTTATCTGCTGATCCACAAAGGACACGTTCGAGTTTCTTTCACTGTGTCGTATGTTCACTGAAGCCTGCAGTACCAACAGTGACCACCAGGGCTTTACATTATTTAACATGCCACATCATCTTTTATTTAAGGATAATAATAGTAATATTCTCCGTTTTTCTTCCTTATCATCACTGATGTTCAGACTGAAACCGACAGTAACCTTGTCTCCTGACAAGTTGTGTTTGTATTACAGCCTAATATGAGTTCTTCCTCTGTTCCATTGAGCTCCATTGGTGTCCAAAAACACTTTCTATATGAGTATGTATGTGATGTGGACACAGCTTAGTGTGTAGTGTGGAATTAGGACATGAGGAATGAAATGAACACATGACACAGCTTCATGATGAAACATCCCAACACTGTCGTCAGGTCAAAAACCTGCTTTCAGCTCAAAGGACCGTCTCAGTGTTCCTACATGTTGTTGTCCTTTGTCATCAGCGGCCGCAGAGATCACACAAGCCCCGCCCATGTTTCCCAAAATAGCTTTATCAATGAGATATGGTGTTTGTTTCCATTTTGTCCATATTCAATAAATGTTACAGAAAGCAGCTGTGTGTCTTCCTCTCTCTCTCTCTCTCTCTCTCTCTCT
>JAPQLA010000015.1:18961485-18975702 GCA_029822935.1 Naso vlamingii
GCAGTGAATGGGCTTTAAAAATGCAGCCTGACATCTACTGAAGTAACACATGGTCACATCTGAACATTTGGAGAAGATGGAGATGATCTCTGCCGATGGAGACGAGTCAGAACTAGAGTGGGATGTTCCTTTAACATCAGTTTCTATGTCAGAAACATCAACAGAAGAACCAACAGAAGCTTTAAACAACAAGCTGTTGAATGTGGACGAATCAAAATCTCCAGCAGCAGCGTTTTAATTTATCTCTAGTTTGTGTCACTGTATGAGCCGCTGGGTGTCGACACGCTGATCCAGGATCACTCGCCTCCTCTCTGCAGCCCTGCAAGGAGCCACACGTCTTTAACATCGCATGTCCTGTGTAATTAAATGAATCTAGTTAGATGAAATTACAGCGTGTGATGTGACTGCTGAGCGTGCTGATGACGGGCAGAGAGACAGCTGCTTCCTGTTCAGCAACACCTTCAGTCAATCAGGATGAGAACCCTGTGAAGAAGAAAAAAGAGACAGATGAAGACGAGTGTTCAGTCTTCACTGACGCTGCTACAACATTCTCATTCAGGAGCTACAACGCCAATAAACAGGTTTACAGTCTGTTTAAAAAACAAGGTTTTGGTCTCAGTTTTGAAATTACATTCATGCTTAAAGTTGTGCACAAAGAAATGCATGGCTGCTTGAAAGCTGCTCACTGTGGGAAATCACACAGTCATTGTTAGCAACATGTATCCTCTCAGCGCCAACTGATCTTTCATGAAGCCCCGCCCTCTACAATGAACGGGCCAGTCAGAGCGCAGCTTCTGCCAGCTCAGACTGGGATCTGACAACTGTACAGCTGTGCTGCACTGAAACTCATGCAACCTTTTCACGTTTTCATCCTTTTCAGACTGGTTCTGTGAGTTTGAAGCTCATCGTGGTTAAACGTTGCGTCTGGGGCATTTTTTAAAGCGATGCTCATCATTCAGTGAAGTTTGAAGGAGATTTACGTTCTTTACCTTTCCAAAATCAAGGACTGAAAAATGTAGCATAATGCTCTGAGCAAAACTGTTCGCCCATCCTCATTCTCCATTGAACCCCTCACAGTTTAACAAGCACAGCTAACATTACATTGTTACATTGTTATTATCAGATGCTGAATTTGAGTTACTTGTAGCTATTGCGAGCGCTAGCAAGCCTGGTCAGCAAAGCTGAAGTCTATGGCCGCAGTCTGGAAATAGCAGCTCTCAACAGTTTCCAGCGCTTTAACCTGAACTCAAACCCGACAAAAAGGCCTAACTTTACTTTTAATGTCAATATACAAAGAAACATGTCCTTCCCTCCGAAACCGGATCCTAGATCATTATGAGGGTCCCTGTTTGTTTTATGAATGAAGTGACACACAAGTTGAGGCAGCTGCACTGTGATCTGTAGCCTTTCACATGTATCTTTATATTCATAACTCCAAAGATATTGGCAATTATTTACACAAGATCCCCCAATGCGCTGTGCCAATGGTGTGAAATGGTATAAATGCTTCCCGTCTCCTACGTGGGCGGAGTCACTTCTCCCACGGAGACAATTAGGAGCCACCATCCCTCCGCCTCGTCTGTGAGTGTTATAACGTCGTGTGAATGGATTAAAGCAGATGGATTTTACGTCACATGATATTTGTTTGATGTAAGTTTGAACTTTTAATTCATGGTTTCACTTCTAAGACCATTTAAATGTCCGTTTATGTCCGTTATGAAGCAAGACGGGAAGCACCGGTTCACAGATCTCATGAGAATGTGTTGCTGAGACAGAGACAGGTCTGGAACAAAGTAAATTTTCTCCTGATTTGTGTCTCTGAAAAATGATGTTTTTGTGTCAGAATGTTCAGAAGATATGAGTCTGTGAAAAATGGGTCCAATATGTATCTTGGTGACGATGAGGTGAAAGAATTGGTCACAATCTGTGATCACGTTTATTTCTCCCATAAGAATGAATGGACTCAAAACTGCTTCCTGTCTCTTAAAGGGGCAGGGCCGTGGCGAAAACCATGTGACACTGATACAGGAAATGAATGGTCAGTGAGACGTCTCGGTTTTTACTATTTACTGTCTCCTATAACTCGAGTCTGTTGTCATTGCTGAGTCACTTTAACTTCTCGTATTTATCATTCAAAGGCTCATTGCAGACCTTCTGTCTGCTTCTGTCTGAAGTTTTTCCAAAAATTAGACAATCTTTCTTCAGGGAGTGCAGTTACTGACAGTGTGAGCTCCATGCTAGCTCCGAAAGCTTGTCGGACATAGCAACAGTGACCGTGGGGGGAGTGGTGAGGTCAATTATGATTCCAAAAAAGCAAGATGGCGACGGTTCTAATGACAAACTTAAGGCTAAAAATAAGACACAAACCAGTGGATGACATCATGGTGGCTCAGTCCACTATTTATTTTACTGTCTATGATTTCAACACACCGATCCAACAGAGCTGCAAAACTCAAGAGTAATGAAACAATATGAAGCTGTTTGCAGAGATCTTTGGAAAAGTCAAAGTCAAATTTCACGACTGTTGAAAGAAGTCTCAGAACAAGTCAAGGAATCAAGGAGAGAGTCAAGGATGACAAACTTTGATTAGTGCATAAAAAACTAATTAAAAAAAAACATAAAAATGAAATAAACACGCATATTTGGACTTGATGTGTTGTGGAAATATTTGGCCTGTCTGAAAACTTTTTCACCCTGAAGTTGTTTCATTCACACACATGATCGCTCATCTTTAACTGAACAACACACTTCGGCCTGTTGGACGTTAAATTTTTTTTAATCCGTCTTGCGGGAACAAATGTCGCGCGGACGCTCTGTCCTCTGACTGACTGCATCCTGCAGGTCGTCCTGCTTTCAGCTCCTGACGGGGAAATCGACAGAAACTGGGTTAATGTTTCTAGGAGCTGAAGAGAATCTCTGGGGATTCAGAGTCATGTGGGAATTCACAGAAAGACTTTCTATCAAATCTCACACAGATGAACAAACTGAAGAGTTTCCACCTTCAAGAGGACAACACTGAAATGTGCTGAAAGCTGTTTAACAGCTAAAATCTGTGATTTGCCTCCCAGCTGTTCTCATATTGTTTGAATTTTATATTTTTTGAAGGTTTTCTGTCATATTGAAGTCTTCAAGCTGAAAGGCGTCCATATCGCTGTGCAGAGGAATTTGTTCAGTGTATCAGAAGGATTCTCTGTTATCTCTGCAGGAGGGAAAATCCGTTTCCTCCTGACATTAATCATTAATGGAAGTCGTTGTCATGACTGGATTGGTGAAAGACCTTTATGGACCCTGCTGTAGTTATTAACTGCACGACACAGAAGAGTCAAAGAAAGACAAAGAATGTCTACTGACAGTTTCAAGAGCAAAGGCCGAAGGAGAGGAGATGATTTTTGTAACATTTTACATAAATATGCCAGAAAAAAAAGAAGTACATAAGTAAATATGCACAAATATATGAGTGAATTAATAACATTTATTTCATTACTATTATTGTAAATCTTTTACAAGATATTTATCACATAAATATGATTACACTGCAGATGGTGCAGGCACAGAAAACCTCACAGAGGGCTGAGCACCCTTGAAATTAAAATGACAGAGTGGCTTCTCCGCTGATGTTACTAGACTGTAATTATTATTATCAATATTATTCAGTTAATGTAAAGAGGAAGTTTGTCATTATAGTAGACTCATTGTATACTCGTCTGTGCTGCAATGTTTCCATTGTCACTGAGTCTGAGGTGAACGTGCCAGCGGCAGGTAAAGTGACTCCGCTGGGTGTGTTTGTCCTGCACAGCAGCTGCTTTTGGCAAATAAAGGAAAACAATGAAGATCATTGAAACCTTCCTTGTTTTCCTGGTATTAATTGATTTTGCAGTTACTTCTCCATAATCACATGATGGCTTTCTTCTTGTGGAAACCAAAAAATTCCCCCGGAAAATATCAAAATAAGGATAAATAAAGGCCCATCAGTCTCTGTCCTCCACGGCTGCCTGCAGGAGTCTGACAGCCGTCTGTTCTGGTTGATGATGTTCAGGGCCGGTGTGTCCGTCATCTCACGGTGTGGGTTTTCAAAGTGATGCACATTCATGCACGCGTCATGCAGAGTGGACACGTCCATTCAGTCATAAGCTGCAGCAGTGAGTTCTTGCAGAAGCACACAGACTTCTTAGCAACCTGGCTGGTGGAGCTTTAACTTGAAGCTTAAACTGTGGAAGGCGTCATCAGTCGTCACTCTGCATCTTCATCCAAACACACCTGCCTGTGTCTGCTCCTCTCTGAGGCTGCATTTACACAACAGGCCTTGATGCTCAGTCCCGATTTGTTGCCATACCCGATTTTTTGACTGCCTGCATACATCTACTTTTAAAAGTGAATCACTCCTGATTTCTGCGTTTATATTTGGTCAACATTTAAAACAGCCTGCATGTGTATGGAAAGGTGTGGCAACTGACCCCGTAAAGAAAGAAAACAAGTCAACGCTTCCTTGAAAGACAGGTCCCGTTACCTGATGAGTTACCTGTCTTTTTAACTGCTGTCCTTCATTGCACCTTCACCGTTTTATTTACATTTTCAGCAAACAGCACAGAGAGTGTTTACTTCATTAAAATACAGAATTGTCATATTATTAATGACATGCGATCTGTGCAGTTAGGTGACAGATGTATTGACAGACGTCGAGTTCATGTCACATTTATTTCCACATATGAATGAGACCTGAGGTGGATCTGAGAATATACAATGATTCCATCAGGGGTGGGAAGTAACAAAGTACAAGTAAAGTACAAGTACTTTGTTACTGTATTTACCAAGAAGTAGATTTTTCAGGTACCCTTTACTAAAGTGAGTACGAGGAGCTTTCAGTTTTTATTGATTCTAGCGCCCCCTTTGAACATAAGCAGTAGTGACATAAGCGCCTACTGACGTAAAGATCTTTGCCAGCTCGTGCCAGGCAGGCAGAACTCAGCATAACACAGGCAGACGTGCATTTGTTTTAGGAGAGAGTGAATAAGAGACGGCAGGATGGATGGTGATGAGGTAATGTGTTTATATGTGACTGAGAAATAAGTTATAAGCCAGTTGTATGGCAGTAATGTCCCCAAGACCTGTTACCTCTATTTTCTGTAGGCTAACGTTACACAGCCATTTGTATTAACGTTACATGCTAAGGTGCAAGCTAACAGCCAAAGGCAGAGAATGTAATTATGTTATCGTCATTGCACAGAACAACAGAATTAAAACACAATCATTTCACCTGAGTTTGCAGGGACAGACCCGATCACGAGCATTAACAGTAACTACATCAAAACATCAGAGGAAGAATGTGTGAACTTTTGCCAACTTTGGATTCCATGAGCTTTATTCCTGCTAACATGTTTGTAATACATATTCAATCTGTGTCACACTTGAGGAAAAAATCAGAATTGGGCCACTTGATCCATGTAGTGTAAAGGCAGTCGGACACATCTCAAATAGTGTAGTGGCCCTATTAGCTGACTCAAGTCTGCACTCAGCAGGTGACACAACTGTCCACTTGTGCTCGCAGAGGACGCATGTTAGCAGCATGTGCGCTCCAAACAGGAGATAACAGTCAGCGCTGACCTCCTGCTGTGCAGCTCACTTACAGTCAGGAGTCCTCTGTGATGAATCCAGATGTGTCACAACAACCTGATATTAGTGTGTTGGTTTACTGTCACAGCTGCAGCTGGGTCAAGGTGACTCCATCATGTGAGTGAGTCTGCCGAGCTGTGCAGGACACGACCGTCTTCAGATATCACTGATGTCAGGAATCACTCGTCTCCTGCAGATGCATTAGCAGATTACATGGTTCACTAGCAGGGTCTCAGCATGCAAAGTGATGAATTCATTTCCTGCTGCGTCCACTCCCCCACAACGAGCTCTGCTGCTTTCTACCTGCTTAATGCTGATGGACTCTAAATGTCAGCTGTCATACTGAGACATCACACCTGCAGCTGAACAGCTCATCAGTCAAATATAATAATTTTTATTTATTAGAAACTTTGCAGCTCCACCTTAAATCACCTGTTTGAGTTCAAATATTTGTTTAATGACTCAGCAGCTGGTGCCAGCAGGATACAGCAATTATACCATAAAGTCACATGACCTCCATGAAGTCCTAAAACTCAGAGCGACTGTCAGCAGCTGTTACACCCAGCAGGGCAGTTTGGACATGACTGAATGAACGTTTCATCCGAGGAGGAGAAACAGAAACAGAGATATCCAACATCTAACAATGAGGAAACTGACGACCTTTTTATTTTCTATTCAATGCAGGAGAAAAATAATACAAAACTATGTGTTCACAAAACTTTTCTGTCTCAGTTAGCTCAGTGGAGAAACCTCCTGCAGGTTTGTTGTTTCAGTTTGGTTCGATCATCTGAAAAGCAAACAGTAGTTTCACCAGGGTTGGGTTGTAGTGCACTACAAGTGACACACATGAGTAAAAAAGTAGTTTTTTTTAGGAACGAGTACTTTTCATGTTTCTTTTTTTTAACTCTACTTCTACTCTTTACTCGAGTATATTTTGAGCCAGTAATTTACTTTGTACTTTGTTACATTTGCCATTTATTCCTCATTACAAACAGTCTAGTCTACTAAATGCGGGAATTGAGTGCAGGGGGACATTGCACCTAAGGAGCACCCTCACTGCAGATCAGTTGCCCACCTGGAAGAATAAGCTCCGCCCACCTGGCATTTGACCACGAAGCACGATGACAATGGACGACTAAAACAAAAGGCCGCTTTCAGTGACAATCCCTGGACACATTTGGCCACTTTTTGCAGTCAAAGAAAAAGCAAAAGTCATATAATGAAGTGCCTACTGTGCCAACCAAAAAACACGGAGCTCTCCGCCTATGAAATCTCCTCATCCTCTGAGTCCGTAAGCACACTGAAATAAGTTGCACAGGTGAAATGTAGTTAGCTAACGTGGCAGCTTCACCGTTAACATTTACACTGCAGTAATAATCATTGCCAGCTGTGTTTTAGGGGGAAAGATAACATACCGTTTTCATCTAGTTAACATCCAGTGCCAATTTCACATGAAACATGCGTGGATTGTTCGATGTGTAGTAGTTGGTAAGATCAGGGTTGTTTTTTTAATCATTATCTTGTCATAATATCACGACGTTTACTGCACCGCATCTCTTTTTTGTCTAACATGTTAACATGCAGATTAACAAGAGCTATGAGAGGGAAGACATGTCAAGGCACAATCCACAGTGTTGGAAAGTAACGAGCTACATGTAACAAAATTACGTAAGTTAATAAAAAAAATAAATGTAACTGTAATCTCTTTCTGTTATTGAGAAAATCTTTGTACTTAAATTACAGTAACCTATGAAAATGTTACTGATTACTGAGGGAGTTACCTCTGAACATTTTCTGTAAAAGCTCAGGCTATATGTTGAATAATCATCTTGTTGCTTTTGCCATTTCCAGTCAAGGCCGTTTCTTAAAGTTCGATGCTATTCTGATGCCGATTGGCTCTCCTGTATGAATTCAAAGCGCCCCACATCTACCAGTTAAATCAATCTACATCACCGCTCAAAGCTACTGTGCCACCATGTCTATGGATAAAAACCTGAGTGCTGGAAATGTAAAAATATATTAATCAGGAATTAAAAAAGGGCTCGAACATAACAGTGTAATGCAAAATACGTTTGACAACTGTTAACATGCTGTCAGCATCAATGTTTCCATGTCAAACCATCTGCAGGTGTGTAGCCTGTACAGCGGCCTGACTGCAAACAGTTCTATTAAATACAGAGTGGAAGTTATTGCCAACCTGCCAAACCATTTTACTACTGCTGAGTACAACTGTGAGGTAACTCTGCCTGGTTTAAACATTTGAAAATGGTAAACTGCTGAAACATTCATTGAAAAACTTTTAAAAAGTACTCAAAAAGTAATAAGTTACATTATTTTGATAAAGTAACTGAAATAGTTACATTACTTATGACATTTTAAATGAGGTAACTAGTAATCTGTAACCTGTTACATTTCCAAAGTAACCTTCCTGACCCTCACAATCCATAATCCAAATGTGGCTGATAAATATTAAAATGAAAAATAATTTATACTTTGAGAATTCATTAACAAGGTACTTTTTTTCAATTTTACTTGAGTTTTTTTTTTTATGAGTAATTGTAGCCTACTTTTACTTGAGTATCAGTAATCAACCCATCACTGAGTTTCACACTGTCATTTTCATCTGCAGACATGTGACACCGAGACCTCCACACTGTCACACACACACACACTCACACACACACACACACACACACACACAGTCACAGAATGATGATGAGCTTGTCACATCACATGTCATCAGTTTATAATTTACTTTCATCCACGTTAATATAAAAGAAAATAAGTCAGACCACGTGAAGTGAAGTTTTATGTTTTTAAAAGGAACCAACAGTTGTTTTTGCAGCCATCCCAGACCTTCCTATTTTAAATATAATGAACTCATGTTATAAAGTCAGTTTGTATTTCTGTGAATTAATGTCTCATTGGTGTTTAACAGCTGCAATAAAGACACTTACAGTTTGTTGTTTCAAGCAGAGGAAGTGGACTGTAGGAACTGAAAGTTGCTTTTAGTTATCTGAGCACAAACTGTCATTTTATTTTCATCTTTGTTCCCTGTTGTTTGATTTTTTTTTGTTCTCTTCCCTTTTTAAAAAAAAAAAAAAAACTACCCTTTGCCAGTTTCAGTGGTTCCATGTTGTCTTATGTGAATCACTTGTTCGGTGGGTGCAATAAAAAAAAGAAAAAAACAAACCATTCATTATTGTTATGAACTCAGTTTGTCCTGCATGCTGCGACATGTTGCAGGAAGAGAAAAGTTCATGAGCAAAAACAAATGATGGATCAGCAACCATCAGCCTGGTGACCTTCCTGCCATCAATAACTCATGTTTTTATGTTTCTAACCAAATGAGTTTGTGCATCATGAGAAAACTGGAGGTCAACTGGTTTTATGCTGTTGGATTGTTGGAGAGTAGAATGAAAGAGTGACTATACATTTATGTGCAAACATGTTTAATTAGCAATGTTAGCACCAGCACAATACAGCGATTAACTAATGAAGCCTAAAACACAGAGGTCAGTTTGAATTTTAGCACTTCCGGTTCCTTGGCTCAAAGTCTGCAGTACGTGCAACATGTGGCTTAATGAGACTACAGTGTTTGTCAGGGACGTTAGAGCAGAGGCATTTTATAGAGGAGACAGATCAATTGGATCATTTTGAATAGAAAAGACCGTAACGACAAAGATGGCGCATATCATTCCTCTTCCTCCCAACAGCCAGTTGGGTGCTTTGATTACAGCTGAGACTGGGAAATCAATTCCTGTTAGCCAATCACATTGTTGTGCTGCAGTTTAGAGAGTCACAATAATGATTTTCTAAAGCTGTGTGCATGCACAGTAGGAGTCTAACCTGCTGAAAAAACTTGGTGTTCCCAAACGTGGTGTTCATCTGTGAAGATGGTCATAAAACGTGTGAGGATCATAAACATGTGTTGGTCACAGAGCTGATTTTCACACAGAATCCAAAAGAAGCTTTTTGCTGAGGGAACCAGTGTGACGCTAACTTCCAGGTCGGCCCACAAAAACACGTCGTCCCTTCATCGCTCTTTATCGCCTCACGTAAGCAAATGAGAAACGAAATCTGTCACGTCCCTGGATGTCTTCACACTGGCTGGACTTTTCCAAAAGATCCATTTCAGTGACTTGAAACTGTGTTTGTGTCTGACAATAAAAGGCCAAAAGACAACAGAGAAAAATGTATAAGAGGTAATGAAGTGTTCCATTGAAAAATGTATTTTTTGTGTTACATCTGATCAAACTTCATTTTCAGCATTTCTGAACATTCTGTTTAATAAGCATCGTCTCTTACCTGCAGGCTGCACCTGACCAGGTGATGCAGATCCGACCTGATGTAGTCTCTGTGCAGACTGATCGGAACGTCAGATCTGATCCACTTATGAGGCTCCTCTAGCAGCTGGTGTGAGCTCAGCCTTTTTTTTTTCCTGGAAAGCTCCCTCTTCTATTTCATGACATGTTCATATTTTTCACACACTTTGAATTTTTGTGTTTGGGGAGCAGAGCTGATACAGCAGCCCCTCCCCTCCACACATCGATGTCGGCTCAGCCACAAAACATCAATAACTTTTATCCACAGCTGCACGCAGCCAACGCTAATGTGACTAATTTGAGGGCGGCGGGGGGGCGGTGACTGATGGATCTGAATTCCTGCCCCTGTACAAAAGCAAACAATGATTGTCCTGAAAAGCCTGCTCTTATTTTTAGGGTCTGACTGTGATTTTACGTAATGGGTCACAGTAATAAGAATAGCTCCATCAATCACTGGTGCAGTGCCGTCCAAACGTTCTGGGAACGCTGGGATCAAAAACAGCTCATTGTGCCAGAGAGGCCCGACTGGCCAAGAACACGTTTCCACTTCTGCTGTCCAAAAACCCGCTTCACTCCCCGAGACCAGAGAGCACACGAGTACAGTACAGGACTGATTAATACTTCATTACTTTATCAGTCTTCAAGTTGCAGAAGACTTTACTTTTCCTCCAGACAGACTTTTTATTCTTCTGCATGAATGTGAGTCTGAGGTCTCTTTGCAGATGTAACATTCAGCATTTTGCTGCTGAACACATAACTGAACCATTATACTTCCAAAACTACACAAATTACTGTTTGAAACAGCCTTGTTCGGTTCAGATAAAGATCATGATTTGGGCTGAAACTTGACAGTCTACAGCGTCTATGAGGCAAAACTGAGGGCAAAACACACAATGTATCTTATGGATTTGAGTAAACTGTAAAAAATTAAACTTACATCACATAACTAATCAAAGAAGAAGAACAAGAAGACTTTCAACCAACTTTATTTTCTGTCATTCCACAAGATTCTTACATACCTATTTCAAGGTAAAAACAATTTTACAAGAAAAAACCAAATACACACACACAAAACATTAAATTAATTATATATCATCCTCAAATACTTTGTTAGCTAAGTAGATTTTTCAGGTATCTGTACTTTACTTGAGTATTTATTTTTCTGACACCTTTTTTATTCAAACACAAATATCTGAACTTTCTCCTCATCACATTTTCCAAACAGGCCCGTAACTTTAGTTTGGACGCTTTTGTCTTTTTGGCTGAGCTCAGGACGCTTCACCAACACGAAATGTCTCTCTGTGACATTCTGGAAATGAGACTCAACAATCAACTCATTTTCTGGTGCGTTCAGGAACAGCTCGGACAAATCTTACCGATTTAATCAATCAGCTTGCATCGACGTCACCTGTCGCTAGGAAGCACTGTGTAGACCAGCGAATCAGGACAGAAAGTACAGAGAGCGTCACTGACTTTTCCTCGTCCCGGTGGCAAAGAAAATCTCACGGTAAAAACAAGACTTATTGGAGACCAGTTTAGCAGCAGATGGCGTCACTTTTCAACCACTGTTACACTGTTAATCAGGTTATACATCACAGTGACAAAGTTAAGCCAAAAAAACAAAACAAAAAAGTTTTGCTTTGATGTGATGTTCAGTTAGCTTTGCACAGAAATGTCCTCCAGAGGGAAACTTGTTATTTTGATACTTCGAGTACATTTCACAACCTGTGCTTTATTACTTTGACTTGAGTAAAAAAGTTGAGTCAGTACTTCTCTTTTTACCAGTCTTTTTTTTCCCCACAGGTATCTGTACTTCTACTGAAATAAAGGACGTGTGTACTTCTACCACTCCTGGTTACACAGAAACACGGCATGTGACGTATCAGGATCAGATCAGTGTTGGCTGCTTCTCCGGTAACTTTATAGATTAACAGTTTGTCAGTTAAATCCTACAGACTCTGTGTCTTCTTTCGTTCTGTTGACTTCTCTTTGTTCTATTTCGGTGTTTCTTTCTCTACCTCTTTCCCTCCTCTGCTTCCTTTTATTTTAGATTCTTTCTTCTCATTTTGAAACTGGAAGCAAAAGGATTTTTCCTTCATCAATAGTGAAAGCAGTGAAGTTGAATTACTCATTATAGCCATTCCCTTAACAAACATCTCAAATGCAAAACTTTTATTTGCGCACATAATTGTTTTTCCACTGTGGTGTTAATGTAATACTTTTATTTTGGAGGTGACTAGTTCTTCCTCTCCTCAGAGTCTCTCTCCTTTCCCCTCAGTAATGGATTCACAAACACTAACAGTCTATTGATTTCTCAGTGCAGAGGTTCAGTTCATTTTCACCTCTGCAGTGAAAATCTGCTCTGCAGGTCGAGAGAGTTCACGAGTTCAGATTTTTATGTTTACAGTGAATAAACAGGACAGATTTTTCTGATTATGTCCTCTCGTTATCAGGTACATTTATCTGTTGATTCATTTATCATGATGTGAATTCACTTTGTCAAGCTCTGTTTGTATTTTACATATGATAAATAACATTTATATAATATACAACACACTGTGTATGTTGTAAAAAGAAAAATATAACTCATTAGTCAATAAATCAGTCATTTGTATCTTTATTGTAAACTAATAAACGACAGTGTTTTTGAATCTTCTTTCGTTCTGGTTTTCTGGATTTTGATCCTTTTCATTTTTCAGTTTGACATGTGACTCTGAGCTTTGATATGTTCATGTCCGTGACGTCTGAAGCTCCTCCGTTGAACTGAGCAGCTTGTGCTTCAGGTGTAAAAACACTGATCACATAAGATTCTATGAAGGATTACAAATCCAACATGTTGTCGGTAAACCTCAGGTTACGTAAAGGCAGGACAAACACACGGTGCACGGCGGCAGCCTGCTGACCGGTGCCAGCTCCGGGCCATGTGGTGAGGACGGGCCGGTGAGCACAGGAAGTGACTGATGACAGAACGGTGAGTCTGCTGATTCAGGGCTGACTCAGTTCAGGCGTCCCGCTCCATAAAAACGTTCTGTTACTCATCGAAGCAGCCAAACACATCAAATAAAGGAAAATATTACTGGAGAATATTTGGATAAATCAGAAGAAGTGACATTACTCACATCTGCAACACAGATTACATCCATTATTATTCCTTAGCAGCCTAAAGCTTTTTGTTTGGGGAGTGAGCTGCGATAATCATCTCTGATATGTGGTGTGAATGAATTATTAGGTAGAATGAAACATTTAAGTATACAAGTGACTCAAATTTTTACTACTGTCAGATACTCTGTGTAGCACCTGGACCTGAGCTCCCTCCTTCCTGTGCCGGATGAGTCAGACGAGGGAACTTTGCCCGACAGTCGGAACACCCTGAAAATGTCACCACTGACATCACTTCCTCTGTGCAACTTGGATACTAGTTGCTGCTACCGTGGAAATTTTGCACTACTGAAAAAAATAATGAATATATTTAAAACAAAAACTGAAAAAAATCACATAACTTATTACATTGCAGTAACTCTTGAATAGGTGTGATTTTATCAATTTACAAGATGTACAAGGGCAGTCATTATTTCCACTCATTTGATACATTGTAGGCTGTTATGCAGATTATTTAGCCTACTAATTACAAATATTATATATTGCTTGTTTACATAGTAGGGATATTATGACAATTAAGTAATTATAATGTGTTGTCCTTAGTAATTATGACTGGTAGACGTTTATAGCAAAGTTACACGAAGCTGTAGGAGCCAAGTTTAGCTTGTCAGACATGGCTACAGCTAGCCTGGCACAACCACTGTTCGTTTCCAAGGGCCAGTACCAACGGGCCCAGCCAAAATTGCCTCTGGATGCAATTGGATATACACACAACCACACAGCCAATCAGAGCTGTTTACTCCGTCTTTCCCCTCACACTCCAGGCAAGCCACCACCATGTTTGTTTTGAAGGGAATTTCAGGCGGGCTGAAACTCCTCGTTATTGAAAACTCAGCAATATTAAATACAAGAAATATTCCAACAAGACAGAGAACAACCCTGGAGACCCGGAGAGCACTGTTTTTTGAGGATTACTACACATCGAGAAGAACAGGAGCCTTTAGTAAAAGACTTTCTACTAATCTGTGCGGTGTCGACCTGAGACTCACACAGCCTCAGGAACAACACAACACGTTAAAAAACACAAGACAAAAGCACTAAAACTGACGTAAATAGCAAATAGCACGATGCAATATCACAACATCTACGTGATTATTTATCAGGTCGAAAATTCATGTTAATA
>JAPQLA010000015.1:19100169-19112097 GCA_029822935.1 Naso vlamingii
TAATTCTTTTTGTTTTTCTCCAGAGTGGCAGCTCAGCCAATGAGGACAGGCGAGCTGTTGCTCGGGCAACTTCAGTCTGGCCTTGTGCTCGTCCTTGACGAATCACACTGTTAAGAGCACAAATGTGTTTTAAATTTAAAGTAATCTAGACTTGCTTAAACTGGACAGTTTTACCAAACAGCAGCACTGTTCCCTTAAATAAAACCTTACTGTGCAGACTGTGAGTGTTCTCATTAATATGCATCACAACCTGTAGCTGAGTCCTGATTAATCTATGACTCTCTCTGAACGACACACCTGAGACAGCCAGACATCCTTCACTGGACCAGGATCAGGGTGAACTTTGTAAATATCAAATATGCCAATATAATTGACTGTAAGTTTCCAGCCCCTAAAGCTGAGTGTATGGATGGTATTTGAGTGCAGGAGAGAAAGTGCTGCGTCCACTGACAGTGAAAACACACTGATGTCCGTGAAACTGCAACAATTAACTTCAGGTCTGCGTGAAATTGAGCGACGATACGAACTCGTGCTGAAAATACCGCCGCCACAAAGGACAGCAGACAGCTCTCATAAACAAAACATGCAAATTACTGAGCCGCTGTGGTACTTTGTCTGCACTGCACAAACACAAATCTTCAAAAGGAAGAAGAGGCTCTGTGCATGATGCAAGGAGGCAATTTCTGAATTATTACAGCAATTTTCACGGCTTTTTGAGCGGGATAATCCAAGCTCTGCAGCACTCCACTACACGACTCTCTCATTCCCTGAAGGATGTTTCCACCTGCCACCTTCAAAACTCACCACACAAGAGAAGAAGAAAATGTTTCCAGGCTTCTGCTTTACTAATGAAGTCACATCTTAAACACGAGTTCATGTCACTGCTTTACTTCTACACCTGCTGCCCGCGAGGCCTCCTCTGTGGAAACACACACTAACCCAGCACACCGCTGCTGTGACAGAGAAAAAATCTGACGATTCACATGGAAGGTGTGATGTTATGAAATTAATGTCAAAGTTCTTTTGAGTCAAAAATTACACCATTAGATTAGTAGATTCGAAAAGACGGTGTAACATTATAACAAAAAGAATTATTTTAAAAATAAAGGTCATGATATCATTTGACAAGCATACAAATTCATGCCAAAGTATCATCACATTTAATCCTAATTTTATGAGGAAATCTTTATCGAATGATGGTGTTATGATAGCATTTTCCAAGAAAAGTAGTTCATAAGAATTTTTTTTTAAAGAGTCTTAGGGTCACCTTTAGGCGAGAGCAGCCCCATCAACAACAGAAAAGTCTTTCCTTTGTATTTTTTAAAAAATCTGCGTTTACATGAACAACCCAAAGTCCTGTAGTGTGCATGCCAGGCCAGTAGTCGGCAGTGTAACTTTGTAATGACATACCATCAGAGCTGCTTAATGTTGTTTACTTCCTGTTGCTGTAAAGCTCTGAGCAGCCACAAATTAAAGAAATTCAGCCGTAGTTTGACTCCTAAAATTATTCTACAAACACGTAAATTCACCTCAGCAGACTGTCGTCATACTCGACCTGCTCTGGGCGCACTGTGGGGAGTTTAGTCAGAGTTTGGTAGTGACTAGAGTGGAATGCATTGACTTGTGCTAGCATTAGCATTAGCATCATCACCGCATTTGTCACGATCACAGGCGCTCTGCTTGCCAGTTCACACAGCCGGAAAGAAGGTTGCGATTTCAAAAGATTCCACTCTGGAACCCGGTTTCCAACGTTTGTGGTGTCTGGGCGCCAACACGCCGCTGTCATGTAAGAGGAAGGATGAACTGCAACAAAAGTGTTTCATTTGATGAGAAACTTAAATACTTCGAGAATTTTCCCCAGAACTAGTCAAATATCATCAAAAGACGTCAGAATTAGTAAAAAAAAAGTTGCATAGTTAGAAAATAAAGTGACGTCACTCCTCTTCTTGCCTGTGATCACATGTGAAGTCATATTTGGTAAAGAGCAACGAAGAGACGAACACACTGTTTCCTGAGTCTGTGCCTCGTCATCACTGTCCTTCTGTCGATTTCACCAACTTGCATCTTTCATTCTTCACGACACAAAAGCCGTTTCCAAACCAAACTCTCACTCATAATATATT
Source organism: Naso vlamingii (assembly GCA_029822935.1). Taxonomy (NCBI): domain Eukaryota; kingdom Metazoa; phylum Chordata; class Actinopteri; order Acanthuriformes; family Acanthuridae; genus Naso; species Naso vlamingii. Next base: position 19,102,293 of record JAPQLA010000015.1, read on the forward strand.
ATTTCCCCGGGGATGGGCTTCAAACACAACAAACAGAGCGTGTGTGTTGTGGACCAGAGGAAGTGATGAAATTTCTGTTTGTGTACCTGCTGCTGAACGAGCCCGAGGGAAGCAACAGTCCGGCCTCTTCGCTCTCAGCACAGAGCGAAGACGCGTTAGACCGAGAACTTTATGATCCACTGCGACACACTGACTGACACAGCTGGACCACGATTACACACAGACCCCCGCTGCATGATGGGATACCATTCATGTTAGTGACAAGTGTACAGAACGAGACAAAGTAAAAAGATTACTCAATCAATCCCAGAAAATAATCTGCAGCTTAGTCTACACTTCATGTAAGTGTTGGCTGGAGACCTTCTCATGGAGCATATTTTACCTGTGACAAGCCAACACGAAATCACCTAACTCGCCTTGTTTTCGGAGCTTTTCAGGCCATTTCCAGAAAGAGCAACATGGTCGTGTGCACACTTACCATTTCATGTCTACTGAAGTGTGAGCCATTAAAGTGGGTGACTGCAGGAGATCATTTTAATGGGACGCAGCTCAAACATTTAGAGCGTAGAGCCGGTTTGTGTTGATGAAAGCAACTGATGACAGATTTCAGCGTTTCTACGACGCTGAAAAACAACAGTGTGAGAACTTACTGATGTACACAGCATCAAAACAGAAACCATAACAAACGTGTGTGTGTGTGTTTTGTACTGATTTAGCATTTCTCTATAAAAGAGTTACGATCTTCCTGAGAGAAATAAAAACAGCTTCACTGCTGCTCCTTCTTTATGTTGCACACACACACACACGCACACACGCACGCACACGCACACACACACACACACACACACACACACACACACACACACACTGCTGCTGTGTGAAGAAAGATGACAGCGTGTTTTCGAGCGAGCAGCAGCAGCATGGCAGTCAACATGGGTTAATTCATCGCAGCCTTTCTGCTCCCTCTGCCTGCCAGCACAGCTACATCAGCACTTTTCTGGGAGTCTCTGGAAATGACTGTTTGCTGTTCGGTAATAAGAAGCCGTCAGATGGATCCACGACTGCAGGACGATACAAACGCTGCCCGGACAGCAGGAGGAAGGCGGGGTTTGAGTGCAGCAGCTGCAACCTGTTTACCGGTCTGACTCGAGGGCCTTCTAACAAGCATCCATGTTAAAAAAGACAAGTTCTCTCTAAACGTAGTTGTGATGTACACCACTAATTTTATATATTAAATATATATATATATATATATATATATATATATATGTACACATACAGACATATACAGTATATATACATATACATACATATATACACATAGATACATACACATATTTATATACACACACACACACACACACACGCATCACAGGCTTAAAACACCCACAAAAGAGTCAAAACATAAATCAACATGTGTTTCCTGCAGTCGTCATATGCACCTGTCTTACAGCCTGAATCTTTCCTTAGAAGCAGAAAAAAATATTAGCAAAGTTTTGCTAAACGTAAATCCTCAAGTGAGTTAAAAAGATCTATTCAAGTGATATTTCACCACAAAATACTGTTGTGTATACCTTAGATGTCTTGAATTGAAGACTGTTCTTTTCCGTCCGTGGTAAACAGGTGATCTTAAAGATGCACGCTTCCTTTTGCTGACAGTCTATAGAAGTTCACTCATGAAAACATCAAAACCATCTAAAAACGTTCATCCGAAACTCTCCACAGCTTCGTGTGGTTTAACCCAAGTCTTCTTCATCGTGTCATAAGCTCAGTCCTTCCAAAACACTTTGATTTCAGCTAGAAAGCGCCTAAATCCAACACGTCCGATCCAATGTTTCGTGTCACATGTTACCGTTGTTCTTGAACTCTATAGAGTGCCAGCATTTTTAGATCACCCGTGACTGTGAAGGAATGCTGGATTTCCTCAATTCAAGACATTTAAGGCAGAGTTATTAATATACAAAACAGAATTTTGCAATGAAATACCACTTTAACAACATTAAGGGGGTTGGATTTTACTGTAACATCACAGTTTATATGATAATGTAGTATTATTTAACTTTTTACAGCAAGAATTCGCTGAGGGGAACAACAGATTAATGTCACAATCACCACTAAGAAAAATTTCACAACATTCTAAATCACTGAATATTTCCAGTCACTTCTACTTTGCTGTATTGTTAATCGTTGCTAAGTTACTGTTGTTGAAACTTCATATTTACTAAAATTTAAATGTCTACAAATAACAGAAGGGACTACTCTCTTTGAGCCACTTTCAATGTGAACCATCAGCGCAGGAAGTGTTGGGTTTTACTGCCGGCAGCTTTAGAGCGATGAAAAACACAGAAAGCTGGACCTATTAGAAAAAAACTTAGTGACCTAATCGTTGAGATGAAGCTGATATTCACCTTCTCATCTCTTTAAGTGGCTAAAATGAGGATTTCCTAAAATGCCAGGGTCGCTTTAGAGCTTATTTGCCATCCTTCCTGCCAGGCAGTTTCAGACTAACTCCATCACAATCCAGCTGGGCATGACGCGGCTTAAAACGTTCCAACCTCACCTGAAGCAGGAACAATGTTTAAATGTTTCTCTCCTGCTTTTATTTTGTCTTTCAATGGAAAGCACAATGAGACAACTTAAAATGTGCTGAATACTAAAAGTGTCCATCATCATTTTTAATCTAAAAACTAACCAACAGTGCTGTTAGAGGCTCTGATTAAAGAGAACCACCAGATGTGAAGGCATGCGGTTAAAAGAGCCAAGTGTAAAGCTTGTAGACAGACAGACAGACAGACTAGCCTCCCTCAGGAAGAGTCATCATGAGGTTTCCTGCTACGTTACCCTTAATTAAAGTTGAGTGAGCCTTCCAGTAATGATTAAAAAGAGCAAACAAAAACTGGGGACCATTCGCTGCAGCCTCAGGAGCACAAGGACAAAGCAGGACAGATTTATGGTCCTCAGAGACTGAACAGGGATCTGCTGCTTCCTGGTAGTGATATGTGGGTGCCCTTTAGTTGGCCTGTCCTACTGAACACACCAACACATCAACACACGCGCCTCCATTTCTCTTAAAAAAGACCCAAACATGTATAGCAACAATTTTCTCGGCAAGATTAAAATGTGGAAAACATCCACAGCACTTCAGTTCAAACAGATGAGCCCGACCAATCACAGAGCAGCAGGAGTGTTTTGTTTTTGTTTTGTTTTTTTTCCCAGATGCACATCCTCAAATTTACGTTGAAAAGAGCCAAATAAAAATCCTCCACTCAAGGTCCACTTACTCACTTTCAGACACATCACGCAGTCTTCACCAGTACATGTTCAGTAAGTATGGAACCGCAGAAATCCAGACTTTGCGTGACTCCGAGCAGTGTCAGCGTCAGTGATGAACAGACTAATCAATGAAAAGAATCTGCAAATTAATCAGTGATGAAAAAGTCATAAGCAGCTCGAGTCCAAACCGCTTTAATTCATGTCAGCGTCTCACCAAAGGACGGAGCTGTCAATCATTTAAGGTCCCGTCTGTTTTAAATTACAACTGAGAGAAGCAGATGAAAGTCCTGAAGTCCTTCATCTTCTCCTCCAGTTCACAGTGAGGGGACTGAAGTCTTTCCCAGCATGCACTGAGGCACTGTGGACAAGCTTCCAGTTCCTCAGAGATGAGCAGGAAACGAACCTGAAGCCTTTCCTGCTGACACTCTCACTGTTACATAAACGACACACTTTGTTCTAATGTTGGCTCAGTTTCTGTGTTCTAACAGAAAATGGTGAAAGCGAGGCGAACACACAATCTGAAAAGTCTCATCTTCACCAAACTGCAAAAACTACCTGACAGACCAACAGAAATTGTGGACGTGAATCATTTATGTTTTCTGAGTTTGTTTTTCTTTGGCAACAGATTGATGAAGAGTCAAAGAAAATATCTGGAACAGACGTTGGTTTCTCTTTAGTCTTTAAAGTAATTTTCACTGCAAGCAAGAAATCCATCACACAGAAGCATCTGCAGACAAATCCTCCAATTCTGCTTCAAAGCGTTAATAAAACAAAGTCATGCAGCATCTCTGACCGCAACAAACACAAACTTCTGGAGGGGGACTGTGGGGGCCATGGGCCAGATTGGGGGGGGGGGAGACATGGTTTATAACCAAGTCTGAAGCACACTGTAGGGATGGGGACGATTAATCGATGATCGATCATTGATCGTTAAGTATTTTGTGGATCATGTGATATTTCTATCACTCAAACATAACGCCACGTAAAAAGCCCACAGGTTGTGAGTCTTGAAGTGATGCAATGAATTTTACTTACCAAAGCGTTCACAACACTACTTTTAAGAGACAGAACTGACAGAAATAACGTTACTGATATCAAACGTAGACATAAAGAGGTCAAGACAAAGTTTGGCATGGGACCATTTCAACCTAAAAAACGACCAAGTTCATTTTAAACACTGCAAGGTTTTTAGAAGTACAACACGACAACGACCCCAAGGACGTACGACTTAAAGAACATCCAACCCTGGTTAACGTCTGTGCGTCCTCCTCTCAACCTACCATCACCTCCGAGGAGCACGGAGGAGCCGCGATGCACAACTACATTACGTTTTTTGATAAAGTTATCGTTTGATAAAACCGCTTTTTGAAATTGTTTCTAAGAGGCTCAGCTGTGTTTAGGAGCGTCGCAGCATCGGACACTCGCACTCGGCCGTTTTTACGTTACATTCGCTGCATATCTTTTTTAACTATCTCGTCTAAGAGGACTGCTGTCGGACTATAAGTTCTTCTGGAAATAAAGATTTAATCGAGAAAAAATGTGCTGTATTTGGTATTTTCCACCACAGGCATTTTTAATATCTAAAGACTAATGATGATTAAATTGATTGTTAATTTTCCTGATGATCGATCAAGGAAACTTCTGCAAATGCCCATCCCTACACTGAACCCTTTTCCTTCACCTCTGCTGAGGGTTACATTGCTGGAAAACTGTGAAATCAAAACAACTTTAAGGGGCAGTTTACATGGTGCAGTTTTTCGCATCAAATGAAACACTTTTGCTGTGGTTCGTCCTTCCTTTTACCTGACAACGGCGTGCTGGTGCCCCTGAAACCGAAAATGCTTGAAACCGGCTTCCAGAGTGGAATCTTTTGAAACTGCAACCTTCTTTCTGGCTGCGTAAACTGGCAAGCGGAGCACCTACGAACGCAGTGATGATGCTAATGCTAAAGCTAGTGCAAGTCAATGCATTCCACTCTAACCACTACCAAACTCTGATTAAACACTCCACAGTGCACCCAAAGCAGGTTGAATATGAAGACAGTCTGTTGAGGTGAATTTAAGTGCCCGTAGTAAATTTTCAGGAGCCAAACTACGGCTGAATTTCTTTAATTTGTGGCTGCTTAGCAGCAACAAGAAGTAAACAACTTCGGCAGCTCTGATGGTATGTCATTACAAAGTCACACCGCCGACTACTGGCCTGGCATGCACACTACAGCACTTTCTGTTGTTCGTGTAAACAACATATTTTGAAGACGCAAAGGAAAGACCTCTCTGCTCTCAGCAGGGCTGCTCCCGTGTAAACGTAGCCCACTGCACATTCTAGTTACAGGGACCCTTTCTGTCATCATCCACTGCTAACATCTGCTTACTGAAAACACTGACAGACTCTGTACATTCAGTAATTATGCAGTTAAAGTTTCCTTTAGTTTCAAAATGAGAGAAGAAATAAAGTCAGGTGAACTCAGGCAGAAAGTTTTTCAAGGTGCAGACTGGACTCAAAAGAAAAGCTGTGTGTGAGCCTGGAGGGAAGCCGGCTCCTTTACACCAATCTGCTCTGTAACACCACGAGTTAGTCCGCCACAAATCCCTAAACCTTCCCCTGGTTTAATCAGCGCTGCAGGAGACTGTAATGAGCCGTCGTGGGATTAGCCTCAGTTTGGTTGGAGATGCTGGGAAAGTTCGCCTGCTTGCCGGCCTCCGTCGCCAAGACAAAAAAGCCTGTCATCCGTCTGTACACAGTCATATGTGACAATAACCCCCCGAAATCTTTACCCTGACCCAGCAGGAGGAGGCTGGATTGAGGTGTGTATGGATGGGGGAAGGGAGCTGCGGTCTCACTGCCTCCCACCAGAGAAGACCAACAGCTTCTTTCGCCTCTCAAATGTCCAATTACTGAGCAACGCTGGTGTATGACACAGAACAGTTTTAGCAGCGCGGGCTGACCGCTGACCCTCACTGACTAATGTATGTGCAAAGAGGAAATTAGTGCAGAAAAAGAGAGACAGTGTTGTCTTTAAACGGCTTTTAGCAGGACGGCAAACAGTTTCTGTACAAGTTACAGTAGCTTTAAGAGAAGAAATCACAGGTTTCTACAGGGTTCACAAAGTTACGTCTACATTTCATAAGACCATTTAAATACCACAAGGGACACATTTTAATACCTGCTTCACAACAGCAGCCAAAAGAAGCACAGTACATCACATGTTGTGAGCACGTCCGCAACTGTTATTTCATAGAGCCAACAAACGACATTTTTGTTTGAAAATCACTGGAACAATGTGTTAAATCTAAAAATGGTCTGCAATAAAAAAAAATTTTGGTTTGACAAATACATGAATTGACAAATAGTTGCAGCTTCTTTCTAGCAGTAAATAATCATGCAACATGTCTAATGGTAAAACTGATAAGAGCAGATTCCTGCTGCAGCTGCCGCGAAGTCACTCAGTGTGTTTACGTGCACCGTTAAAGCTCGACTCGGCCAGACCAGTAGTTTGCGGTCTAAGTTTGTAAAGACATACCATCAGAACTACCAAAGTCATTCACTTCCTGTTGCTGCTAAGCCCTGAGCAGCCACAATTCACCTCAACAGACTGTCGTCACATTCGACCTGCTTTCGGTGCACTGTGGCGTGTTTGATCAGACTTCGGTAGAGACTAGAGTGGAATGCATTGACTTGTGCTAGCATTAGCATTAGCGTCATTACCGTGTTCACTAGCACTCTGCTCGCCAGTTTACACAGTCGGATAGAAGGTTGCGGTGTCAAAAGATTCCACTCTGGAACCTAGTTTCAAACATTTGTGGTTTCAGGGGCGCCAGCACGCCGCTGTCATGTAAGAGAAAGAACGAACCACAACAAAAGTGTTTCGTTTGATGCGAAAACTGACTGACTGACTGACTGACTGAGGCGTAAACACGCAGAAGTAAATCGAACCCTAACAGCATTATGGAGGTGACAAATCTGATTTAGTACAATTTCAGTCAAAGTGAAATGTTTACATGTATTTTACATGTTTTAGTTGAACTAACACAATAAACTGACTTTCTCATAACCTCATGTAAACATCCTGAGCGTTTGCTGCACGTCTGATGGTTCTGACTGAAACGCTTCAGAAAGGATTCGACAGCCGTGTGACTCACAATCCAGTGTCATGACAATCCGACCTCTAGTTTAAGGTAAAAACGTCTCTGACAGCCTGCAGTCACACTCAGAAACGTTTCATAACCAACATTAGCATCTAAAGCAGCCACACACAGATCTGACCCTTAAGTAAACACATTTGACTCTTTAATATTATTTTAGACCTTTAACTGCAGAAACTAGCTTCAGCGCTTTCAGAGCTGCAGAGACCTTGAAACTTCACTGAAGTATGTACAGATTTTTTTTTACTCTGACTGCATTAGTTGTTGCATCAGGAGAAACTTTAGAAATTTGGTGGGATGCTGTCTACCACGAATCCTTAATTACTTGGGCCTTCATTTAAAGTTGGCAAATGCTACACATTAAATTAAGACATCGTGACCTCAAAGTACACAGCAACAACAACAATTTTAAATTCCTCCAAAACTTTCTGATCACAACAGTAAAAATACATGCAGACAGATGGATGAGAGGTGAGACTGCAGCCAAAGCTGAACTTCTTCATCAGATCTGTCTGAGCATCATGTGACTCTCTTTGTCCGGTTTCATGAAACACTGCTCCTCCATAAGCTAAATGAATTCAGAGTAGTGATCACTCATAATACTAACTACCATTGAGGAGCTCAGGAAAGAGAGAAAAAAATCAGATTTTGGAGAAACTCAGGGACGCAGTGAAGAGTTAACAGACTAAAACCTCTTATTACTGGCATTAAACATCGCTGGGATTCCAGCTCATACATTATGGAGAGTACATGCACAATTTCAAGTTGTTTTAAGCTGATCTGATCTAAAGATCGTGTGTTTGATATCACCCAGTAGAGCTCACATTCACTGCTATGATCCCAGGAACATATCAGCCCTGTTTATGTGTATTTAGGCTTGTTGTTTGGTTGTTTATGTGCAGTGTTGCTGTCAGTCGTCATTTCGTCCTGCATGAAACAAACTGAGTCTTTAAGAAATATTTAAAGCTTTGTCCTATTTGCACACTACATCATCCTTGTGCGCCAGGACAGAAAGTCAGGTTACTAAATATTTAAGTGTGACATTTTTGACTATTTACATGAATCCCAGAAATCAGGTTCAAGTCAAAAAGCTGGTTTCAGCAGGCAGACTTAGATTGATTTCCCAGCTGGATTTGTGCTGGACTGACATAATTTCTGGACCATGTATGCAAACAGACCAGGTTTTCATGTCCTATTTTCACAGGTTGCTGCAGCCAAATATTTGGCTTTCTGCGAATTTCAGAAACAAAACAAAAAACAGGAAGCAGCCTCAAGTATCATGAAAACACTCTGAAATAAGGTCAGGAGAAAAACAGACACAAACTTCACATTGACCAGGTTACGACAGCGCAGGAACACTGACGTCTCACAGTAACCAGGTCTCTTGAGTTCATTCAGTTGTACCAACTTTGGTTCCACAATGCAAAACACAAGAAGAAACTGAGCAGCTGCTCACAGCTCATGAAAGTCTAATAACACTGGAGCAGCAGCAATGGCTCAGTTAACAAACTAGTAGCCTGAATCTTTAAAAAAAAAAAAACATTCACTTTTCATCTGAAATTTTTGAAATTTGCAACAGTGCTCTAATGTTTCAGCAGGCAAACAGTTTGTGTTTAATGAAATAAACTTATTTGATCTAATGCAGGGAATTCAAGTGTCACAGCAGGAGAAGAACTGATGTACAGATGAGAACCTTGAAAATAAACTGGAGGACAAAGTACATAATGACTGTATACAAATGACACATGAAGCTTACAAATAGAAACTATAACTGTGCTGGGCCAAAAATAGTTCCTATTAAAAAAACCAAGCACAGATACTGAACACTAATGTAAAAGTAAAATCACATTATGCTTCCATCCTTCAAATAATCTCTCTGCTCCTCTTTCATCTAAATTAAAGGTGCACAGCTGCAGACTTGTGTGTCTTTTTGTTTTGGTGGTAACTCCTGTTTCAACCAACTCAGGTTGAATTTTGTTCAGTTTCAATCCATGAATTCACATCATCCACCTGCAGAAACACTGGGAACGCTTTAGCTCCCACATTGGCACTACAGACTGCTGCATCGCTCTCCAAACAATGCCGGAAATGTTATTTATTAACCACATCTGAATGTGGCTGCCCAACAGAAACAATATGAGTACACAGTGTGTATGTACAGCCTCAGTAAACAGTAAGGAAGTGGGACACACTGCGTTAGTCATGACCTTTCCACGCAGCAAAGTCCTGGATATCCAACCATCCAGAAACACGAGGTTTCTCATCACAATAAAGCTGATTAGAACCGTTTATTTGAAACTGTGAGAAGACTCAACACCCGCCTTTCCCTCCATATCATCCAATAACAGGAGCTGTCACATATAACCTGCACCAATCAGACGACAGCATTC
>JAPQLA010000015.1:19178889-19194560 GCA_029822935.1 Naso vlamingii
GTGTGTGTGTGTGTGTGTGTGTGTGTGTGTGTGTGTGTGTGTGTGTGTGTGTGTGTGTGTGTGTGTGTGTTGCAGCTGGGGACTCTTGGAGCAGGAAACCACTATGCTGAGATCCAGGTGGTGGATGAGATCTACAACGACTACGCCGCCAAGAAGATGGGCATCGACCACAAAGGTCAGGTGTGTGTGATGATCCACAGCGGCAGCAGAGGCCTCGGACATCAGGTCGCCACAGGTAGGACGTTCAGTTCAACACACACCTGGAGGAAAGTTTCCAGAGCGCTCAGAGGCTTTTTTCTGTTTCAACCTGCCAACAAACAGAAAGAGAAACTTGTCCTCAGGTTTCAAAAAGTTTTTTTAACAGCTTCTCTTCACTCATGTTTGTCTCTGTTTAGCACATTTGAAACAGTCCGAACAAACAAACATGGTGTCTTTAATTCAGCACGATGAGAGAATAAAGCTTCCAGGAACCCAAACTATGAGAGAAGTGTCACGTGTGGATAAAAATGAACAAATGACTAAAACATGCACACAGAGTCACTTTGAATGAATCCAGACGGTGTTTAAAATGTCCTGAATGATGTTGACAGACGCTCTGGTTGCCATGGAGAAGGCAATGAAGAGAGATAAGATCACAGTGAACGACCGACAGCTGGCCTGCGCTCGCATCACGTCACAGGAAGGACAGGACTACCTGAAAGGGATGGCTGCCGCAGGAAACTACGCCTGGGTCAACCGCTCGTCCATGACCTTCCTCACCAGACAGGTAAACACACCTGAAGCACAGAGATCCCAGATGTGAGCGGCGTTTCCCAGGAAGATTTGGAGTTCTTCAGGGAAATGAGTTCCTTTGAGGAGGGGGGGGTGTTCACCAATGAAAGTGTGTGTGTGTGTGTGTGTGTGTGTGTGTGTGTGTGTGTATTTCTACAAAGTTTAGCCATGTTACAGAAATCTGTTTAGAAGTTTTGCGCCTTTTTGTAACAGGCCACTCCCACCACCACGCCCCTGTTTGCCAATTTGCATGAACACACACACACACACTTGACCTGTCAAATTTCAGTCTCACAGGGTAAAAACTGTGGCAGGGAATTTTTGTGGACCAACAGAGCTGCTGGTCGCAGCCAAAAAGATTTTTTATTTATTTATAGTTTTGGGTTTTTTTTGACGCCGAACGTCTGTGAGACGCAGAGAAAAATATTCTTGTTTTTTGTGACGGACAGAGAAGCAACAGCGTCTGCTGTCATGACTCAAACTTTGATCGCCCTCATTAACATGTTCACAGCTGAAGCTTCCTCACAGAGACAAAACTGATGTTTTATTTTGAAATGTTTGTTTCCACGTTAATCTGTTTTATTTCAAACTATTGACGAAGAATCACATTTCATCTCTAGCTAAAATTTATTTTACACATCTGTAGTTATAAAGATTTCCAAAAAAGACAAAGTCATTTGGCTGTGATTACAGAGAAAACTAGACAGTTTGTTCTTATCAACGACTAACAGGACAGGTGAATGTGGAGAGACATTTCCTGTTTCCTGTTGGATGTAAAACTGTTGTAAAATGTTTTTTCTCTCAGAAAACGTCGTCCGGCTGTTGGAAATCAGTTGTAGCTCTGAGTGTTTGTTGTCCGAGTGATTCTGAGATTTCTGATACAATCCGTCTTCAGAGACTCGGTCTTTATGGCGCCGGCGTCAGTTCGTCTCAGATAGGGCCGAGTCTGGGCGAGGACTTCACGATACGATTACATCACGATGCACTGCGATACTCCACGTAGTTCACTGAAAATGTGAAAACAGAGCTGAATTCCAAGTTCCTGTGTACGATCTGCGTAGTCTTAATACATCACATTATACTGATAATTCAGCCGACAAACTGAGTCAAAACAGTTTAATTCAAATTTCCTTTCCAGTTTATTTGAAGCATTTTGGCATTTTACTGAACACACTGATGAGCTGCCACAACATCCAAATGAAAGATGAAATGTGAGTGCACTCTGCACTTTAACTGGACACTGAAACTGAAAACATGACAGTAAAGTGCAGAGGTGTTCTTTTGTGTCACTGAACTTTAGGGCGGGGCTTTGACGAGGACTTCACGATACGATACAGACATCACGAAAATAAATATTGTGATGTATTACCGTATCGATTGTTTTGGCACAGCCTTACTCTCCAGCTGAACAGACTTTGAAAAACTTTTTTTTCCAGGCCTTTTCCAAAGTGTTTGGCACCACGCCCGACGACCTGGACATGCACGTCATCTACGACGTCTCTCACAACATCGCCAAAGTGGAGGAGCACGTGGTGGACGGGAAGCAGAGGACGCTGCTGGTCCACCGCAAAGGATCCACCCGCGCTTTCCCCCCACACCACCCCCTCATTCCTGTAGACTACCAGGTGCAGACGCCAGACTGTTGGATGACTTCATCCGGTTTGAAATCTGCTGCTGGAGTTTGAGTCTTCTTCTTCTTCTTCCTGTTTTCAGCTCACAGGTCAGCCGGTGTTGATCGGAGGGACGATGGGAACCTGCAGTTACGTCCTCACAGGAACCGAACAAGGCATGACGGAGACGTTTGGCACCACCTGTCACGGAGCGGTACGAGTCTCCAATGACGTCACCCCGAGACACATTACACACACATTACACACACATTTTACACACACACACACGATTATATTACATCATTTTAATTTTTTCCCTGACTTCTCCTTCACCCCTCTGCTGTTTCAGGGTCGCGCTCTGTCTCGAGCAAAGTCCCGCAGGAACTTGGACTTCCAGGACGTCCTGGACAAACTGGCCGACATGGGCATCGCCATCCGAGTGGCTTCGCCCAAACTGGTCATGGAGGAGGTGAAATAGTTTTTTGACAGATTTTCTTTCAGTGTAAATTTGAATTAAATGTGAAAGAATTATTTATGCCTTGTTTGGCGTGTGGCAGCAGGTCTGATTTCATGTGGCACTGAGCGTCTTCCTACTGAAAATTATTTGTGGTTTTGTTTTTGTTTTCAGGCTCCTGAATCGTACAAAAACGTGACGGACGTCGTCAACACGTGTCACGACGCTGGAATCAGCAAGAAGGCGATCAAACTGAGACCCATCGCTGTGATCAAAGGCTGAAGCTGCACGACTTCATATTTAAAGACAATTTACCCAAAAGGAAGGATGTTGTGTGACAAAAACACACGAGATTCTTTCAAAGCAGACGATTTTGGGAAGCTATAGAGCAAATTTATGTTGAAGAAATTGAGCAGAGAGGAAAAAAAAACTTGAATTTCTCACCTTTCGTTTGTGTTCAGGCCAAATCTGTGATCCAAATAAAGTCGGTCACTTACAAACATGAATTCTTTATGAAATATTTCTTCACAGCACTGGAGAAAAACTCTTTGCTGGTTCAGGATGTAAATGTGCTCGTGTGCTGATTTACATCCACGCTCTCCTTTTCTCTTTCTTCGTAAAATCAGGACATTACATCTGCACGATGTGTTTGGCTGATGAACAATAAATTAAGCTGGAAGTTTGATATCTCAGGATGTTTATTAACTGAAGGATTCTCACCGGATCAGAAACACAAAGACAAGTTCTCCAATAACTGAACAGAATTCATTCAGCAGGTTTTTCTCTCTTTTGTTGGTGCTTTAGTGAAATAATGTAGACGTCTCGTGTGGGTGTGAAAAGTGCTGACACATCGAGGGGATTCGTTTCGTCGAGCTGATGAACTCGTTGGTTTGGTGCAGATCCTCCCTGAGCTCCGTGTGTGTTTGTGTTGAATCAAATGAGCATGTGCACATAAACTGAACTCTTCTATATTTGGAGATAAAGGTGTTTGTCTTGTTGAGAGTGAGACAGATTTCAGTCCTCATGATCTGCTGCATTTCATAAAATGTAAAATATTCACAGAATTGGCAAAAAGAAGATTAAAAAAAAATCGGAGTCATTTTGTGACCAACTTCATCTGCAAAAATGTGGGAACGTCACAGAAGTTCAGCCAGTTGTCAGACTTTGACAGACACAACATCAAGATTAAAGTGTAACTACAATATTGTGTTTAAACTGGTTTTATTTTCCAAATATCAGGTCAATATCACATTTATTTTGGAGGGAGAGATTCTTTTTAAAGGTCACAGTTGAAAGTGTTGCTCGGTCATCGTGCACACAGGAAACATCGAGGAGGAACACACACACCAAATCCATGTTTACACTCTGGGTTTGGACAAACAGTTTATTAGCTGAAGGATGAAGTTGGTGATTTTCTTCACAGCTGTTCTTTAACAAAACCCACACAGAGCTGAACCCGACATGAACCAACAAAACACACGACTTCCTCCAGGTGAGTGAGCAGCTGCTGCAGGGACGTGAACAATTTCATGTATTTATGGTTTTTTGTTCTGTTTGTTTAAGATTTATGGTGATTCTTCAGTGGAGCCGAGAGCCACAAGAAGCACTGACATAAACACATTTTTGATTTTCAGCTTTGTAGGATTTTTTTTTTACAGTTGGAAATAATGCAGAGCAACACTTTGACTGAAACTAGCTTTATTTATTTATTTATTTGCCTGCACGACCACATTTAACTGTACGCAGCTCTGTCAGGCACTTTCTCTGAAGGCAAAGTTTCTGGGAAAATATAAGAAATTCAAAGCTGAGGAAAAACTAATCAGATAAATGAAACAACCAGGAATGCAGCGAACATCACAAACTGATTTGAGCCGTGGAAACAGCACAGGGGGAGATGAGGTTACACGACCAACAAACAACATAAAGAGTGAGAGAAGCTTCTGTACACAGCCAATCAGTACAGAGCACATTTACATGTTTCACAGCAGCAGAAGTGATCAGTTCGTACAGGGACGTTGATTTGGTTTCTGTTTGACAGCTCCTTCACAGTATTGATCGCAGTGAAGCGTTGCATAATCAACTCATCAATCATCATGATTTGTCACAAATGCTTGAACATAAAATTCCTCGAGCTGCTTCTGTTCACGAGCAAATTCATGTTTGTACATCAAAGATTCATATGAATTATTTTATGTTTTTCTAAGGAAGCTCATTTCCACCAAGAAAAGAAAAAAAAAGTTCGGTATGACAAAATTAACATGTTAAATTTAAAATAGAATTAACCAAAAGTTTAACATTTTTACTCTGAATTTTTAACTTGACCAGCACAGAATTTCATTTAAAATTAATCAAACCTTCAAATATTAATAACAAGATTTTCAGTTCTCCTAACCAACATTTTGAGATGCTAAAAAAATTTGAGGTCCAAGTCAACAGAATGAGAAAGTAAGTCAGAACTTTAACTTCACTCACAATTATGAGATTTGCAAAATTATGAGAAACTAAGTAAACAAAAAATCTGACAAAATAAGTTAAAAGCAAAAATTCTGACCTTTTAGAAAATGTGAAATGATGAGATCAAAATTATGACTTTTTCTGAGTCCAAAGTACAAATTAATAAAAAACACAATAAATAAAATACAGCAAATCACTGCTATGAAAAATTATTTTCATTCAAAATGAGAATATACAGGATTGTTGGTGTGAAGTGTCAAAATTGTGACCTACTATCAAATCAGGTTGACTTCTTTTAGCATTTTTAACTTGTTTTCCTTTTTTGGTACTTGTGAGCCTCCATATTTAGATTCCAGATGAAAATTAAGATTCAAAAGGAAAAAAATAAAAAGAAAGCTAAACTAGGAACTTTATTTACAATTTCTTTTAACATCTTATTCTCTTATTTACACTTTGTTCCATTTTCTGTTCATTTCCATCTGAAATTTAAACAGCACCAAACATCCGTCAAAAAATATTCCATTCAACTTTTATGTCTTTAAATTCATCATGAAGTCGTCACACGGGGCTGATTTAACGAGCATCTTCATCCCATCAGGTGACAAGTATAAAAAGTGGATGAGATCATTTGAATAAAACTGGCTTTTAAATTGAGGAAATATTGACTGTGGATGTTTGCAGACTGACTCTGGCTTTAAGAACTCAATGTTTCACTTCAAACTTAAAATCAACACAAAAAAGCCACATTCTGCATAAAAATTATACAAATCAGCCCTTTTCTCGAGTCCGTTCTGTGGCAGCAACGATGTCCAAAAAACTGAAATCTAGAACGTTTTGAAATGTGACGTCAGATGTGAAGGTTCCACTAGAATAAAGCTACTGTTTCACTTATCGTTAACATAATTACCACATGTTTTCTGATGGGTGGCGTCCTCTCCCACAGGTCTGCGTTAAGCCCTTTTCCACACGACCTTCCACAAAGTTCTCCACGTGTTTGACCATCAGTCGAGCTCCTTTGTGTCTCGAGTCCTCGTGGACAGCTCTTCTTGGCGGCGGCTGCATGGATTGATGCGTCCACCGACCTCCTGTCCACGTCTCCACTTAGACACACCGGGCTTTGTTATGCATTCACGCTGTAAGTGCAGAAGCAGCTCCTATGCTAAGTTCCATGTTTTTGTTGAAAGTGGCGTGTACGAGCACTTCCTGTCAAGTGTCCTTCAGTCCCAGTGAAATTCCAGTTTTAATTCCTACTGCTTGGCTTGCTGAAAGAACGCCTGCACAGACAGAAGAACAGTCAGGTGATCGATCAGATGAACAGCCAGCAGCTCATCGATCACAGAAACACACCTACCTTTATGTAGTTTTTCAGGACTTTGACATCTGGCTGCTGAACCACCTGACAAAGTTCCTGGAACATCAATATGAATGAGTGAAATGTATTTTTTTGCATTTTCTGATGATGTATTATCGCTTTTTGAATCTTTATTTTCACTTTAATTAATGAAAAACTTCAATGAATTACAGGAGAAGTGTGTGTGTGTGTGTGTGTGTGTGTGTGTGTGTGTGTGTGTGTGTGTGTGAAATGTTGAAACACAAACTGGGGTTGGAAGTAAAATGTGAACCTGTTTCTGACTCATTTCAGCTTCGCCGCGAGTTGTTCTTCTATGCCGTTTAAAGTTCCTGCACAGTGGTCGACGGTTGGGGGGGCGGGGCTTGTCAGGGCCGATTCAACATGTCAAATCAGGGGCAACTTGTCGATGATGGAAATCACTCTGATTGGCTGTTCAGGTAAGCAGACCGGCGCACAAACACAGAAACAGGAAGGGAACGCCCCCCTGAGCCTGTCGCTGTAGTTTCCATGGTTACACACATTTACAGCGGCTCTTCCTTATTTTCTGCTTTGCCTCTTCACTCGAGATGTTTTTAACTTTTTTACCAGACATGTTGTCAGTTAGAAGCAGCTTAAAAAAAAAGCTGCTTCATCATCACAACAGTTTGTCTGTGGAGAGGGATTTGTCTTCGCGCAGGCGCAGCACGTACGACCCTCTTGGTCGGCAGCTGGACTTTTTGGCCCGACAGCAGCGGACAAACGACGGAGCAGCAGCGGGTCTTTGTCGCTGCTTGTTGTTTGTTGTCAGTTTGGTGTGTAGGAGTCTTCACAGGCGAGAGCCGGGATTCCAGCACAGACATCCGCCTCCTGACTGGCATTGGACGTTCACATGAAAGTCTGACACGTCACTACACAGTTTGTTACAGGGGCGGGGGGGAAAAAAATCAGTACGTCGTAATGTTACGATATTAACGTGACAATATTGTATCAATTCATAGGTACCAATTATCAATACTTTATTAAATAAATTCTTAATAAATGTTGTAAATACTAACTCTTTTTTAATGACTGAATAATTAAAATCAGTTGACTTTTCAGTCCACTAGGTGGTGCTAAGTGCTCACTGGTGCGGTAACAAAAAAATGATTATAATGATTATAGACTGAAAAATGTATCGTACTGGATGACACAGATGATGCTGACAGAGTTTTACTTTGGAAAAATGATTTACAGTGCAAAAAAGTGAGAAAATCACATTATATGATTTTGGAATACCCAACATATCACAATATGGTGATAATATCGTACTGGGACTAAAGTATCGTGATAATATCGGATCGTGGGGCCTCCAGTTTACTACACTGTGACTGCTCGTGTTGTCACGTGTGAGCACATTAATCAGGAGCTTTGCTCTGAATGGCAGACGAGTCAGGCTTTACTCAGACCAAATCAGGTGATCCGGCGAAACGCTGCAGGGTTGTCCGGCGGTGGGAGTGTGACTTAACATAACAGGACTGACTGTGTCACATCCAGTTGTGTGCGGCCCCGTTACCTGATTGGCTGCTGCATCGTGACATAGGAATGCGCTGAGACGATCTGTGGCGCGGGCCATTGCAGCCAAAATGGACGAGCCTCATTCAGATGAAAAAGAAAACCTGCATTTTCACTGAATCACCACATTGGGCTGCATGCAGCAGAATTTGGAACTAAGGGCAACATGAACAGTAGGGGGCAGCATTACACCAGAGTGCCCACTAACTGCTGCATCTTTGGCTCATTTCTGGTTTACAATGAAACTGTGGTGGATGAATCAGACTGTGACGCCTCTGTGGTTTATTTCCAGTCAGAGTTGATGGGTGTTAGATCAAAGATGGTTTTGTTGAGTTTTATTTGAACATTTCGCCTCCTTGTTGTCAAAGGGAGCTGAATACCAGGTGAAGGTGCTGACAGATGCTGACATGAACCTCATGTTTACATGTGAAGAAAATGTTTGGGACTGTCGTACCTGTGAGATTTCTGGAGACACCTGAAGTGACGGCAAATACTCCTGCTGCAGGAACTGGATGAACTCCGGCCCCTGAGAGAAAACATAAAAAACTATTTACAAATGAACGCAAATGAAATTTGCCCGGATATAAACTGTCAAACAAAGTTTTTACCCTTTTGAGATGAATCATTTTCAGTGTGACAGCACACTCGGACAGCGTCTGGAGACGAAGGAAAACACGGTGAACTTCTGTTAATGAACCGTCTCAGTGCTGCGTTTGAAGGCTGGACTGTGGCACGGACACTTACCAGGACTGTCTGAGCGTCTGACAGGTCAAAGGTCGGTTTGAGAGGAGCCAGGAAACACGCAGGGACGATGTGTTTGTAGATGAAGTCGGGGAATCCCACCATACCGTCTTTACCTCCTGCAGGTTCGATCAGACGACAACAGAACATGAAAACAGTGAAACGCAAACAGGACGAAGCAGCAGCGACGGGTCGTTGGTCTCACCCCACAGCTCCACCAGCTTGGAGAGGATGATGAAGCAGGTTTTCTGAGCAATGGGGTCGGGGAAGTCCACGGCTCCCTGGATGATGGTGAACACAACTCGCTCGATGTTTTCTGCTCCTGAACACAAGACGACACCTGCAAATGATTCCAGCTGCTTTGACAGGAAAGTGATCAATCAAATCAATTTTTATTTCTCTCTTTTATTTCAAAAAGGTGAAGGCACTTTATTGGTCACATATACATGATGTACAGTGAAATTTGTCCTCTGCATTTAACCCGTCCCTGAGGAGCAGCGGGCAGCCACAGCACAGCGCCCGGGGACCAACTCCAGATTCTGAACCAGTGCCTCGGTCAAGAGCGCTGACTGGAGATGAACCTACATGTTTTGATGGTGGGGGACACCGAGCACCCGGAGAGAACCCACGCAGACACGGGGAGAACGTGCAAACTCCACACAGAAACTCCTATGTGCTGGGAATCGAACCCAGGACCTTCTTGCTATGAGGTAACAGTGCTAACCACTATTCCACTGTGCCGCTGCAAACTGCATTGTAAGAAGCTGAAGTAGAATAAAACAGAGTGTGTTCATTGACGATTATTTCGGTCACACAATGCGCTTAATGTGAGATCAGGCACGAGTCGCAAAACAGAGGAAGCGCGAGAGGAAAGTGGCGAGAACGAGGCAAAAAGCAGAGACGGCGCAGAGGAAAACCGACAGGCTCAAAGTGACGATCACCTCAAGTTAAGCGGAAAGAAAAACACAGCGCAGCTTCTGTGAACAGAATTAGCTTAACGTCATCGCCTCAACAGGAAACGTCCGGTGTGTGTTTCCTGTCCACAGAGCAGAGCGACACGTTGGAGCCCCGCTGACGTAAACAACTAAGATGAATCATATGACTGCTCGTTGTAGTTAGGCAAAGAATGTGGGTTAGTTATGGCTAAATGTAATAACTAGTTAAAAAACATAAATCAATGTGGTGGCTAACCGACTAGTTCATATGTATCTCTAAGTCATCCGAGTTACTGTTTGCTTCTAAAATAAAAACTCAGTTTGTTCAAGACCAAAATAAAACGCACCAGTCCAACAGAACAGGTTTTATATTTTACTGTCAGTGAGACAGAACTGCAGGCGCAGGGCATCGCTTCAATATAGCAAATCAAAGCACAGCCCGTCTTATGAACTCAAATATGATTTTTTTTCCCCCCCAACTGATAAATAAAAATAACAATAAATATTAAACTTTCAGTTAATTACAGTTTTACTACAAACAGCTTCTGCACGGAAAGAATGAATGTGTATTTTTTTAAAGGAAACCAACTGTTCATGTCAGAGTCATGTCTTATTTACTCGTGTGTACTTTACCACTGCACTAACAAGAGCAAAAGTAATATAATGCAGCACACACAACATTTCCTATCCGATCACTCGACTGATCACAAGAATAATCGATGGAATACTCGATTACTGACATTCTGACACAGAAAACAAAACATCTGTTGCTGTGTGTGAACACCGCGGAGCTGTACGACAAACTTTATACCGTCAACTTACACCACAGAGTTCTGAACACAGACACGACGTTGTTACGTTTGTCAATGTTCTTCCACAGCCAGTACCGTGCAGAGACGACGATTATATCGGCCGTAGTTAATGACAGAAACCTCCTGATGCTAATAGCTAAGCTAACGGCTGGGCGTCTTGATAACGATACACAGAGCGATACACTGAACAGCGTGCACGATCTGGCCGTCATTTGTTTTTGTTTACAGTCTCATTAAACATCATAATATGTTTATCACATTGTCTCGTTGTTGAATCAATATCAGTTTGATTTGTGTGTGTCATCGGGCCGTTGGGTGTTGCTGCTGCTGTTTGCTCTCAGTCTGCCGGGATCTCACGTAACGACAAATGCTGGTTTAGCTGATTTGCGTCAAGTTTAAACAGGTTTAAGCTTGTATGTCAAACTTGTCTGGTAAAACCGGAGACCAACCTAAACCTACAACCACCTGTTAACATGTGACAGAAACAGGTAACGTTAGGACACCTGGGAAACACTCACTCACTGATGAGCAGATGTGGTGGAAAGTTGAGAAAAAGCTTGTGAGCACACGCTGAGATCGTTTTGTTACGTGAGGATTCAAAGGTCAGAGCGAGAAAACCATCATCAGCTTGAGTTTAGTCTCGTGTTTGTTCAGAAACTCAAAACGTGCTGCAGAGTCTGAATGAGCAACAAATCCTTCACTTCCTGTCCGTGTTAACACAGAACTGAATGCTCAGAGCATCTGAGCGTAACTCACCCTGATTGGCCATCACCTCGTTCATTCCACTTCCCACGACGGTCTGGATGAAGGTGAAGTAGCTCCTCCTCAGCATCTGCTTCTCCAGCGCCGCCACCTGGTCGTTGTCCTCTGCTGGCCGGGCCAACACCTCGAAGATGGCGAGCACAAGCGGCATGAAGACCTGCTGCAGGAATGGAGACACCTGCCGCTGCCATGGCAACGGGGAGAAGGAGCATGTTACTCACCTCCACAGCAACATTACATGGACATCCCTCCCGTCCTGTTGAGATTCTGCTTACCTTGAACTTGGCCGTCATCTGGCTGATGAGCGGGATGAACTCCTGCAGATCTTTGGCTTCGCAGTCCTTCAGCATGTGTTCAGAGGCGGCGGGGATGAAGGGCAGCACCTCCTCCTCCAGGCAGATGATCATTCGGTGCAGGAAGGAGCGGACTGAGCTGCGCAGCACCCCCCGCTGGACGGGACAGCTCAGTGCAGGCAGGAAGGTCTGCATACAGTCTCTGTAGACCTCCGTGCAGCCGCACTGCTTCACCGTCTGCTTGTTGCTGAACGCCTTGCTGGTCCGACTACGAACAGAGAGACAGGAAATGATGCGCTCAGCTGTGCAGATGTTCAGCCTCTGACTTCAGAAGTTTAACTGTAAAAACCTTGAAGTGCTTTAAGAGCTTTAAACAGTGAAAAAAATGAAATAAAGTGCTGAATTCTGAGAGGTTTTACATGAGACCTGCTGCACTTTAATCCCAACAGCAATGATCCAGAAATGTTCAATTTTAACATCGACATATTCTGTGTTTTTCCCCTAACAAACCTACGCAGGGCTCCAGACTGCGACCATTTTTTGAGACAGTGCAAGTGATTTTTACAACTACATTCATGTCCTGTAAATTTGTTGGTGTTTTTTTTTTCTTTTCATGGTGAAAACGAGGAGGGAGGGAGTTCGCCGTGGCTGAGTCCCGTCGCAGTGAGTGCAGCCGCTCTAAAAATCTGAGCGCCAGTGGTGAATAACAGCTGCGGGCGCTCGTGGAGCACCTTTCAGTCCCGTTCAGGGCCGTTACTCCAGTACCGCTGGTTAAGGAGGGGTGAAGATTTCGGGAGGTCCGCACCAGGATGCCCTACAAAAAGCTTGACAACACCCGCTGGTGCACAGCACCGTGGCTGCGGGAGGCTGTGAAGTGACATTGACGAGTGCTGCAGCTCCACGTTTTGAGCATCCGAAGTTTAAACTTTTTTTTCAAAGTTACATGTGCACCAAGGACGACAGCTGATCACATCTGGATCAGCCGTCAGTCAGTTCAGCAGCTGTTTGTGTCTGAGCACATCAGTGCTGTAACATTCAGTCCCAGTCATCAGAGTTTCTCTGTAATGTTTCCTGATCAAACATCTGCACTGAATAAAAAGCTGCACGCTGGATTTAAACTGAGCACTGAGGCACACAAATCATTTCTACTGCAGAGAAACATTTGTATTTTTAATTTATTACTATTGTCTGTTTTCACTGATTTCCTGATTTTGAATTCATTATTTAATAACTCAGATTATAATCAAGGTGTCTTTTGACTACTTGAATTTATTTATGAGACAAAATGTTTCAGGGAAATTTAGTTTTGACCACTTTGATCAGCGCTCAGTCGTCAGCCTGACAAGAGACTTCTTCTTTGTAACTGGCAAACAGACTCACTTCTGACTTTAATCCATAGAATCCAAATCCATCACAGTTCATGTGGGAAGGAACAACTCATGAAAAGAAAACCGTTTCTAATGAATGAAGGTTGAATTAACATGTGGCCCCTTAATGTTCTACTTGCGCTCCTAAAAATTTTCAGTTGGGGGCTACAGCGCTCCAAATTTAAAAAAAAAGAAAAAGAATACAAACCACTGGAAGTTAGTGAGTTTTCAGGTTTTTCCTTCTTGTTGTTGTGTGTAAAAAAAAAAAAAAAAAAGTCCAATAAAAAACGTCACTTCACCACCAAATACCAAAATGTTTTTACACCACAGAAGATTAAATGTGTCGTGACACTGAATTTGTTTCTTCCTTCTCATCTGAAGAGCGTCAACATCTCAGAACCATCTGCCAAACTCAAGAAAGTCAGACCCGAGTCCTCACCTGGCGAATCCAATGGCGTGGCTCAGACAGTCGGCGAGGGCGACCTGTCTCTCCTCCTCCGTCTCCTGCGACAGTTTGGCGAGCAGCAGGCGGAAAGCGTCCATGAGCGGTAACAGCAGGCTCCTCATCAGCGCCTGCTTCCTCTCCACCGGACTCTCTCCGTTCACAATCAGGACGCCCGCCGTCTCAAACATGAACAGCTGGTCGTCGCTGGTCAGCAGCGCCAGGAAGCCGTTTTCCTGGACGGAGGGAAGACGTTGACGAAGACGTCACATTTGACAGAGTTTTGTTTTCCTAAATCGTTTTAACTGAGTCTGGGCGGATGTACGCCGGCGGCTTCAGTCAGCCATCAGTGAGCAGCGACGCGCTGATACTTACAGGAGGAGCGAGTTCGAGGAGGTCCTGGATCCTGGTCAGGATGTCTTCGATGAAGGCGTTCATGTGTTTACTGTCAACAGAGGGGAAGTGATGTCAGCAACAACACAGGAAATCTGCTAAAACATCTGGAAGCTACACAGCTGACAGCAAATATTTCACACACAAACGTTTCTCATGTAATCATGATGAGGACATCAAACCGTTATCTGTTTACATGAAGTCGCTGTTTTGTTTTTTCTTTGTGAGACTCGAAATAAAAGTAACATCAAATCATCTCCTGATTTCATCTGAACACTGAACTTCATCAGAGGAAACTGCAGCCCTGCGGTTATGTTCCGTACAGGAACTTGTTGCTGTTATTTTGTCCACCAGGTGGCGCTGCTCAGTGCGCGTGACAGAAGTAAATGAAGCTGGACTCACTGCAAAGTTTTGACGAATCTGGAGAAGAGGTAGGCCACTCTGCTGCGGACCTTCGGGCTGTTGTGTCTCAGTCCTCTTTGGTCCAGAAACGCCATCTGTCAGTGAACACAACACGGGTCTGTCTCAACATGCTCCAGCACACGCAGGCAAAGAAAACTGCACTCATCACTTCTTTAAAATGTGTTTATATGAAATTTTCTGATGCCTGCTTGAATATCACTCACCAAAACATTTGGGATGTGCTGAGGCTCCACGATGAAGAATTTATCGTATCGAACCACAGTTTCAAAAAACTCCAGAGACACTGAGCTGTGCTGGTAGCTGCTCACGTTGCAGGACACGAGCTGAGGAGAAAAACATGATCCATCTGTCGTCTTCTTTTTTTTTCTTTTTACACTGTATTTACACTGCTTTGTCACTTTGTTACCTATTTCCAATGTTTTCTCATCGCCTGCTTCCACCTACTTTTAAAAGTGACTCAAATCCGATAACTGCATTTACATTTGGTGTTAATGTAGTTAACAGTACAAATCACTTGCGATGTTACAGTTGAGCAGCTTTTCTTCAGCTCCTTGTTGTTCATCACTTTCACAGACGGTATAAAACTACTCGCAGACAGATTTAAAACTGATCCACTGTTAACAAATGCTAAAAATGGACTGCTCTGTTGCTCAGTGAACTCATAGTTAATGATCAACAGCTGTAAGCTAGCTAAGCGAACGGAACACTGTTTCCTGTGATTAGCCTCCTTCAAAATAAAAGCCAACTCTCGTTTCACTAGTCAAATGCTTTTAATATGAAGCTGCACCTGTAGCTGCATTAGCAGTAACTGAACTCTGTGCGCTGTGGTTAGTTTTCTTTTCATGTAGCCTAGAAAGCCGGTGTAACGGGGATCAGACTACTGCTGGTGTCACAAGTCGGTGGAAAGTTTGAGGTGCTGACCATCGAGCGCTTCAAACGGCGCTCTCATGACTGAAACCTTCTTGTTAACTGAACTGTTTCTGTACAAACTCTGTATTCTGGATGCGCCGTCTCTTTGCCCTCAAGGCTTGACAGACACATGACTTTACTTAACGTTACCTGGGTAACGATCGTTAGCCGTCTTTCGCTGTTTGGATAGCTTAAAGGTTGATTATGTAGAATGGGGCAGAATACCGCCATCTAGTGTGTCTAGGTCAGAGTCGTAACAACAAAAAATAATTTCAGCAGTCGAGTTGCCAGTTTCGTTGCAAAGCGTGTCAAGCCATCAGCCTGCATCATGTCAAGCGATGAATCACACAGGGTAACGACTAATTTCGACTAATCATTTCATTTTACAACAGTATTTAAAGTTAGCCTAGCTATAGGTCTATAT
>JAPQLA010000015.1:19229520-19239755 GCA_029822935.1 Naso vlamingii
TAAGCAGCAGATCTTATCTGGTGGAGAACAAAAATGTGTGTAAAAATAAAAATTGCCAAATTTGGTTCAATAAAGATGTTGTGTAAAAAACACCATGGAGGCAAACGCTGCACCAACGTTCAAAGATGCTTTCACTCCGTACAGATTCAACACAATGTTCCTTTAAGCTGAGTCCTCTTCCAGCGCCGGCCCCGGGTCAGTCCAGAGATGATGTCACGTCAAACTAAATTTAGCTGCTGCTTGATTAATGAGCTCCTCGTGAGGTATTTCCCCTCTAAAAATACTCCTCCAGGTGGACGTTGTGATGAGCCGTGACGCAGCCAAATGTTTTTTTATCTCTGTCTTGAAAACAGAGGAGGTCAGGTTCACACGCTGAGGTCGGTCCTCATCCTGCTGCTCATTTCTGTCTGTGAGTCTAAAGGACATCGACCTTCACTCATAGGACCCGAGTGTTTAAAAGCTGGAGCTGCGTGAAGAAAAATAACCGGCTGCGGGGCAACATGTGGCCACACAGGCAGCGTCTGTCCACCATCAACCTCAGGACGAGCTGGAGGGAAAAACGATCCATCATCACACACCTTCATCCTGCTGCTGCACAGCTGCTGCACACGACAGCCTGACGGGCCCGAGCTCTGCGGCGGCATCATGTTTTCATCGTGAAGATGTTTCTCCATCACACAGAGAAAAGATTAACACAAAGTGGACACATCATGCTTAAGTGCAAGTCACATGACGAGCTGAGCTGCTGGTTCAACCACATCATGTGACCTTCGTTGGTGGATGCAGCTGCTCAGTTAAAACTTACCTGTAAGATGTTTTTAAAAGCATTATTTTTTTTATTTTATAGATATTTTGGGGATTTTATTTTGATAGGACCCCTGAAGGACTGGACAGGAAATTAGAGAGAGGGGGAATGACATGCAGGAAAGAGCCACGGGGTGGAATCAAACCCGTGATTGCAACGAGGACACAGCCTGTGTATACAGGGTGCCCGCTCTACCAACTGACCAACCCATGTGCCGCCATCTTACCTCTCATAAAACAAAGGTGCAGCTCACAAGAAACATGAGAAAACAGGTGGTGTCAACTGAAAAACAAGATGAATCCTGATATAAAGTGTACATAAAGGTCTATTTACACTTTATTAACAGGGACTTTTTCATTAAAAAGCTTAGATTTCGGTGATCTAACAGATAAAATACACTTAAAACAGTCAGTTGGACTCTGATCCAACTGGTTTCATCAACTCCTTTAAAGCTGTTTATCAAAAATGAATCAATAATAATAAAATAAGTCAGTTACAGAACAACTCAAAAACTCCAAGTGATGCGAACAAAAAAGCTCAGCTCTGTTATTATTCATTTTTTTTCAGATGTATTTTTGGACAGTTTATTGTCTTTTATTTATTTAGTGCAAACATTCATTTTCTCACCTCTGAACGTCTGTGCTGCTGAAGCGTGAACGCGTCCCTCTGGAAACCACTTAAGTCATAACTTATCTGTAAGTCCCCAGTTTATCATCAATAAAGTGACAGAAACATTTGTGAGTTTCCCATGAGAGCAGGCTCTTGGTTTGCCTGGTAAAACTCGGTCTGTCTCTGCAGAGAGGGACAGTCTGTGTTCGGGGATGAACACGACGAAGAGGCTGATGTGAAAAGCAGCAACGTGGGCGGTTTTAGATGACTCTGTCTCACTCGGGGTCAAATTAAAGACGTGCGACAGTTCATCAGCAGAGTCTGAGAAGTGTCACCTCACACTCACTTATTGGCTTCAGTGACAGTAGAGACACTGATGTGGCTACCTGTCCGAGTGTTCCACATTTTCATGATATTAGCTCGGAGAGGGAGGAGCGTGGAGGATGGCTCCTGGCTGTCTGCAGGGGCTCAGACAAACTTCCAGGAAACGAGGCATTGAGGAACGCTCAGGATTAAGGAGCAGACGATTGATAAGTCACCTGGGAAGTTGCAGAGGACTTCCAGGGGTTGATCGTCTTACATGAGCTGCGACAGATGAAGAGCAGAGAGAGACGACAGACAGGATCCGTCATATTCAGCTGCAATGCAGATACAAAAGTGGAAATTTAAGAGCTCCAGTGTGACATGTTGGAAAATCGTGTTAGCTAGAATTCTCTGAGTCCGAGGAGAAGAAGGATTTAAGTTTGTGATGAGCACAGAGATCTGATCCAGGATCTGTTCAGAACACCTAAGCTGGTTATCCACCTTCAAAACCCCAGAACTGTCTGATTTACATTCTGCATCTCATTAGTTAAACAGGTTCATGACCTGTAGCGCCACCTTCAGGATAATCTCAGTGCTTTTAAAACCATGATCCACCTTAAAAAAGCAGTAAAATCATGAGTGTGTTGTTTGTTTTGAATATAATCTGATGAACTTTAATGCAGCCTCTGGGCCGTTGATGATTAGTTCGGTTTGTTGCAGAGTGTCGGATTTGTTTTTCTGATCCTGTAACGCCTGTGGAGTGATTCTCCTCTGCTTCAGGCAAGATAACAGCACATCAGACTGAGTGACAGCTGTTGGGGTGAAAAGTTGACCATCAGACAAAGAAGAGGGCAAAACCAGCACCGACATCACTGCTCCTGTCTCAGGGTGAAAATGTGTTCACAGCTCCAGTCATGCACAGGAGACTGAAAGTCACATTATCTGTGTGTTTCTTTCTTCATAAAAATACAAAAAAATCTGGTCTAACTCAGGAGATTTTGTGTTTCAGAAGTGACATAATCAATTCATAAATATGGATTTGATGTCAAACTGTTTGATGCTGAGTTGAAATGAGATTTGAGATCTGGTGCTCTTGCATTTACCGTAAATTACAGTGCATAGACACACTTTTTATACCTTTTTTTCCATCTTAAAAGTTGGGTGCATCCTATATACCAAAATAAAAGATAGAAAAGTATTTTAT
This sequence comes from Naso vlamingii, assembly GCA_029822935.1. Classification (NCBI taxonomy): domain Eukaryota; kingdom Metazoa; phylum Chordata; class Actinopteri; order Acanthuriformes; family Acanthuridae; genus Naso; species Naso vlamingii. Next base: position 19,232,442 of record JAPQLA010000015.1, read on the forward strand.
TGTGTTACAGTATTTTACCCAAAACATGGTGCTATAATTGAGCTGAAGCTTTGTCACGGACATGCGCCCTCATGGCTGCTAGTGCAGCCGACACCGTCTTGGTCAGAAACACCGTCAGCTGAGTGTAACTGATACACTCGTAGCAGGATTGCAAAGTGGACATGGCAACAAAGACGGTGCTAAAAAGAGCGAAACAGCTGCGCGGAAACTGCACGTTGTGGACTTTCCTGAATGCAACAGAAAATTGTGTGAATCAAGTTTGACTTGATCAACCAAACATTGTTTGTGTGTCTGAAGTGAGAGAGGCGATGTTTTTTCTTTTTAATGTTGCACCTGAACATCAGGAATCGGAAAACTAAGACACATAGTTTGTGCATTTTGAATGCTTCAAGTGACAATAAATAAAGATATTGTTGAAATAACTTTTATACACATTTTTATCAATAATTAACTGCAGAAAACCTTTTTTCCCTCCTGGAGACACCCAAAGACAAACTGCATCTTAAATACAGGTGCCATTTATATTTTGGATTTTTTTTGTTCCTCGCAGCATCATGTGTCCTCTTTTCTTTTATTTTGCATTAAATGTCTTCCTGTTAAATGTCTCAGAATATAAAATTAGATGCATGCACAGTCATCCATCTTAACGATGTAAGTATTCCACAAATCTGTTTTCTTAACAAATGATCAATTGGATACAGATATTCATGATCCCCAGAGGATGAATCCTAATGATCTTTTATATGGCACCACCATTAGGTTAAAACATCTTGACAATGACACTTAAAAACAACAATTGGATGGATTATTATGAATTAGTGTGCAAACACTCATGGTCCCCAGAGGATTAATCCAGACTTTGGTGATCTTTTAACCATTTACTGTAAAGTTATCAAAGCTTCACATTTGTGCTTTGAGTAAAATATCTCATCAGCTTTGGTGAGATTGTGATGAAATGTGCTTCAGATATTCATGTTCTCATCAGGATGACCTGTGATGACTTTAGTGATCCTCTGTTTTTTTATCCAGCGCCATCATCAGGTCAACATGTGAATGTGTCCAATGCTTTGATTTGTGACCACATACCTGCAGAGCTGAGGACTTTCACATCAGCCTCAGCTCAACTGAGGCTGATGCTTAGTGTCAAATAGCAAATGTTACTTTGCTCGCATGCTAAATAAAATGGCAAAGGCTGTAGCCGATAACAACAGCATGTTCACACGTTGACGCTGGCATTCAGCGTATAACGAGTGTGACTACGTTTCTGTAAAGTAACAATCCAGACCCAACAGTTTAAAGAAGAAGAAAATGCAAATACTCAAGTAAAGTTTATGTACCTTGACTAAGTGCAGTAATCATGCTGGGAACCAAACCTGTCTCCTCCTCCAGCTTCAGCCCGTCAGTCAGCAGCAGTCGGGTTGACTCTTTGCTCTCGGGTCGCTGCAGTCTGAAACAGTAACAGAAACCAGGGCTGGTAGAAAAATTCAAGCATGTACGCTTCAAGTGCTGTCATGAAATCTGAGCTCTTAATTTTAACAGTACAAAGCAATAAAGTGGCCCATTAATAGAGCTGCGGGCCTCCACTTCACCAACAGCACCACCTCTGCTTCCCCTCCTCCCTGTCTGTTCTTCTTCTCTGGCCTGTACCGGCTGCGATGGTTTTTCCAGCGTTAAACGTTGGCCAGCAGCACCTTTGATCCTGCTCATCTGCGCGTGTCTCAGTCTGCCCACACTTTTCCCCTGCAGCCGTCCAACCGGCCGTCTCAAACGGCTCCGTGGAGAGCGTTCAGTGTCTGAACCCAGATGAGGTGAGGGACTCCTCCAAGCTGCCCGGGGCTCCAGAATCCATCCCAAATGCTTTTATCAGCTGCTAAATGGGAGCCGTCCACCGAGCCAAATGACCTAATACATATCGTGCAGTTTCTCTTCTGCAGTAACTCATCAGTGCAGAGCTGATGGAGTGAACTCTGTTTACAGTGCGACTGTTCTCAGCTGCCTCTTAAAAAAATGCAGTGCGAGATTTTACTGGTCCTGCTGGAGAAATTGTCTTTTCCATTGGCTGCTGCCTTCACAGATCAAAGCTGCTGCACTCAGATCACATTGAGATAATAAGGTACGACAGGAAGTTGTGCTGAAAGTTGGTTTTCTCGTCTTGGTGTTTTCTGTGATCAGGAAGCTCATCTATTACTTTTCAAAACATGTGTGACCAGAAAACTTTGCAGAGCAGATTTTTGATTGTTTTAGACATTAATTTACTTGCAGGTCACTACAGACAGTCTTCTTCTTTCCTGCATTCTGCGGATGTATTGACACATTACTGCCACCAAGTGTTAAACAGTGGAGTAACTGGTACATGTCATTAATCCACTTTCATCTAATCAGGTAATCATTTAAACAGCATATTCAGGTTGGATATTTCTTGCTCGACCTTATTCCGAATGAAGCATTTTCCGATTAAGACATGTGAGATATGCCTGTATTATTCCTGTCGTAGGAGCTTTCTCTGGACATGTTTAAGGCGTAGTCAGAATGTGAGCTTCAGTCAGTGTTCTTAGTTATTGACACACGGCCTTGTGCCTCTTTATAGCATCTGGTCAGCTTTGTGTGACGTAAACAAACCAGCCAACTGTGAGAAAAACTTGCAGAAGTGTGATGGAAGGATTATTGCTGTTTGACAAGGAAGTTATCACGATATTAGATAATTCATCATGTTAACAGGGCATGCATGGCTGGATATAAACGGAAACATTAGTGATATACTCCTTTTCATGTACCATGTAAACAGTTTAGTTGGAATATTGTCTTCTTCAGAATAAGAGGAAAAAACAGAATACTGTATGCAAGTAAACATACTCATCAAGATCAAGATGTCTTTTGCAACCTGAGTGAAGAAAAACAGACAAACATAAGCAAAGAAATGCACATTTGGCATCGATTCCCTGAGATTCAAGGTTTAACAGATTGTTTGGTCACCAGCTAAGCAGCTCTCTCTCTTTTAAGTCCAGTTTACACCAAAGATTCATGACGAGGTTGCAGGGAAAGTTGCTGCGGTGTAAACTGGTCCATCTCGGCTCGACTCAAGCCGGCTGATGGTGTCGCCTGCAGCTCAGCCTGTCAAGTCGCAAGAGGCCAGTTTTAGAATTTAAGACACGCCACTTGTTTCAACAGCCAATCAGCTTGTAGTGATGCCACCTGTCACTAAGAAGCTCAGTGTTATCATCAGTTGTTCCCCAGGTGAACTGCTGTCTTTATAGTTGGTGTTTTTCTGCTTATTAGCGGCGACACCACCTCCTCTAAACATTGGAGCCGATTTAGGAATAAACAAGAGAATTTTGCTAAATAGGGCAGATCTCCTGATTCAAGCTGTCGGCATCAATTTGTGTGTGCGCTCTGGGTAACATTAGGCCATGTTCAAACCAAATCAGGCGATCCGGTGAAACTCCGCAGGGCTGGAAGTGTCACATAATTAACATAAAGGGCTCCATTCTGTGACGTCAAGTTGCTTACCCTCTAGCCACTATGGTAGTTGAGCAACAGCAGCTAATGTTGCCAACCTGAAACGCCGACTTGAACAACAACGCAACGCCAGGCGACTTCACGTCTGTTGGTGTCCTTGTAATCCGTGCAGGAGGGATTGCACAGCTCAGGATAGGTCATAACTGCCACGATGAGTCGTTCCTGCGTCTCATTGATGCTAAAAGCTGCGGCTCCACGGTAAACAAGTCCTTTATGTTTCCTCTACATCTCTTCCGGTCAATTGCTGGCAGACGCCCCTTTTACGTGATTGGATAGCGGAACGTGACGTCGTGCTGCATTCTGGCAAAAGTTGAGCCAGTCTCAACTTTTTTGCTGGATCCAGCTGCGTTTTTTTTGGGGCAGCCGCTGCGGCTGGAACCGTCGCAGCCAAAACAGACGGGCCTCAGATGAATGGAAAGAGCTCCATTTTCGACGGTTTGTCTGTTTGTCTTACTCGGTTAGAACACCAAGAACGGCTCCAAATTCGCGACCCTCTTGTATTTTTATGTTTTGCATTTCTTCAGCACGAAAACTGTGACTGCAGTAAGTAATTTACTCTGTCTGCATTCATGTTATAAGACACCACAAATTATCTTCAAGTGCTGCAAAAATCCTGAAAAGCCCTCCGTTATAGTGGAAGTGCCGAGAGACGTTGCTATGGAAACAACACACTGTCTCATGGTGCCGCAGCGGTGTAAATGGACAGGTTCCAGAATGTTGCAGACTGGCACCTTGTGAATCTTTGGCAGTAAACTGACCTTGAAACAGGCGCTGACACGATGTCATAGCTTTTCAAATAAATTTCCTGTAACAACCTGCAGACTAAGATCAGCTGCTCAGTGCGGTTTGTTGTGTGTCAGTGGATATTCAGGCTCCTCTGAGGATGAATCCTGGTGCGATCATCTTTTCATCAACTAAAATCAGGACAGAATAGAAAAAATCTTCCTGTGAAAGAATTCTGTTTATTACAGTACTGCTCCTCTTAGGATGAATCCTTTCAAGTTTAACAACTCTAGCGCCACCCTCTGGACAAGCATTACACGTCTATCTGACTGTGTGAAAACATATATTAGCATCTTATTGTTTGTTGAAGTCATTTTAATGACAGAGTTCCTCTGAATGGAACAGAGTGACAGAAGCTTTGTTGTGTTACAGGAAGTGAGAGAGCAGCAGCATCGCGTCTTTTGTCTCTGAGAAAAACTACACAAGAATCAAACCAGTTTCACGCCTCCCTCTCTCCAGCATTCCCCGTCTTTTCCTCTTACTTCCAAATGTCACTTGGACATTAGCAGCGAGACTGAGGGGCTCAGTGTGAGTCAGGTCTGTGGAATAAAAACTCGACATGAAACTCTCCTCTGTCGTCTGAGAAGTTTTAAGAATCACAAGCTCTTGGCTCTCATGTATTTTTATGAGTGTTTTAAACATCAGTAAAACAGTTTGATGGGATCTTTGTTTCGCAGGTTTTTCCTCTCACTTCACTGGTTCTTGCCTTTGTCAAAAAGACTTAACACTTGACAATGAGAGATGGAAACATCTTTTCTGAATAAGTTCAGACGTGTAATGAACATTTCCTTCATGACTGCAGGGCAGAAGAAGCTTTTGTTTCTTCTTCTCAGTTAACAAACAACCGGTTTTGCTTTGTGTTTTTAACGACCTCTGCTTCTTCGTCTCTCATTGTTGATATGCATACATGCAGACTATAGCGCCACCTTCAGATGAGACTCTTGTGTTGCAGCTTGTGATTTAACAACCTTGAACATTTGGAAACTTTGAACAAAATTACTGACCATCAGCCTCACATCAAGGTCCACTTAATATCTGCACTGGAGCTTTTCAGCACATCACATCATCTTCATCAGCAGATGAAGGTTCACAGGTTTTTCTCACTCGTGTTGCTCATGAGGTTCAAAGCTCTTGAACATTTTAATATCTTCTTAAGTAAAAGTTATACGTCTCATTGTGGTTTCACATCCAGCCTGAATGTTCTGCAGTTTGACCTGAGATCATTGTGCATTCGTAGGTTTTACTTGAGCAATCTCTAACTGAAATCTTCAACATCTCATTTCCTGAGCAGCAGCATTCTCCTGCTCTGAGAGGCCTCCGTGTTCCACCAATCAGAGGCGACAGCCGGCTCGGTCCTCTGCCACCACTTCCACCACTAATGGAGGCCACAATGAAAAGCGAGCAGTGTTTGGGAGCTGTGACTGCACCTCCTCCTGTCAGCCCGCTGACATTTACAGAGCGAGCGACGGGCTGCACACAAACAAACCATTTGGATTTCATTCAGATTCTGCCGCTCTGATGGAGATCCGAGTAAATCCTGAGGAGAGGAAGGAAACACAGAGGGACCGACAGGGTCGAGGTGAAACCAGGGTTATGAGCGAGTCACTGATGGAATGAATAGGAATATTTTTCTGAGTCAGTTCCTGACTGAAAACACAGGAGGAGAAAGATGGAAAGCAGAGACTTTCAAAGTGTCTCCCTATGACATCATGCAGAGAGGCGAGACCTCAGGTGGGCCGACTGAAGAACTCTGATCATTGCTGCTTGGTTTGAGTTGTCGAGTTTTGGAGGAATCGGCTGCGCAGACGTCTGCCCTCTCTGATGTGATGAAACAAAATGGTATCTGCATGTCAAGCTCAAAGCTACAGTGGCCCTTCGCTGTGAGCAGTTTTATGTGGGAACTTATTTTGGGATGAACTTTTCCTCGGAAGTATCAAAAGCAGTCACTGTGCAGAAAATTGTTCCCTTTGCGCTCCAGAAGTCAAACTTTGTGTTTGCAGAAAAACTTTCAAAGACACTCATCACGTCCCAGTGAGAAACTGAGAGTTTTGCTCGTTGCTTCATGAACTTCATCACAACAAGAGTCTCTTCACATTAATACTGACACCAGGCAGAGAGTCACAAACCACTGGCTTGTTAATTACCCCGCAGGAGTCACAGACGACATGAATGAAAGTGGCATTAAAGTCCCTTCTCACCAGGTGCTGTGACCGATCGTCACTGTTTCACCTCCAGACGGACGTGAAGCCCTGAGGACAAGAACCCTGCTGCTGTGTGAGCCGACCGCACGTCCACAGACTCGAACTTGATTCCATGTTTGCTGAGTGGCTGACAGCGTGCCAGAGTCTGCAGCAGAGACGTCCTGCGTCCATCAGTGGGAGCCGTCCGTTAGCAGAGCAGCAGGTGTGAGTTATCAGCCCGCCGCCGGGCTTTTATTCAGCAGGGAGGTCAAGACCCACCGGGTGCTAATTTGGTCCTGAGGGGCCATTTCTAACCGTGATGAAGATGTGGTATGAAAACCTGAGAGAAACACACACACACACACACACACACACACACACACACAATTCCTGATGGCATTTAAGCTTTAAGTGACAGGCCGTGTTGAGTCATTAAGAGTTTGTCGTTGAGTCGACTTGTTGAAGTTTCATGGTGACTTTACTTCTTGTAGCTCAGGATGAGAAACAGATTCTGTAATTCAGCCAAAGTACTAATACTACACAGTAAAAATACTCTATGACAAGTAAAAGTCTTTAAGTCTTAAAAGGGAAATTTTACTTTTCCTGGAAATAATCATAATTTTTATAGCACCTCTCTAAACCCAAAGTGCCTCACAACAACAATGTAGAAAACAACATGAAAGGAAAAAATAATAATAGTACAGTAGAGAAGAAATCCCAAGAATCAAGCAGGAGGAGATCAGAGAGTAGTGCATACATACAAAGACAGCACACGTATTCTTACAGCAGACAGAGATCAGTAACAATGAAGGTCAAGCTTCAAGGTCAAACAAAA
>JAPQLA010000015.1:19288390-19300951 GCA_029822935.1 Naso vlamingii
CCACCTAAAGTCATCAGATAAACTTTCCAACAACTCTAAACGGTCCTGTGTGCTTGTTGTGACTTGTTTGTTTACCATGTTATGCTATTTTTCTCTTCCTTGTTATGCTATTTTTCTCTTCCTTGTTACTGCACACACAGTCCAAAGAATGGGATCTATCTTCTTGTCCTGAACTCAGGAGGGAGGCAAATTTTGAAGCGTATTGTTGTCTTTCTTCTGCGGATAGAAAGCAGGAAACCGCTAAAGCAGCTTGATCAAGGGTGCATCGATGGGACAAAATAGCAGCATGCGATTAATGCAATTAAAAAATAAAAATGCTTTAACCGCAGCCTTTTAATCAATCACAATTTTAACATTAACGCTGACAGCCCTAATTAAATCACCCTTTTTTTCTTTTTATTTCTGAAGGAACTGTGTCACATTCCCCTTGTGGGATCAGTTTTGATTCTGTTGAGCCATCCATCCTGTGAGCAGGTTTTGTGGCATTAAAACAACATCCTGCTGCTGTCTTCGTTCCTGACATACAACAGTTTGAATCACTGAAGCCACACAGATTCACGTAAACCATGTTGGTTCCAAGCATTTATACAAATAACCTGTGATTATTATTCTGTTATTGTTGTCCAGTGAGGGAAATCTCTTACTGTTACAAGCAAATTTAACAAGTCCATTCAAATGAATTGGGTTTACTTGTAACAGAGCACTTTTACTCTGCCGTATTGGTACTTCACTTCAGCACATTTCCATCGTTGTGTTTCCTGTGCAAGATTTAAAATTCTGTCTTCTATTTGTTGCAGCACATCGAGTGACCTCTGTGGCCTCTGTGAGCTGCAGCACTTGAAAGGAAAGAAACAGATGCAGTGATTTATTTCCTCAGACAGCTCTGTATGAGTTCACTGTCTGAGCTGAACTGCAGCATTAAGCTCAACCAGTCCACATTTAACTGTTAGAGCCAGTGGGAAAAATGAGAGGGGGTATAATTGGAGGGACCTCCACGCTGCCAAACATGTCAACATGCCTGTTAAAGTTCCAGATGGTCGAGCTTTGATCCAGATTTATGTGCTTCACCTTCCCTGATTGTCTCAGAAGCTGGCGATGCCATTTTCCTGCCTGCCTGCCGGCCTGAGTCTTCTTCATCCAGAGCTGCGGCTGCAGCATCCATCCTCCTTCCTGCAGGAACGCACATGCAACAAATGCATGGTACTTTTCCTAAGTTGAGTGTTTTACTTAAAGTGTACTGGGAAGTGTTGCATTAAAAAAATTAAGATTTACTCTAAAACACTTCCTCTCAGTCAACATTAGAAGTATGTGGTGGTGTTTGTACAGAGAGCGCTCCCTCTGGCTGTGTTTTGATTAGTTTCGGTTAGGCACGACGTTTCTGGGCGTCAACATTTGGGGTTGGGGGTGTGAACCTCTCAACCAATAACATGCAGGCAGTAAGGCAAACAGTCAGCCAGACAAAGTTAGCAAAGTCAGGCATCCAAGCTGGTAACTTGGGAGAAGCAAAAAAGATGAAGAAAAGAACTCTGGAGCCTGCACCAAACAAACAAACAAACAAACAAAAAAACAGATGATAGCAAATGACAAGCTGACAAAGCTCGATCCAAAACCAGTGTGAATCTCGAGCTGACTTTCACCCGCTGGTCCTTCCCTGAAGGGGAGGATGGGGATGAAGTGCGATGCAGAGTTAGCTTTCGTCAGCTAGCAGGCTAACAGTGACATTAATCATTAGAGCGGTAGGTCCCCAGTTATCTAACCAGTCATCCAAGTTAGCTTGCTGATCCCGTGCCAGCAATGTCATAACCCCCGAAAAAACTGCTTCCCCTCCAGAGAATTGCCCCAAGCTGTCAGGTGATGCAAAGCATTTTCTGCAGTGTTGCCCTCGTGTCAGGAAAAGTGTTTTTTACACGAGGCTGCTGCCGGGGCACACCGCCGATGACTCTGCTTGGAGACTTGAGATGCCTCGCAGGTTTAGTGGATGTATCATTTCGTTTTATTTCGCTGATGATAGAAACAGGACAAGACTTGTTAGCATGGCAACCACAGTCAGTGGGCAAGAGAGGAGGGGCAAGTCTGAATGTTATCTTTACTGGGCCTTTAAGTCCACTTCACCATCTCTAATCTACTGTGGTTTAATGAAACATGAACAAGGTCACATGACTGATTCAACACAATGTTTGTGTGCGTGTGTGTGTGAAGTTCATCTTTTATCTTTTATGTTTGAAAGCGAGTGTCTTTCTAAATGTTTGGCTGTCTGCTTTAAATCTGAGGGAGTCGCCCGAACAGAAAGAGAGAAAGAAAGAAAAAAAGTAATAAAAGAAAGAAAGAAAGCCTCCTGCTTCGTCATTTGCCATCCCAATTTGTTTTGAGGCCGCTCCGGCATGTCTTTGGGTTTGCCTCAGTGAAGCTGTTAACACATAGCAGATTTTTACATGCTGCCATTAAAAGCCACACTCTTTAAAAAAGGCCCTTCTTTATTTTTAGCATGTCTCTGTTGAAAAAGAAAAGGAAAAAGTGGCTTTGGATGGCCTGAAACCTTTCGAGAGTTGCCAGAGGTCCGCTGAAACGGTGACTCTTACCGCTGAGGAGCCAAATGCTGCACTTCAACAGGACAATCCCTCAGTTCAGGCGCTCTTTAATGCCGGGTTGGTATTAAGCTCTGCAAAGATGCCCACCCACCTTCCCCAATTACACCCCAATCCCCAAACCCTGCAGCTCAGCATAGCGAGACAATGTAATTATGAGAAAATGCTCACTAAAACTTAAAGCAGACGGCGTGTTTTCATCAGCTGGCAGAGCTCCAAGCCCCCTCAATCCTCAACAGATCCACCCACCAAAAACCCCCCAACCCTCCACCCAGGACCATCATCTGACACCCACACTGTGCCGAGGGAGCAGCGACAGTCTAATATGTGGTCAGTGAGAATGTGTGTTTGACCGCAGAGTGTGTGAGCCGACATATTCTACTGTTTAACATCTGACACCAGAAGATAAACAGTCGAGAGCCACCGACTGAACTTTCCAAATAAATGTGTCCCCAGTGAGCTGTTTGCTCTCTGTCATCTTCAAATAAAGGAATAAATGTGTGTGTGTGTGTGTGTCAGTCTGTGCTTTGATTTTCTCCTTCATCTTATAGACTTCACACTGCGGGTGGAGAGGAGGAGCAGGGTTAAGGGTTTAGAGGGTTTCAGAGTTTTGTACACGAGGAGACTGATTTTAAATTCCACTCGGGGTTGTAAAAGGAGCCGGTGTAGTAAAAAGCTACTTCGAGATGAATATGTTCTTGTTCTTGTGTGCAAACAAGCTGCAGCGACCAGGATCAGCTGCAGAGTCTTTAAAGCGTTCGATCATAAATATTCAGCCTGCAGGCAACAAATGTGTGGCTGATTTTCTGCATCTTTTTTTCAACAGGATGCCCTCAAATACGTTTGTGCCTTTCTTCTCACGCTGTCTTCAGTGGACAACATTGAGGCAAAATACTTCACAGTACAATACTACTACAGCAGAGGCCCATATGTTGCTACTCAGCCAATCAAACTGCATACCAACTCATCTGAGCTGCAAACAGACGAGAACAGTGTACTCTTGAAATGAGAAAAGCAAGCAGCTAAAACGGAGCTTTTAATCCAAAATGGACAGACTTCATGTTCATTCTACCCGCTGGTGGTTCAGAAACTGTGTCAAATCTAAGACCCAGGTTAAAGGTACTAATGTGAAACAAACACCAGAGCGCTGGAGGCTGACAGCATGAGGCTCAAACTTGAACTGGTGCGATGCTTCTCTGTGTGATTGGCCCTTAAGTTAATATTTGTTTAAATACAAGTTAACATTCGCATTTATTTATCCACGTGGTTTCATGCAGCAATAGTATATTAATATATCAGTTGTACACAGGAGTCACAAACTTATGTAGCACTTCCACATCAGTTCACTGTCATCTGTCATTCTGTCAGATGTTTATGTTCTCTCTGCTTTGTTTATTTTTGCGCGACACACTGTGACGTATGTGACGTGTTTTGGGTCAGACTGTCCAGAAAAGCACGCTGGCTTGCATACTGCAAAATCCAACCGGATGTAGTAGGACATCCTGGTACTTCTGGCATACAACATTTCATATAAGGACGTACTGAAACTTCTTCTGGCATACTTAATGCTCTAGTAGTCGGGTATTGGAACACTGGTTACATCTTTTGTTTTCATTGGTTTGATGGAGAGACCTGTACAGGCAGAAGTTACATATTGTGTTTTTAAGTAAAGTACTCAAGTAAAGGTACTTAGTTACTTGCGTTGCAAGGAGCCACTTTTACAAAGTGTCAAGAAGCCAGAGGTCATTTTAAAAGGCCCGTGGGTCACCTTTCTTTAGCTGACGTACAACAGGCTTGCACAGTTTTTTACATTCAGTCTGTATGACAGATATATCAGATATTTTATTGTATTTACAGATAAATGTGTTTTAGTTGTGAAATCTTTGGTTCTGTAAGCTGAGTCATCATGATTCATAATGATAAACTGCTCCTGCCGTGACGGAACAAGCAGCATGTTGGTGTGAAATACACATTTATGGGATCGTTCTCATTTCTTTTGCTCCTCCTCAGCTGACGGTTGTCGTCCCCTAAACAGATCATTCTTCTGTTTGTTTCAAGCATCAATTATCCCATCAAACAAAACTTTCTTCATCAACTGCCATAAACTAACAAACTCCCAGAGTGATGACTTCATTTTCTGTGTCAATCAGGAAGTTTTTTCTCTGGCCTGTGGGTCGTTAGTTGAGTTTATGAAGGATGATCAGAGGTTTGACACGCTTCTCTCACAAACAGATCTCACAGTTTCTTACAAGATTAACTGACACTGTCAATGAAAGTCATCATTAACTGTCAGATAATGAGAAAGAGTATGAAAGGCTATTTATCCCACCAGAGAAACACTCGAACCTTCAAAGTGAATTTACTTCATGCTGTAAATATTTTCAGTCTCTTCCTTGTTGCTTGATTTGACCTGAAAATACTATTTTAGAGAGCAAATGTCTCCACACATGAATATGTACAGCAGAGTTCCTGTTTAAAGTGAGATTACAGTGTGGATCCTGCGGACAAAAGTCCATTTATTGATGGGAAATCCATAAACAAGGAGTCGTCTGTAAAACTAGTTTGGGCCTGTGAAGCAGCACCGAGCACTGTGAGTGACTCATGGAAATAGCCTGAGTATGGATGGGAAAAATAACACACAACAAAGGGAGCAATTCACAATAGAAAGAAGAGAAAAAACGCAGAGAAAACACACAACAGATGGAGGCTGTAATCAATACTGCAGCTTCACATCTGCGTCAGCCTGCAGGGAATGGAAGCGTCTTTCCAGCTGAGCGACGGTGAGGAAAACCAGACACCACCACTTCAGGGTGATTCTCCTCAGGAGTCCTTTCATCTGTGTGCTGATAAGATAATGATTGACACATTAATGATGATCAATAAATACTGCAGACTTTTCCTGCTCAGTCTTAGACGAGGAAAACACGGCCAGCAGTGGACGGCAATGAGTTAAAACATTTCAGTTATAGCCAGTAAGATTCAACGTAAACCAGATCTGTGGAAAATCTACACCAATCTGGAATTAATGCTTTTATTCCAAAAAATCTGATTCAAAAAGCATCAAGGGACTGAAGAGTCAGAGACAAACCCGAGAGGATCAGAGCAGACTCACCGACCTCGATTACAGACGGAACGCTCCGTAAGCAGAACAAAACAGTGTCATAAACTGAAGTGTTTTCATCAATTTGGGTCAAATCTCTTAAACTTGGCCAAGTGATAAAAAGCAAATAATTAACATCTGGATTAAAATGAAGTTACAGATTTCAACAGGACAATAATCAATTAAAACCACAAAATAAATTAGAATTAAATGAACCAGTCAGTCAGTGAAAAAAATGAGCGGCCTTAAAATGTTCAAACTAAGATGAGCCTGTGATGGAATTCTGTTTATTTTTTTTTTAGGGTTTTAAATTTTGTGAATCTTGAAACACAAATCAAATTTTGGGTCACAAGTTTTGACATCATCTGACTTTTTTTCCATGTCAGTTAATTTTTTTGTTACGAGCAAAGTAACAGTCGGTGAATTAGCATCATGTCCTCTTAATTCTGAGCGTCAGTATTTTTATTCACATTCTGTACAGCTGCAAACAGCTGTTCATGGCTACGATATCTGCGACTGTTTTTCTGTCACATTTTGTCAGTTTGGCTCATTGATATTAAAACTAGATTCCACACTCAAAGATGGCCGCCCATTCAAACCAGTGAGAACTGCTCATCCAGTGCATACACCTGTTTTACTTCCTGGTTATGTTGCCCACTGCATATGTGCAGCTGAGTTTCCACCAGCAGCCCCGCCTGTGACTTCCTGCTCGGCCGATCACCAGGTTTAAAAATCGTTTTTCTCAGCTCACGGAAAGTTTTACAAACACAAAACCTCCATGGATCAAAAACTCATAAAAGAAAAAGTCATGATTGAGCTCATTTGCCGTTCGAGATGGACTGTCAGCAGCTTTACAGATGTCTCTTTTGCAATAGCAGCCTGTGGGGGTGCAGTACCACGAGTGGCCTCTATGTCAGTTTGGAAGCAAAGCAGAGCGGTTTCATTTAATCAAGGTTTTATTGTTGTTCTATGATGTCGCTCCATTGCTTTAAAGCTGCACAGGAAGTGACTCCCTGTTCCTCATACAAATCTAAACTTTGCTGAAACAACAGACAGTTAATCCAGCTGATGAACCACTTCGTCTGGAGGTGAAACGGAGCACAGCTTGTTGATCTTCTTCATAACGTCACATTCTCACGTCATCTTTTCACAGCGTGATGTTATTAACATCTGAAAAATATCCTGATAGGACCTAAGCTGTAAAAATCTGGAATAATCCTTTAAGTGAGATTTGAACCCTTGGAACTCGTGTACCTGCGGTGGGCAGCAGGTTTTGTGAACTCTGCGTCTGTTGGAAGCATCAGTGCCCTCCTCTCTTCATCCTCTCTTCATCCTCTCTTCACCTAATGACTCGCCATCTCGTGTTTGGATCCAGAGTGCAACGACAGATGGAGAAACACTGAACACGCTTCCTTCCCTTTCGTTCCACCCAAAAAGATCCTGCAGTGCTCTCACTGCCCTTCCTCAATACATTTTAAAACAATTTTCAACCATGGAGTCACAACAGGGAAGTGTGTGACTGCACTTGTATCTATTACACACCACGCACAGCATGGTTACTGCATTAGAAGAGAAATGGCCCTGACGTGACCTTCACTTCATTTTCTGCCAACATCACTGACCCAGCTGCTTCACGGCAAAAACTGCAAGTACACAAAACCTTAAAATAATATTAAATTAATGAAGATCGATTGGTTCTTCACTTCACGCGCCTTTTAAACACAAAGAAGTCAGTCTGAGTGATAACTGACACCAAGTTCCTGAGGTCCATCTGAGTAAGAATCCATATTGTTTTTCTGGAGAGACGCAACATAATGACGGTTAAATTGATACACTTGGGAAAAGTGCTGGAATATTCAGCTGAAAATCAAATTATTAAACTATCACAGGACTTTGGTGCAGTAAATCACTCCCTCTGCTACAGAAATGCCTTCAGCCAGACTCATATGCGTAGGATGTAAACTTAAAGTGATTGTGCACATAAAAGTCGAAGACGGCCTGAGTCAAAAAATATTCAGATTTATAAACTGAGCGTTCACACACCTGCAGGAAAAGTTCCCATCATAAATCACAACCCACCCTTCCTGGACACGCCCACACTGAAACACATGCTCAATGCAGAGCACCGCGTCTTTGTGATGCATCGAAATGCGCTCAGAGTGAAGGTCAAACCAAAAGTAAAAAATATTAACCGAGCGTCAGAAATCTGAGGCTGTCTCGCAAGTTTATGATGTATTAATTTGTTCAGGATTTAATTTGCCTTTGCTGAGGATGCTGGGAAGTCTGACACAGCGTATTGTTGTTGTTGTTGTTTGTTTTTATGGTTCATATCATTCGTCCACGTGTGGACGGATCTGTCTCAACTGCCGCGAACCATGAAGAGCTTCTTTGAGGACAATAAACCTGTCTGCAGTAACTGAGGCCTGAACAGAGTGTCTGTGCTGGAGGTCAGGTGTGCGCTGTGTGAGTGAGCGTCCCGTCAGGATGTTGGACCGGTGAGTCCGGTTCAGCCAAGGACACAGACTGAGCTGCTGCTGTGTCCTTCAGTCCAAACGCAAACACTGCAAAGACAAACAGAGCCGGCCGGCTGAGCGTCGCTGCTAACGACACGCCGAGACGAGAAACAGCGATAAATAATTAGACTGTCACTCTCTGGCTGGGAGACGGAAGAGACGCTGCTGCAAAGTGCTGCGTTTGTGGATTTACTCCTTTTTACCTCGAATACATTTGAAACTGAAAAAAGAAACTGACGTGAACACTTCTAAACGAACGTGCAAACTTATTTATTACAGGAACAGAAATTCATATTTGACAGCTTGAAGATACGATAACTTTGTTTCTGCCAAAGTAAACTTCTTTTACTCAGCCTGCTACATTAATAAACATTTTTCCGTGAAAGTTTCATTTGTTTTTTCTGCCTGTCGGCGCTTCATCCAAAGCTTCACATTTGAAACAGAAAGTGGAAGCGATGGTCAGTAATCGCGTCTGTGTCTTATCCAGTCGATCTCCTGGCGGACGGAGCAAGCAGTGGAGAGGAGGACAGGGCATCAGTAAATCCTCACTGAGCTCCTTTCTTCAAGGCATCTATTTTTGGAGAAACACTGACACAGAACTTCCATTACCATGTTGGCAGATAAAGCCTGCCAATAAAGAGGGAAATGAGACTAATTATTTCCTGAGTGGAAGTCAGAATTTTTCTCTGTGCGTCGAAGCTGCTGGCGAAGACGTTCCAGGACTTTGAGAGTGCTGGATAAACACCTGAGCTGGACGACTACCTGCAGAACTCATCCAAACGGCCTCCTGCATCGCTCTGCTGCAGCTCTCCTGCTGCAAATACCTCCTCCCTGCTGTGTGGTGCACTCGCTGTTCTGGTGTCCATTTCTGCTCTGTCATCTCCCCTCTGACTGCTTGAGGAAACCAGCACATCCGGCACCCAGAAACACTTCTGGACCAGAAACAAAAAGTCTGCAACAAATTACAGGCTGGCCAGATTCTCCATCACTGAAAACAGAAAGGCAGCGTCTGTTTTTACCCATCGATAAGAGTCCATTGCTCAAAATAACCATTCAAACGCTCTGCAGAGAGAAGGAAGGAAACAAGGAGGCGGAAGGAAAGATAAGAGGTGGAGGCAATGAAAGAATAAAGGAGGAAAGAAAGAGGAAATGACAGAAAGATCAAAAGAGGCCGAAACCACAAATCCATCCGACTAAAATCCTGTGAGAGGAGCAGCGACAGGTTGAGCCGAAACCTACAAGAGCCAATGAGAGCGAGCAGTCCGGGAGCCGTCACCAACCGATGCTGCAGACCTGCTAACATTAGCTTGTAGCCTTAGCCTGTACGAGCTCAGCTTAAGCTTGAATAAACTTTATTGGCTAGTCACCTCCAGCTTGAAGTCATGCTGACTTTGTCTTCATCCACCTTTTGTTCCTCTTCTGGTTTTTTGGTGCAGAATTAGCAACCAGCTGACGACGCCAGCCGGCCTCCATCTTTGCTTTTGTCTCAAGTTGCCATTTTCCTTGGATAACAGGAGATCTTGTGGCCTGAGTTCCTCGTCCAGACCAGCCATGATCGTCCTGATTCATAGACTGCACATGCCTCTGGTTCTATGGACTGCACTACCTTCTGGTTTAATAGACTACACATCTGACCTACCTGATTCTTTCCTTCAATTCAGGGTTTTTAAGTTTTTCCTCACCTGGTCAGAGGGTCTAAGGACAGAGGATGTCACACCTGTGCAGTTTGTGAAGCCCCCTGAGATACATTGTAATTTGTGATTTTGGGCTCTACAAAAATAAATTTGATTGATCGATTGATTGAAGTCACATTTGATGATGTGAGTCTCTAATATAAAGTTACAGTTGATAACTTCTGCAAAAGAGCTAACAAGCTAACATTGGCTGTGGCATGAGACATGTTGGGAAGCAAATCCTCTGCAGCCGTTTGCTCCGGCTCGCGTTTTATTTCGTTTGTTGTCTCTCTCTCTTTTAAGTCCAGTTTGAACTGAGACCAAACGGTTGCAGGGAAAGTTGCAGCGGAGTGAACAGGTCCGTCTCAGCTCGACTGACGGCGTGGCTCACAAACACTCTGTTGTTGGCAGAGGCGAGTCAGAGCACGGTGAGCTAATCAGCTCGTACCGATGTCACCTGTCACTAAGAAGCGCAGTGGGACCGGCCAATCAGGACAGAGAGTACAGAGAGCGTCACTGATTTTTCATTTTTCTGCAAAACCCTCGTCCCGGTGTCAAAGAAAATCTCATGGTAAAAACAGGACTTACTGGAGACCAGTGTAGCAGTGAATGGTGTCATTTTTCAATCACCACTGTTAAATCAGGTTATACATCATAATGACAAAGTCAAGCCAAAAAAGTCTAGTTTCACTTTAATTGATGTGCGCATCCTCATGTTCAATGTCAAAAATCGGTTAAATCTGTTGCTTCATTTCCCACATTTTAAAAGTTGCTTCAGATTTAAAAATCCGAGGACCAGGCATGAGAGTAAATTTACTGAAACTGTTGAAAGAAGAAATAAAGAAAGAATGGAAACGATGATAAGATGAAGGAAAGGACAAAGAGAAGAAGGGAGGAAGGAAAAAAGATGGAGGGATAAAGAGATGTGAGGATATGAAGGAGAAAATGTGAAGAAAGTTTTTAAGGTGAAATCTTTGTTTTTATTGACTGTTTTTCTTGTGTTGAATGTAAAATGTGAGTTTCTCAGAGACAGTTCCGTATTTCTCCAAATGTGGTGAAAGAATCTCCGTTTGAAAAAACCACAGAACCAAACAGTGACGTTTTATTTGTGCAAACTTCATGAAAACTTTTCACATTTTGAAGTAAAATGAGGAACAACTGAATGCTCTGTGATTTTTTTACAGCATTTTCCCTGCATGCACTGCTCTCAAGAGGAGTTGTGGGGATTTCTCTGCATTCGGCTGTAGAGGCGGCCTGTCAACACGCCCCGTCAACAAAGCTCTGTTTCCATGGAGACCCCCAAATAAGGGAAAAAAGAAACTCAAGCCACTGAGGCCAAATTGCATTTTCTTCTCCTCTCAAGTCAATTGGTATGAACAAGGGAGTTAGGTTAAAGGAGTTGATACTTTAAACATGTCATCTGCACTTACACAGACAGAGCAGAGGGCTTTTTCTTCCTGGCATGTTTCTGACAGAATGAGGCTTATTCACCGCTGAGCTCTTAACTGGTCTGAAGTCTCCCACCAGTTCATGCTGGAATAAAAAATAAAGACCATCAGCTCATGTTGTAACTCATTCCTTCACAGATGGAAACAGCATCAGTCTAATCACATCGACTGTCCGGCGAAGTTTCCCAAAGGTTCCTGCTTTTTTCTAGTGATGGAATGATTCAGTGCGATGACAACAAAAACTGGATCAGGTCAGTGAAGAACAGTGTGGAGGACTTCCCACAAACCATGGAGCATTTATGAAGATGTATTTCCATTTTACTCGCTGCTGTAATTCTGGAGTGGAAAGTTCATTTACACAATTACAAGTCAGTTTTACCTTTGCTTCACTGCTTCTGCAATTATCGAAAAACTTTAGACACACATTCAGACTAAAAATTCAAATTATTGTCATCAACATGATATCAGTTAAACTTTAATGTTTTCTAGGTAAAGGTGGAGTCAGCAGCATTTGTTCGTTGCAGCTTGTAAACACAATATTCAAATTAGGCCCCTCCTCCTGAGCTTAATGCCACCAGAGGTACTGTAGCATGTACTTATACTGCAGCACCTACACAGCAAGTTACGTAGGAAAATTACATTTGTTTTAAAGAAGTCAATAATTTATCAAGCTAGCACAAGCTAACTGCAGGTGTTTGGAACCCACCTGTCCAACAGAAAGCAGGTCAACTCCTCGTCACTCTTCATCCTCAGCCTCTCCTTCAGTGCTCGAAAGCAGCTGAAAGTCAAACTGAAATTTACTCTGGTTCTAGAACGAGTTTTATACGCTTGTTTCACCTCGTAGGGCTATATTTCCTTTTTTTGCTGCTACATTCACATCTGCAGTTTTGGCCTCTGAACAGCGTCCAGTCTCTGTGTTTTATCCGTCCTCAACCTCACCTGCGCGCTCTCGTTGGCTGGAGGAAACACACACACTCCACACCCAGAAACGTCCCGACTAAACCATAACATCAAAACACAGTCAGTGGGCGGAGCTCTGCAGCCACAGTCACCAGCACACGTGGACAGAGGATCAGAAGTGACGACTGAGCAGAATTCATTTTGCATAAGTGTATTTTGTTGTTATATTTTGTATTTTGTTCTTTATGAAAATGCTGCTGAGTCAAACAAAAACAACAAAAACAACGGTACAGTGGTAAACAACCAGAGCAGATTCACAACACAAGTTATTTAAAGAGAGGC
>JAPQLA010000015.1:19355922-19369020 GCA_029822935.1 Naso vlamingii
TGTTTCACTTCATTCATAAAACAAACAAGGACCCTTGTAACGATTCAGGACCCGTTTAGGACAAGCAGAGGACACGTGTCTCTGTGTGTTAACGTTAAAAGTAAAATTGGGCTGTTTGGTTTGAGTTCAGGTTAAAACGTTGCAAACTGTTGAGAGCTGCTGTTTTCAGACTGCAGCCACAGACTTTAGCTTAGCTGCTAGGCTTTCTAGCACTCTTAATAAGTATAAGCAACTCAAACTAAGCAGCTAATATTTACTAATAACATCGTAACATGGCCTCAGTGTTTATGGAAGGGTGACTGAAGCAGACGTAACGTTAGCTGTGCTTGTTAAACTGTGAGGGGTTCAACAGGGAATGAGGACGCCCGAACAGTTCAGCCCAGAACATAACGTTACACTTTTCAGAGTCTGATTTTGGAAAGATGAAGACTGTAAATGTCCTTCAAAACTCGTTTCAACACTTGAAACAAGTTTAACCACGACAAGCTCAAAAATCCACAGAACCAGCCTGAAAATGAAGGAAATCTGAAAAAAGCCTGCATGAGTTTCAGTAGAGCACAGCTGAACGGAGAGCCAAAGTTTAAAAACACATATTTAGAAAGACGGCACAGCCGATCGTGGCGTAAGTGACGTCTGAACGACGATCTGTGACAGAAGCGACTCGCTCTGTGTCTGCTGAGCTGCAGCTCTCAACACGTCCATGCTGGAATGATTTCACCTCTTTAATCCATTTTCCCTCGTTCTGCAGGAACCAAACAAACTGAGCTGACGTCACAGTGTTAGCGTTGGCGACGACAGACGCAGTTCACTGAGCGGCCTCACAAAATTTAAGTGGTGCTTAAATATCTTCACCACAAACTGACACTTCATTGATTTTTAAATTGTCTTTTAAAATGACAAACATCATATTTGAGAACAAGGGCACAATTTAAACAGGATCAAAAATAATTTGTCTCTGTCCAAATTTTTCCAAAATATGGTCCCATGGGGTCCACCAGAAGGGGCGGGACTTTGCCACTCTATGGTTGTGGGACCCTGGTCAGAAATGGCAGATGTCACGCTCCGATTGGCCTGTGTGTGTTTGAGGGCGGGGCTTAGTGAGAGATCAGTTTTCATCATGTTTTGCAGTTCTGGGTGACTAAAATGACTGATCATCTGATCATCGTGATGATCTGGGTGTGGACCAGGTGATGCTTCCTGTCCAGACAGATTTGAGCTGAACTTTTTGTGTGTTTTTGTTTTGTTTCTTTCTTGCTGCAGGTGAATAAATGCAGCACGGTGTGAGAGGTTGCATAAGAAACAAAGTGAGCCAAGCAGCAGAGCCGGTGTTGGTGGTCTGAGGCTTTAAAGTGTGAAGCTGTTTGATCCTCAAGCGCAGGAATGTTTCCACCCACAGCGAACATGATTAGATCAGATCAGATTCCTGCGAGCAAATGTGAAGATGTGCGCCGCAGCCACTGAGGCATCACATGACCGCGTGTGTTACAGAGCAATGACGAACATAAACATGATTACAGTTAATTAAAAGAGAGCGAAGCGAGAGCAGAGCATCTCTGCTGCTGACAGATTTACACATCACAACATGCTGACGAGCAAACTTGTATCATGAACGCATCATTTACACTCGTTTAAAGTAATTCATTGTGTGTGTGTGTGTGTGTGTGTTTGTGTGTGTGTGTTAGAGGCTCTGCAGGAGGTCACACACTCAGATCATCACACTGAAGATCTGTGTGTGATTCAAAACAACCAGGTCACTGAAGGTGAGCTGAGTGTGACTGACAGATTCTTTAATGGAAAGTTATGACGTTGTTTTTTCTCTCATTTTTGTTTGTATGTGCAGAGAAAAAACAAGCAGCAGACGAAACGTTCGATCACCTCCTCATGACTCAGAGTTCGGCAATGAAAGCAACAAACGACAGCTGATGATTTCTGTCTCAGTCAGAGTTTAATTGCATTTATTATTATTAGGAACTCTGACTGTTTTAAAATTTCACAACAGATTTCAAATTTTTATGTTTTCATGTTTTTATGGCATAAATCTGTTGAAGTCCAACACACTTAAATCACAATATCTGGTGAAAATAATATGAACTGCAGCACAATTTGAATTATTTTAAAACAGCCTTAATTTCAATTTTGAGTCCATCACCGGTTTGTCTCTTTGGGTGATTTGGGTGATTACTTTGCTTCTTCAAACTCAGATGATCTTTGACCCCAGTTGTTCAGGCCTTTGAGGCTTCAGGACACATCGCCCGGCTCTTTGGTCTCCGTGCGCAGTCGTCACTGTGTGTGGCGTTTTGTTGTTTGTCTTTTTTCCCACTGCATGTCTGCACACGTCGTGACATTGCTGACAGCTCAGACCTCATCAGCTTTGTGTCCACAGGCCGACGTTTCACCTGAGATGGACCACCTGACTCTTCAGGTCTGCAGTGGGCGTCTAAAGGCCAGCGATGGCCCACAGTCACTGCTGTGACTCCACACGAACCAGCTGTCACTGTGCATCACACATCACGAGCTTCAAACAGGAAATACCTGTGAGTCTGAGTGCAGGGACATCTGCAACATCAGCAGCCGAAACCAGCCGATACTTTCAGTATCATAAACTTCAGATTCACCTTTTGGGGGGGTTCTACAATTTTTTAAATAAATGAGTTACAATTAATTCATGATTAAGACCTCATTGCTTAAGCACTTTATTATACTTATTAAATTTCTTAATTTTTACATCATAATCTCAATACTATAATAAAGATCACAGAGTCTCTATGGACGCTCTGCACTGCATTTAAAGGGACAAAATAAAACCAAGATGAAGATTTTCTAATGGAAAGTTTTCATGTATTTATGAAATACAAACACATTTTTGTGACTAATTCTGATCTTTTTTTTTCCTTTGGTAAATGCAATTCATACACAAGTCTTGCAAGCAGAATTCACATTCAGAATTCAAATTTAATTTAATTTAATTTAATTTAATTTAATTTTAATTTTACCTTTATTTAATCAGATAAGCAAATTGAGAACCAGTTCTCATTTACAATGACAACTTTGCCAAGAGGCAGCAACAGGAAGCGAGACAGCGTAAGAGCGCACGCACATCAGGCAGTCTGTACCGTGCCTGAGCTCGTTTGACGCCCAAAGTCCAGTTGGTTTGACTAGTGTGAGCGCTCCGTACCGTGCCCGAGCACAGCACGCTTTGTCAGCCCTGGCACTGTTGGAAGAGGTGGACTTTGGCACGGTGCGGACGCACGTATACAAGCACAAGCACGGAGCGCCGACATCACTGTGACTGTGGAGGTTTCACCTCAAATTCAGGCAGACAGCAGCAAACAGTGTCCACATAAAAAGCAGTGAAAAAATCCGAGACTGTCTTTTAGATCGCAGATACTAGAGAGCAATCTAAAAATTTTATTATGAGGTGAAATAAATGCAGGCAAAAATCCAGGTTGCACTCCAAAGATCAGGGAGCTCCAGCGTGCTCAGGCGCAGTTTGACTGGAGCGATGTGAGCGCGGGCGGGGGGGCATTCGTGCTTCGGCACGGTACGGAACGACTGGGCCAAGTGTGAGAGCGCTCTAACACAGTATATCACATCCTAAATAGGTAAAATAAGCAGCTGCAGTCTAAAATACATGTCATAAAACCATTTAAACACATTTACAACAACCAGTTTTCTGTTTGATTTGTTCAGCTTGAGCGTGGATCACACACACACACACACACACACACACACACACACACACATACACAAATGTATTTAGAATTGAACATGGAATGTGAACATCATCACTTACAGCACAAACAGCTGTTATATAACAGCAGAGACAGAGGACAGACTGTATTTTTGGCACTAATCACCCCTCATAGAACCCTCCAGCTGTGCTTGCAGTATTTGTTTTGTTTATTTTTTTTAATTATTGTCACCTTTTTGTTTAGTTTTATTTGTTTTTTCCGTAGTTGGGTTCACTGTCTTGTCATGTTTGTTTGCAGTCAACTCATCTTTCAAACCAAATACACTTTTTCAGCTTTGACACTGAAAATAAAACATCACTCTCATGACCAAACAGGCAGATCAGTGAACGTTTTTGGCGCTAACTGACCCCTGCAGCTGAGTCACTGTGTGCTGCTCGAGTGCCACCTTCCTGCCGTTTCTTCTTCTTCTCTTTCACTGTCTGCCTGCTCCACTTTCAGTGGGCAGAGACATCATGGAGGCCCTCCTCTTTGTTAAGAAGTCCTCCCCTTCCCTTCGCCTCTGACCTTGTCAGGCACTCAGGCGGCATGCAGCAGACGCTCCCATCAGATGGACCTGCAGCAGCCGCAGCAGCAGCAGCAGCAGCAGTGCAGCTTCAGTTTGTGTCGCCGCCGGCTGTCTGTTGTCACTCCAACACTCACCTTTAACCACAGGACACCTGGACGACTGCTGGAGCGGCAGCTGGACTTCTGCTCGACTTCACAGAGTTTTTAAACTGAGGAACACGGTGAAAACTGTGGACAAGCTCCTGGATGTGTTTTGGCTCGTGGGAATTTTGGCTTTCCTTTCCCCGAGGTGTCCTCACCTGGATTGTGTCTCTTGAGACTTTTTTTTATTTGTGGAGGAAAGTCAGACCGGAAAGTTTGAGGAAGGACTTAAGTATTTTTCTTGCTGTTACTTTATCTTTTTCCGTGTGGGAGAGACACTGCTGTGGGAAGGTAAGTTTCCCACTAACTCGTCTTCTTCTCCTCCTCCCCTTCTGTTTTGGTTTATTTAATTTCTGCTTTGTTGTGGCTTCATGTGGAGCTGCAGTGAAACATGCCGGACTGGTTTCTGCTGCCGTCTCGTCTCGTCTGCAGGGTGTGAAGTGAATCATTGCAACAGCTCTTACAGTTGGCAGCTTGTCACTTCACAGATGGACGGTGAAAGGGTTTTTTCAGCTCAGTTTGTTCATGTCTTTGTTTGTTTGTTTGTTTGTTTGTTTTTAGGAAGATGTTCTGCTCCAGGAGAGTCCTGCAGCAGTGGTGCTTCGCTCTGTTCCTCCTCTGCTCTCCGGTGCCGCACTTTGGGCGACCGATTGATGCCCTGAGCAACAGAATGTAAGTCTGCTTTTCATGTCTGCACTGTGTTGAGCCGTTTGACTCTCTCTTCATGTCAGAAACATCCGTCTGTCCCCTCAGTCCATGTCTCAGGACGGCTGAAAAACAAGAAAGTGAACTAAGCCTGCAGATAATCTTTTTTTCTGATATTTGCACATTTCATATTTCCAGCCCCCCCCAACATGGTGGGGAGCAGAGGCTGGAAAATGTGTTCATTTGTGAAACGTGCCAGCAGCTGTTTAGTTAGCCCTCGCCCACCTGTGTGTTTACCTAAAGCGGAGCCGTGTGTGTGTGTGCGTGTGTGTGCGAGATAAACTCTGAGCGGCTCCTCGCTGCCATCCAGCACTGGGAGGTTCGTACTGCGAGGCCTCGACAGACGGATTCAGAGTCCTGTGTCCGTGCGTCCCTGGACAAAGGCTGTGAGTCTTTGCGATGGAGGGAATGAATAATGCTGATGTTGGGCTCGGCTGTGGACCAAAGCAAACCTGCTGCCCCTGCTGAGGCGTCTGATGCCAAACAGAATAAATGTTCTTTCAAGTTGTTAAGCCAAAGTGCTAAACACTCTGTGAGAGCTGTAGAGAGGTCGAATCGCTGACACAGTTTTTGGATGTGATCACTTTTAATGAAACAGTGGGAGGATGCAGGCAGCTTTTTGGATTTCTGTTTGTGAGATTTTCTCCTCTAAACTTCTGGCCTCCCCGCCTGAATCCAGTCTCAGGGGAGAAAGATCACATCTGAAACGCATTCTGGTGGCGGCAGTGGAGGTTTGCTGCTGAAGGAAGAGAGTCGAGCCTTCAGACTGATTCAAACCGTGTGTCGTCCAGGTTTACATGCATGCTAACGGCCTCCAGCAGTTTCCACACGCGGGACCAGAGACGTTTCTCTCAGTGTGTGTGGGGCCTCGTCTGCTTATGTCAGGGGAAATCCAGCTACACCCAATGTGTGATACGCACTTAATAGGATTTCGGGACGGGGGTTAACGCCACCCGAGTGGAAAGGAAAACACAAGTGCGATGAAAACGGTGAGGGAAAACTCACACAGCGGTGAAAGCCAGTGACCTCTGACCCCCGTCATCTGCTGCTGGTTGAAGGTTTTTAAGCTTCCAGAAGTTCAGTCGAGCTCAAATTTAATTCTCGAGCGACAAAATCTCAAACTTGACGTTTTAAATCCCGTCAGCTGGTGAGCTGCAGCAATAGCTCGACTGTATAGATCCAAAGACAATCTTTT
This sequence comes from Naso vlamingii, assembly GCA_029822935.1. Classification (NCBI taxonomy): domain Eukaryota; kingdom Metazoa; phylum Chordata; class Actinopteri; order Acanthuriformes; family Acanthuridae; genus Naso; species Naso vlamingii. The sequence goes on from JAPQLA010000015.1 coordinate 19,362,220, forward strand.
CCTCTGAAAGCCTCATGACAGTTTGTCATTTTTTAAGTAAAGTCTCACTGTCATAAACTGAACATTATGACTGCTGATCAAACAAAACTTGGCTCTAAGATCATCGGCAGATGTTTTATCGATCAGTTCATCAAGAAATTAACTGGCAGATTAATTGATAATGAAGATAGTCGCTGGTTGCAGCCTGAAGCATCGGTGCCGTCTGAATGTGAGTTCAGAAACAAAGCGACTGAATCTGCAAACTGTGAGAAAATGTTCACACTTTCCCTCCAAACTCTTCTTTTCATTCCACGTGAGGCAAAAAACTTTCACACGTTAAACAGAGCAGAGCGAAGCTTCGGTGAAATCAAATGTGTAAATCTGGATTCAAATCAGGTCACAAATGATGTGAATTTTGAATCTGGCTCCTTTTATTTCAGGTGCTTCCTTCCTGTGATTTCCTCCTCTCATACGCTGATTAAATATTTCAGAAGATGAAACTTCCGTAACACAATAAAATGATCAGAGACAAGTCTTAAAATCTTTGTACCCGGTAACCGGAGCCGCTGTGGTTGACATTAGAAACAGATATAAGACATCAGGGGCTCTGTGGCCCCTGACAGGAGGCCGGGGTCCCTGTGTGAGGCCCCGCAGCTTCATTCATCCCCCACAGAGACAAACAGTGAACACGAGCAGGCCGAGAACGGCAGCGTTGGAGCGCTGCCACCTCAGGATGTGCCCGGCCGTCTTCCTCCGCTCCGCTCGCTGGAAGCTGTTTGATGTGAGCTTTATTAAAGGTGGAAACAGAGACAGATCAGCTTTCAAAGCGACGGCGTTCCTGCTCCTCAGACCCGCCGTTTGCAGGAAATATCTGTATGCGTATAAACAAGAGCTGCTCTCAGGGGCTCCCTCTGTGTTTGGGAGGTATTGTTCAGGATATTATTATTATTTTTATTCACCTCGGGAGGCTGAGGAAGAAGGTGAAATTCAAATTTGTTTTTGTCCATATGTCATGATTTCCTCCTTTTTCCACTTTTGACGTTCGATTGGCCTCAGTTCTTCTGACTCAAAGTTCGAAGCCTGCAGAAATTAATCCAAATCAAACTGTGAATGATTTGTGTGAGGTTGTGAGGAGCTACACGCCCTGCAGATAAACTGACTTCCTGGACAGGAAGGGGGAGGGAATCATGGGAAAACCTCTGACAGCTGTAATCAGCCGCCGGTATCTCCCATTGAAGCGGCTGTGTTTGTGTGCTCAGACACCTGAAGTGTTTGGCCGGCGGTGCTGCTCGGTGGTTCCCAGGCTTCGAGCCGAGCCCTCGGCCTCAGTGTTTGTCTAAGAGTTAAGACTCTGAGTAAGGTGACACCGCGGCAAAGCAAAGCCTGAACCTTTCTGCTGCTGCAAGTGTGTGTGGAAAGATAACAGGTCGTCCCATCTGCAGAGAATCAGAGCTGATGAAGAGCTGCAGCTCCTCCTCATCTCTCTCATGATTAAAGCTGTGCGTTTCAGAGCAGAGAGGTTTACATAAACTCTGTCTTTTTATTCCTTCTGCCAAAAAACTGGGCAGCACGTTTTCAGGCCTGTTTGTCTGGCTTTTAGGTGCACAAAAACTTTTCAAAGTTAAAAATCGCAGCACATTCTAACATGAAGTTTGGGGTAAAGTTCAAGCTGGAGCTGCCTGTTTTCTTTTAATTCTATGTACAGATAGTGCCATCGTGTGGTCGTTTTGTGCCATGGCACGATAGGCCAAGAGAAGGAGGACTGGTCTGAGTACAAGTTCTGCTCAAGCCTGTTTTTAATTTGACGTTTTCCCCCTGAGATGAAGTTTTCCCTTTCTGCTCTTCCTCAGTGGGTCAGACGTGTGGGTGAGTCTCTGCTCCACGCCTCTCGGGTCAGAGCACCGTCTGACCAATCAGGGACATGAATCTCACTTGTCAACTTTTCAAACTTTCCTTCAGATCAGGTGAAGTTCCGTGTCAGCTCGCGGCCCTTACCTGTAAAACTCGTCCTGTGATTCTTTATCACCTTTCACCTGTAGGTGGTGCTGCAGCAGCCCGATCAATAACAAACAAACCCTGATAAAACCCTTAATGAAGTTTAGCATAAAACAAAGTCATGAATATTTATGTTATTGTTTGTTGTTGTTGCTAAAAGGCTCAGACGACCATTTTAAAGTTTTGGATCAATATAGGCTATATTTTTTTTAATATTGGCTGTTAATGAGCTTCGTCATAGATTTGTCAAAACCGGAACTCATATTCCCCTCTGACAGTTTCATATTCGTTGTAGTGTGACGTCAGGTCGTACTGGCTCCATAGCTCAGAGGTTAGAGCACTGGTCTTGTAAACCAGGGGTCGCGAGTTCAATTCTCGCTGGGGCCTCATTTTGAAAAAATATTTTCAGTTTGTTTGATCAGTGTGTCTGGATCAAATTAATCAGACCTTAGACATCAATACTGTTTGAAGACAAAGACGTTCCACCAGCGGGTGGCGCTGCAGCAACATGCCAAACCTTCATTCATTACTCCATCTTCATGTCTGAGGCAGAACAAAGAGTTCGTCGTGTTTTCGGAGCCAGTTTGACCTCTGTGGGTCTGAGCCTTCAACCATCGTTTCAACGAAGGAGGACAAACTGGTGTGAAGCTTCTTCTGCTTCAGTTTGACCTCACAGCTCCGTGAATCGTCCTCTGCCTGCGTGGACGCCTTCCTCTCGTTCCTTTGCTCATGCTGCCCTCTGCTGGTGAACCTAGTTCACTGCCTCGAATCCAGCGTGTTGAATGAAAACAAGAAAATGTCAGAAATGTTGTTTTATTGTTTAAGTGCGTCAGTCAGTGAGCGGCTCCAAGTCATTTATTACAAGTCAACATTTCAAATATCACCTTAAAGTGGAACCATCTGAAGCAGGTTGTGCTTGTTATGAGAAGACGTAAAGATTTATTTTCACACACTTTCATTAAACTAAAAATGTACTTCTACTCCTAGAGAGTAATAAAATACTGCTCACATGACTTCCGTCGGTCACACTTTGGTCCAAAACAGAAGAATCATTCAGAGTCTCTGCAGTTCTGTGGAAAGTTTAGCTGTGGGGAAAAGCGTCAGTTTCTGCTTTTTATCACGAGTTTTTGCAAATAATAATAATAATTGTTCTGATTATTATTGTTGTTGTTGTGATGATGTAAGAGATTTTTATTTTTGGACGAACTGGCGCTCAGTGGATCGTGAACCCGCGGTGTTTATGTGAAATGTGTCCAGATGAACAAAGTGTCATGTCGGCCTCCTTCTGTGTGTTCTGTGCAGAAAACGGTCGGTGACGCACGCGCAGCTGATGCACGACAAAGGCCGCGCGCTGCAGGACTTTAAGCGGCGCATGTGGCTGCAGGAGCTGCTGGATGAGGTGCACACGGCGGAGATCCGGGAGCTCCCGGTCCGGACCACCGGCGGGGCCGGCAGCAGCAGCGGCGCCGGCGTCGGGCTGCCGGGGGTCAGCCTGGGCATCAACCTGAGCACCACTGGCAGCACCCTGCACTCCAAACCGCCCGGAGGAACCAAGAACCTCCCCATCAGCTTCCGGCTGGAGGAGGAGGAGGGAACCAACCTGCCGCAGGAGACCAACAAGTCTCAGACGTACAAAGACGGCGTGATGATGAAGGCGCCCGGCAAGAAGAAGAAGAAAGGAAGGTCCGGCAAGAGGCGCGAGGGAGAGAAGAGGAAGAGGAGGGCGCGTTCACTGGGCTGGAGGCTGGAGGAAGAACCCGGTAGTGGACTCCACCTGGAGTGGAGGTCTCTGCTCGGCCTGCAGAGGGCGCTGCTCTGAAACGCTGTCAGTCTCTGACAAAGGTGAGTCCAGGTGTTCAGGCGGAGGATGACGCAGCCTTCACGCGTGATCTGGTTTTTGAAAAGACGAATTATTAAACAGGAGAAATGAATTAAAATCAGACTTTTAAAATGTAGAGAATGTATTTTTACCTGTTTAAGGCCAAATCCTCAAAGTTTCAAGTGATGAGAAACCGACCAAAGTGACCCTTGAACTAATGAATGAATGAATGAATGAATGACCTCATTGTTCATTATTCATGTATTCCATGAGCTGCAGCTCGACACAGTTCAGATCAGTGCTTTGAGAGCATTCACCTCCACCTGTCTGATCCGTGTCGGTGTCTGTGAAGACGCTCTCAGTGTTGTCATGTGACGATGATGTTCATCAGACTGAGCTGCTTCTGTCTCTGTCTGTCTCTCTTTCAGAAGCCTGCGGCTGGAGCGGACTCCTAAACTCATGTTACAGTCGTCTGTAATAGTGATTGTTTGGAAAGAAATTGGAATATATTTATTGTTTGTAAATATTCTAAATATAGCAGAATAAATAGCAGAATATGATTAAAAAAAACTTATTTGATGCTCTGTGAGGCAACAGATTTTAATCTTTGTGAATTCTGGCTTTTTTTTTCTTTTTTATTCCAATTATGTCGGATTTTTTTTGCAATAATTTATTTTGTTTGAATGGTGTATTTATTTTGTAAATGTATCGAGGTGCTGCTGACCTTCTATATTTTTGTACCATATTGCACTTTAGATATATAAATATAAATATATATACCATTAATTTTGTTCATGTGGTTGATTGAAATGAAGAAAAAACGACGGTCGTCACTCTGTTTTCTTTCACTTTGACCCTTGACCTTCTCGTCCAGTGTCTCGTTTCTTTGCTGCTGTTTATTCGGATGTTTCCGTCTCTGACTGAAGCTGTTTGTTGTCTCACGTCGTGTTGACGTCACGCCCTCCTGTTTCCTCCACGGCTCGCTCTGCTTCTCGACGCCAAAGTTCATCTTTGTACATAAAGCAAACACGGCTCGATATTGTTGTTTTTGGCATTTGCACTGAGAGAAACACTCTGTACTGAACAGATTAAACATCTGACATTTCCTCCTGTCAGTCTCTTGTGTCTGTGGTGTCTCCTCATCCTTCTGTTGACGCTAGAATGCATCAGTTCACAGGAAGTTATTCTCCAGCACAAACCTCACATGAAGTCTTTACTTAAAGCTGCGGATGTATTCGTGGCCGGCAGGGGGCGGTGAAGCTTAGAAAGGCCATGCAGCTGTTCGTGTGAAGCTGAACTGAAACATGTTGGTGCCTCATCAATACATGTGACAGGCCCGTCGCACCGTGAAGCTCCCACGTGCATTTGTAACGATAATACCTGAGGCACGTCAGCGTTTACCGACGGGTTGTTGTTTACCTGTTGATTTTTTCACCCAAATCAAAATATTGTTTTATTATCTAATAAGGTTATATTTGAATTTGACGAGGACAGATCGATATAAAGGCTGAACGGTATGAACAGAAAAATGATAGTTATCACTGGATGACTTTGTCATGGAGAAAATTTAAAAACGCTGATTCTCGGCTGAGTTTGGCACTTTGGCTGTTTGTTTGTTTGTTTGTTTGTTTGTCAACACATCTGACCGGAACTGCTTTAAATCAAAGGAAATTGTCCTTTTTGTGGCTGTGAGGGGAAACTATTAAACATATAGGACGATGGTTTTAAAGTAACTTCTTTTTTGTTTCATTAACAAAAATATGTTTCAAAAAATGAAAAAAAAAAAAAAAAAGACATTCCGTTTGGTAGAATAGATGCACTACTTATTGTTACTTATTCCAACATATCAAAAGATTAAATATAGACCATTAATACCATGTACATAAAATGATATGGCTCAAAACATCATCCCCTTTTTCATTTTCAAAAATACAGACCTCAAATTATATTTAAATACAACTGAAAACCTCAAATTGAAAAATAAGAAATTAACTAAAACAATGACGTTATTTAAGCACTTCAACTTAATCATTTAGCAGATCCTAACCACTTCGTTTTTGTCAACGTTCTGTTATTGTTGGGTGGGATTATTGATTATTATTTATTATTTTCTAAATATTTCTTTTAATGAAATTGTGATATTGGAATGCTATTTTCATTGTTCTGTCATTGAAGAGTATCTTAACAATAAATTTCTGTTTTTAAAAGAAAAGAAAAGAAAAGAGATTCTTGGAATGAAACAGCTCGAATAAACTGCAAACGTGCTGTCAGATTCACCTCAGCAGACGTTTCAAATTCAGTCTTTATTGTCATATTTACTCCTGACGACGTCACACCGTCCAGTGACGTAGTGATCCCTCCTCAGAGGTCATGACGCTGTCTGACAGAGTTCAGCGCAGATTGTCTGGAGGGAGGAGAAACAGGAAACAGGGAAAAACTGTAAGTGTCCACGTTGAGCCACCAGGTGGCAGCATTGAACCGCTGACTGCGTGACATCCAGCCGTACTGCGCCTCATTCACCAACAGTTCTTAAGAACAAATTCGTACTTGGCCAGTATGGAGACGGGAGGGGGGGGACGACTCTCTCCTGGCTGAGCTGCCTCTGACATCAGCAGCTGAACGGGACCTGGGCGCGCGGACGGAGGTGCTGCAGGAGGGCGGGCCGACTGGCTGTGACGTGCGGGTCCACCTCAGCGGGAGGGATCAAACAGCCTCCGGTCAGTAGTATTCTTAGTCGGGGGGGGCAGCCAGCGACACGGGCCGGCTGTCTCCTGATGAGCCCGTCCAGCCTCCTCAGCGGTCCGCACCTCTCTCTCTCTTTTTTTTTTTTTTTTAAATTCCAGATTCACTCATATGCACACAACACCGCACAGCACACTCTATTTACATATTTACTATACTATATACAATAACAAAGGGTTAGCAGGGGTATCTGGATTCAGCTCAGTTCATATTCAGTTAAATTCATATTCAGTTCATTTCATAAATCATACAATTCTTAAGGCTTT
>JAPQLA010000015.1:19372975-19385150 GCA_029822935.1 Naso vlamingii
TCTCTTCCTTGTTACTGCACACACAGTCCAAAGAATGGGATCTATCTTCTTGTCTGGAACTCTGGAGGGAGGCAAAGAACAAAAGGGAAAAAAACAGGAGCATATACAGTCAGTCCATCTGTGTTTGAATGATGTCAAATCTGTGAGATAAGTTCAGCTCACTCTGCAAAGTTTTGAGTTATGAAACCAAATAAGTCCAAAACTCAAACTGCCTCAGAACTTGACTCAGTAAATGTCTTTTTAGGTCAAGGTATGAGAAAAATGGCTCATAAATGTCGCAGAAAGTCAAACTGACTTGACCATCTCATCATTTCAATTCAACTGATTTAGTAAACCCAGTGAAATAATGTCAGACTGCTGGTTTTGAACACATACAGTGTGTGTGTGGCTTCAGTTAAAGGTTGTTTTGTTTTGTCGTCTTTTTTTCTCTGTACCTGACAAACAGAATTAAGCCTTGGTAGGTTCACGTCCAAACAATATTTCCAAATTATTTCACCGATTCTTTGAGTGTGTACACACACTGATGATGTATAGTGTGAACTTCAACCTTTAACTCTGTCATTAAACAGTTTTTACTGGTAATATGTCAGTTTTTGCTTTTCTTTGTGTCAAAAAGTCTTTCTAATTTTGATTTTTATTTAGGATTTTGTCGTGGACTGTAAAAACTGTTTAGTAATAAATGTGACCTCAAATATAGTCTTTTACGATCTCATTATTTTCAAATTTCTGTCTGTAATTACTAAGATTTAATTGATTTTTCACAAATATCAAAAGCAAAAGTGTTTCCTAAATATTTCACCTTTTTGACTTCCATATGTGTCATACAGGTGTAGCTCTTAATAAATGAATCTTGATCTCAAATGTCTCTTTCCTGGTTGTGTTTTTCTTTCAGATTGTCATGTTCGTCATTTAAATTATTGATGACCCTGCCTGTAAATTGCTTATGTAAAAGGGGATTTTTTTTTCGGTAAAAGTCGAGGTTTTGAACCGGGGGAGACGTTTTTCGTGTATGTGTGTGTGTGTGTGTGTGTAATGTGTGGAGCCGCTCAGCAGTGATGAGAAAACGGAGCGTTTCCGTTAAATTTGGGGGTGCTGGCTCCTTCCCTCCCCCCGCGCAGAGGACAAAGACTAAAATGGGTCAGACTCTGGAGAGAAGCGCATCTTCCGCACCAGCCATCATGTAATGTAGTTCATCATCATCATCATCATCATCCCGGAGACAGAAACAAGATGCTGCTGACGGGATTCACCGCTTCGCCTGAGCAGCGTCAACATGTCGCCGGCAGAAACCGTTTTATTCCCTGAAATTCACGGTCGATGATGACGAAGAGCCGCTTTTTACGGGACGTTTGAAGGAGAAAACACGATTTACACCGGGAGGATTTCTGAATCGTGCCGGCAGGTTTTCACCAACATGTACTCTCGGGATGGCAGAAGCATCTTGTTCGCCTGCTGGGACTGAACTGGTTTGATTGGGATCGCCGCTGCAGTTTCCAGTCAAACACCGACTCATCAGCCTGCCCACCGACCGACGGACGGGTGATGGAAGCCGCGCCGAGTTAAGCAGCGTCCTCGGTGAAAAAGGTACAACCGCGAGGCTGTGGAGCGAGCACAGGAAGCAGATTTCAGCTCACTCACACCATGTTGCTTTGTGTCCCACTTTAGGCTCCGTTTTCCGAAACCAGCATCATTACATTTAGTTCAGCGACGTGTTCGCGCGGCAGGTGCTACGCGGAACATCCAGAAGCGAACAGTTACACAAAGGCTCCAATTAGCTGCCTGTTGTGAAGCCACTGACGAAGCTTTAGCTGTGTTTCACTTCGACCTGTATCACGACCTTATTCATATCGCTTTGTGGCCTCTTGGCGAACAGTTCACATCGTCAGACCTGGTGCCTGGTGTACACCGACTAGCGGGTTTTAGCTTCGCTTTCGCCCAAAGAAGTGTTTTCAAGTTCTTATTAGCAGCTAGCAGCTAGCCAGCTAGCAAAGTAGTTAACGTAAAAACAGATGCATGCTAACTCACAGCTGTGACTCTGAACTGTAAAGATATGTTTTTATCTGTGTCTCATCTTTGTATAAGCAACATTACACACAAGCGCGAAGTCCTTCGCTTGAGGGTTTGTCGTTCTCAGCAGAACGGACGCATCTTCGCCCACCGAGGTCGCTTCGCGTTTATTCGCCTGTGAGTTTTATTAGCCCCGATGACCTAGAAGAAGCTGAAGCGGGAGTTTTAGACTTTTAAAGAAACAGTGCGACAATTAATATGTTACTCGATTACAAGATAAAGTATTAATGTAATTAAGTAAACGTACCAAAGTACTATCAGCAAAATGTACTCAGGAAGCTGCTGATATTTTTTACAGTTAAGTCTTAATAGTTCAAGAAAATAACTGCATGTAGTGGAGCTGAGGTGCAGCCAGCACAAATTTAAATCATTTTTAAAAATTATTTTCCTGAACATTTTTCCAAACACAAAGGCCTTCAGTTACAGCTGAGGTCACTGAGGTCACGTCCTTCCTCTTCATCAGAGATCCAGGAGGATTATGACCTCAGGAGGGTTTCACATTCTTCACAACCTGATTTCCTCATGAATCGGAGCTGTCTGAGTGCCAAATGAAAGACCTGTGAGTGTGCTGAAGGCTTTCAGACGACAGTGACATAAAACTCAACTCCTGCCTTCAGCATTAATGTTCTACTTTTGTCATTTAAAGCATTTTGTGAGTTTAGCTTCCTTATGTTCAAAATTTCTTTCAGCTTATTTTCAGTCAGACTGTTTCAGAGCTCTGCTTCCATTTTGAAACGTGTCATTTGACCAGAGTTCATTGTCTCAGGGTCCATTTAGCAGTTTGGTCGGAGCTTTACTGCTTTATTGGTTCATCTGACGTTACAGAGGCCATACATGGCACTAAAGCCGCAGAAAAGCTTCAAAGTGGACTTTTGGTAAAATCAAAACAAAAAAAATCAAAAACTCTTGGCAAACACTTGTTTATTTATTTTATTTCACAGTTTGGCCATTTGTTTGTCTGATTTCATCCTCTGCACTTGTATTCGACAGAGTTAATGTTAAAGTGCTGAAACTTTTTTTTTGTTTTTTTTGAGAGTTCAGGAACATGAAGTTTTATTCTTCTGACCACTTTTGATCAGCAGACGGAACGTGCTCGCTCTCAGGTCACAGCCCCTCCTGGAGGTCTGGTTTAAATGTTTCCATGAGAGGCTCGAGCTGTGATCCAGGTGATGAACACACCTGGTTGCTGACCTGACAGGCAGCGGGTCAGATAGCAGCAACAGTGAAGCAGATAAGATGAACTAACGCGTCATGTCCCACAGGAGACGGAGTAAAGTCCTGCTTTGTGGACTGTGGACCCAAAGACCCACTGGGACGCCGATGGAGGACGGTTCATGCTGTCGGCCTGGTGAGATCCTGCTCCAAATATGACATATTACAGGATTTAATGTGAAAGCTGAAGACAAAGGAAATAAAATGCGGACTGACCTCCTTTGCTTCCGATAGGAATCTAAAAATGGAAGCTGCTTCGCCGGCTCCTGAAGGAGCGGCTTCCATTTTTAGATTTCCATTTTTACTCCACAGATTGATTTTTCTAATTTGGTTCTCTTTTGTTGTCAGCTGAGACAGATCTGGGACTCAGACAAAGACAAGCTGTTGTGGCGTCACATTGAGACGCACTGATGAGGGTTAGAAAAGTTCTGAAGCTCGTCTAAAGACGACCTGCAGGAGTTTGGAGACGTTTCCTCTCATGTTGTAACATGGCTCTTTCCTCCTGCAGATGTGCTCTTACATAACACCAGAGCTTTTCTCTCTGTGCAGATTTAAGTCGTTTACTCAGTATTTAATCACACTGTGTTGTCACTTTTTCTATTGTCTCTAGTATGAAAATGCTCATTTTGTTTTGCTTTGCTGTAATGAATGGTTGGAGTGTCGTGTCCATCCAAGTAAAGTCCATCAGGAAACATGCAAATGTGTTGATTTGATTAGACTGATGGCAGTCTGTCCAGCTGCCAACATCTGAACCACACGTGTCAACATTTCAGGATGGTTTCTATTTGTTTGTAACTCTGCTTAGTTACCATGGTTACCAGTTTTGGAGTTGTAATTGCGTTTGCATTAACATCAAAGTCATAATAACAACCAGGAAACTTGATATTTACATCATCACATTCAGTAGTCGTTAAGTCAGCAGCTGTTCGCTAACATGTTCGCCACAATTCAATTCAATTCAATACTTTATTGTCATTGTCAAAAAACAACGAGATTAAATACACAGGCAGGAGGTAGCGGGGGGGGGGGGGTCTGGAATCCAGGAGGAGTGTTACAGGTGGGTGCTGCAGCAATGCAAAGTCCAGTTCATAGTCCTTGTGGTGTGGGAGATGCAGTGTGTGTGTGTGTGTGTGGGGGGGGGGGGGGTAAAGTGCTCGTTAAGTAGCCTCACCGCCTGGGGGTACAGGCTGTGGCTCAGTCTGCTGGTCCTGGCCCAGATGGACCTGTATCTTCTCCCTGAGGGCAGCAGTTGAAACAAGTGATGTGCGGAGTGTGCCAAGTCCTGCAGGATGTTGGGCACTCTCCTCAGACAGCGGCAGGTGTAGACAGAGGTGATCTCTGGGAGGCTGGTCCCAATGATTCTCTCTGCTGTTTTCACCACTTCACATGCCTGCCGTTCAGCCTTGGTGCAGCTGGAGAACCACACTAGAAGACCATACGTTAGTACACTTTCTACTGCACAGTGGTAGAAGTTCCTCATGAGTCTCTGTGGGAGATTAGCTCTCCTCAGTCTCCTCAGGTAGTAGAGGTGCTGCTGGGCCTTTCCTAAGACAGAGGCGGTGTTAGTGCCCCAGGTCAGGTCATCTGCCACAGTTACGCCCAGGAACTTAAAGCTTTTAACCTTCTCCACCACCTCCTTTCCAATGTAAAGCAGAGGGTGGGTCAGCTGTCCAGATCTGCGAAAGTCCACTATCATTTCTTTTGTTTTTTTAGTATTAAGGGCCAGATTGTGCTCAATACACCATGCTGCCAGTTGTTCAACCTCCCTCCTGTATGCAGTCTCATTGTTGTTGGTAATAAGACCCAGTACTGTTGTGTCATCAGCAAACTTAATGATATAATTTGCATGGTGGGAGGCAGAGCAGTCATGTGTGAAGAGTGTGTCGAGTAATGGGCTGTTTCCCTGTAACCGTTTGGTCTCATCATGAATCTTTGGTGTAAAGTGGATTTAAAGTAATAATCTGGAAGATTTGAGACACATTGTTTGGTGATAAGCTGTAATAACAGGTGTGCTTCTGGACCTCATCTCCTAGAGTTCATGTGGAAACCAAACGGTGTGGCCTGTGTGACGTCAGTTGATCGCCTGTTTCCTTCTTCACAACGTCAACTTTTGTTTTTCTTTGGACCTGTATCAGACTGTCGTTGTCTGGATGCTGTGTTTTCTTTGTACATTGAGCTGACATTGAGACTCACAGGAAATGAAAAGTACCTACACCAATCAGACACAACTGTGGAGTTAGCTCCGCCCACCCTCTGCGCAGACCAACCCCTGCTGATTGACATAAAAGGCCTCACTAACTGATTTAACAAGAGAATGTCGCACAGACACTCAGATCGTAGAACTCAGTAACGCTGCAAATACACGAGGTGTCATCAGCGGCCCATCAACTTCACGGACGTGAACGTCACGGAAACCTGCCAGGTGACCACTTTAAAAGAGAATGACAACAAACAAAATCAAACTGGAGCCGCAGCAATGCTTCAGTTAGCTTGATCTCCAAACGTTGCCGACCTCAGCTTTAAATGTTTTTTCCTGATCACGTCTCTTCATTTTCAAATAAAAATTTCAATGCAGGACTTTTACTTAAAGGGACAGCTCACCCCAAAATGAAAAAGTTATCTTCATTCCTTGACAACTCACACTGAAACAGTCTTGATGGTCAAACAGAGCTGCAGTAGAGGGTGACCAGCTGTGACCCTCTGTGTGCTGCACTGTCACATGAGTGAATGAGACGCTGTGTGTTCTGTGTGTCGTGTCCTGTAGAACATTAGTCTGCGTCTCTGCTCTCCTGCCGTGAACTCTGAGGCGTTTCCCACCACAGCGTGTAGATCTGCTGCAGCCATGACTCCTCCAACCTGCAGACGACCCCTGCTGACACTCAGGCTGCTCCTTGCCACTGTGATGCTGCTGATGACATCACTTCCTGTGTCTGCCATGGAACCGGAGACGTGTTTCTCCAGGCAACACCAGAACGTCATCGTCAACGTCAGAATGGCCTTAAACAGACAGGCGACAGCCATGGACGCCCGTGTGGTTCGGTCAGAGCAGGACTGTGTCCTCGCCTGCTGCTCAGAAGAGGTCAAGCCAGGTGAGAAACACAGAGTCATGACGTCAGAGAGGTTTGATGAACTGTGAGTACACCGTAACCAACAACATGTAGACGCTTCTCTCTGCAGAGCTGCACTGATGGACGAGCTCAAATCCAGTCAAATCTTTTCTGTTTTCTGACCTGCAGCTGTTTTCTTCCCAGAAAAATGAACCTACACTTTTTTCATTCAACTTTGTCTGTTTCCTTATGAACTCATCATGTAACACACATCAACAGATTTATTTTTATCATTTTTCTAAATGTTGTGTTAAATTTCCTAATATAGTCTCGCAAATGCTATGATGATACACCTGCGAGCTACACGTGCGTTGGCTTGGTCTCTGTGTGAGCCTGGAGGACAGTTTGGAGTCCAGCGCTGAAGTCGCCTGTCTGTGAAAACAGCGACTTTGTCAAAGTCAGACTCTGCTGAGCTTTTTATTTCTAAGAACATCGGCGAGCACCAATGTTTTACGTCTGAGGTGACAGGAGTCACTGCAGGCAGACGTAGCATTTTTACAACAGTACTGGAGAGTATCTCAGGTTCAGTTCTGAAGTACCTGCACTTGACTTAGTAAAGTACACCACATCTGAGAGTAAAACATTGTACTTTTACTCCACTTGATGGTTGGATGGATGGAAGAAGGAAGGAAGGAAGGAAGGAAGGAAAACTGTCCAGAAAAAGTTCTTTTCATGAATCCATCTCTGCCGCTCATGACTGCATGTGTTTGTGCTTCTTAAGGTGCCAAATGCAACATGGTTGTGTTCAACGCCAACAAACACCCTGGTGATGATAACTGCTTCCTGTTCCACTGTCAGACGGAGCAGGATTGTCCTTTAATGAAAGCTCAGGACGGCATCAACACATACGACATCTACAAAGGTAAACTCACCTGCTCTGCATCACCAGGTTAAAAAGAGTCAGTTCGGGGCGCCCGGTGGCTCAGTCGGTAGAGCGGGCGCCCCATATACAGAGGCTGTGTCCTCGCGCAGCGGACCAGGGTTCGATTCCACCTGTGGCCCTTTGCTGCATGTCAGTCCCCCTCTCTCTCCCCTGTTTCCTGTCCACTCTTCAGCTGTCCTGTATATAAAGGCACAAAAGTCCCAAAAAATATATTTAAAAAAAAAAAAGAGTTAGTTCACCCCGAACATCCTCAGCTCGCTGACAGCTTCACTTTATTTGGTCAAGGTGTTTTAAGACGTACGCCATCATCTCAGCACAGACAGTGGTTTATCAATCAGTCAGGATTGATTGATTACTTGTTAAAAACATTAGTGATCCTCACATTTTTCTCTAAACCAGTCTTACTGTATTTCTTAATTACGGATCATTTCGCTTTAAAGCTGGAGTATGCAGCGTTTTGTTTTTTTTCTGTATGAATCAGACTGTTTTGTTCTGTGTGACAAGCATCACTTGCAGTGCAGCATTGAGGTATACTGCCCCCTCTAGGCCAAAAAAGGAAATAATGCATAATTATATTTCACCCTGTCTCTTTTCCTACACAGGCTTGATTCATCCAACCACGATTCGACCTGTAGCCATGACAACCACCACAAGACAAACCACCGCGACCACCACGTCAGCCCCAACCACTCTAACGACCACACTGCCCACCACCACTACAGCCACCACACAAAGCACAACAACGACACCAGCCACCACCACCACAACGACCACGACCTCTGCACCAACCCCAACCACAACCACACAGGCTCCCGCCCCCACAACACCACCTCCACCCATCATCATCATCGCCACCATGCCTCCGCCAACTCCATCACCAACCACCATCACCACAACAACAACTACAACAACAGCTTCCTCCACCACCACCACCACCAGCAGCAGCGCCGTAAAAAAGCCAAACAAAAACAGCAAAAAGCAAAATAAAACAAACAAGAAATTAAAGCCTCATCCTGTCACCACCACCACCAAAACCACCACCACCACCACCCAGCCAACTCAGAGCTCCATGACATCACTTCCTGTCACAGCAGTCAGCAAGGAGGCTGCACCAAGAACTGCTGAGAAACCACAAGCCCAAACTGAAACCACGACCACTGCTACTACTATTAGTAGTACTACTACTACTACTACTACTACTACTACTACTGCAGCTGCCTCTACTACCAACACCACCACTCCTCCTCCTCCACCTACTACAACAACCACTACTACTCCCACCAACACTACTCCCACCACTACCGCTTCTACCACTACTACTGCTACTACTACTACTCCTGCCACAACTACTACTACAACTACTACTACTACTACCACTACTACTGCTACTACCACCACCACTAGTAGTCCTCCTCCCACTACAACCACCACTACAACAACTGCTCCCACCACCACTGATTCGTCCACCACAAGGATGACTCCAGCAGCGAGTCTGGTCATTGTCCCCAAAGACGCCGTTCAGTCCAACCATGTCCTCCAGAACTCGAGCATCGGGCGTGGGAAAGCGGTGGTGGCGCGGGGGGCAGTGAAGAGCGGCGTGGTGGCCTTCATGGTGCTGGGGCTCGCCGTTCTCACGCTGGCGTTGGCCGTCGGCGGCCGCAAGGCAATGGAGTCCTTCGACAGACGACATTACACAAGACTGGAGCTCAATGACCTGCACTATGAGGTGTGAGCGAAGCAAAAACTCTTTATAAGTCTTTCTATGACGGAAGCCCTGAAGGAGAATTTAGCAAAAGTTGAAGTTAGTCAATCTAAGATTGTTAATGTTCGTCAGATAACATTTTAATTTTGAAAACCACACAAAGATACACAATAATGGAATATCTACTTCACCCTGTGAAAGAGGAGTTACATGTGGCTGTGCAAAATACTCAATTCTGATTGGTTGAAGGGTTTTTGATTGTTTTAAAGTAACCTCATAGCTCTGGCATAGTGCCCTCCATTTATTCACATTTATATCATTAAGTCTATTGCACTGAAGTATCCATGAACAAGACTCTGGTCTTTGGTTAGCAGCTGTGGTATAAAGAGGATAATGCACCTGAACCTGTGTGGTTATGAACAATAATGCACCGTGTGAAGATGCATTATTTATAAAAGGATAAAATTCTCTCTTACCCTTTGAGATAAACTATTTAAAAACCCACTGGATTATTAAAAAAGTGATGAATGCAGCCCTGTTTTTCTGAAAGTGTTGCCATTTTGGAGATTTGTGGTTTTTCATGGACAGCGTAATTTTATAAATATCAAAGTATCGACATACTGTGTTAAAGTAAATTTAAAAGTACCATACATTGATACTCTAGCTGCTCCACAAAGTGCAACACTGGGCAAATCAAGAAACATCAAGATAATGATGCAAAAATAATCAAACATCATCATAACTTTGTCCAAATCTTTGGTTTATGCTTTTTAAATTTCCTCAACACTTAAACTTTTGTCTCAGAATTCTGTCATTTGTTGTTCGTCCCACAATTCTTACTTTTCCAAGTCTGTAGCAGTGAATTTTTAAAACTGCTTGTTATAAGCAAGATGAAAAGTTATTTTCTCTTTGCCATTACAAGATATTTGAGTTTTATCATGTTTTGCCATTACTGAAAACCAAATTATTCTGTTTTAATTAGCCTTTCCACTTAATCTTGTTGTACAATGAAGTTTTCCTGTCATTACACACAAAAAGAAGATGTACTGCTACAGAAGGAACCTCCATATTTGGTCCAGTTAAGAAAATATGAAATGAGAAAAGTTTATTTTTTCGAAAATTGGGTCTCATGAGAAAACCAAAAAATAAAATGATATAAGAATGTTTTTTTTTTTTTTTTCCTGAAGCAAATATCTGATAAGGAAATGTTTTAAGGTGAGAAGGATTATTAGTAAAAAAAAAGGAAGCTTTTCATGTCATAATAAAAAACAGGATTGTCTGGGGTTTTTTTGGTCATGGTGGTTAAATATGCCTCCATAGACGTCTGACTTTCTCCTGTTTTCTTACTCTGACTCGTTTTAATTGCATTCTGACTTTGTCTCATTGTAAAGCTGATTGTGGGTCAGAAAGAGATTAGAAAGTGTTCGTGTCCTGCACACAGCGTCCTTCAGCTGCCGATGGAATACAAAGAACAAACAGCAATATTTTTATTCCCTGAATCTCAGGAAGCCTCTGAAGTCGATCTGCGTAGAGAAATGCTGGATGAGCGAACACAGATTTGTTCCTTTGTCCCTCTGGCTGGAGGCCGTCTTCGCCGTGGGGTTCATGAACCCTTTGTGTATAAAAACGTACACCTGCATGTCTTTTTACTTCACATGCTTCAGCCACACGAGCCGCTGACTGCTTCTTAAATCACTCGACTCAGTCTAGATGTCAGACTCACTCTCTCACTGTGTTGTTTTGTACTTCGTCCACATTATTCTTCTTTCACATGTGGATAAGAATTGAAATGATGGATGCAATTCTTTCAGATTTGATGCACTCTTGTATCCTGTGTTTTTGATAAATATGATATGCTTCTTTTTAAATATTAGATTGTTTTTCATAGGTAAGAGTACACTGGCCACGCACTATTTTCCTATAATGAGTATGTTTGTATCTGATGTCAGTGTATGGAAGCGTGTGCAGACTGACGTTGCTGTGGCGTGGTTTCACCACAAGGTGGCAGCAGCAGCCTGATGAGGGAGCCTGAAGCTGCACTGCTGACCTGTTTTCACTGCTCTTGCTTTGATTTTTACAGTGTCTGACTAATTACATCGATGGAAATAGTTTGGTCTTGTTTTGTGAAGTGATGCTTTTGCATAAGTTTGGAATTTGATGTTTTGTTCTTGTAAGGATTAAAGAAAATGTGATTTTTGACCGTTTTGTCGTTGTTTCATTGAGTTGAGCCTGCAGCAGATGAACAGAGTCCTTGGAGCACAACAAGCTCCCAGAAAACTGTGATTCAGTTTAAATAGTTTTTCCAGATGGGAGACAAGAAATTCTTGTTTGGAGGAAACCATTTAAATCTTTCATAACACTTGGAGGAGCAGGACAGCCAGAGACGTGTGATTTAATAAACAGATTACAGGTTGACTTCAGTCAGACATTTGATTTGAAAATGTGTTTATTCACTGTAAGGAAGATGACAGCTGATCCTCAGATCAGTCTCTGAGTTCTGACTGTTCATACAAAGTCAGACCTTAAGTTTAAATTCTCAGTATATTAAAAAAAAAAACAACTCTTTCCTAAATTTCATTTTTTAAATTCAATTTCCTCAAAACTTTTTCTTCAACATCAGAATTACGACCCTCTTTCTTTCTTCTTGTCTTTTGTGCACGGATCTGATTTGAAGCTCACGTCCGGTCTAGAACGGAGATAAATCCGTTTTGTTTTCTTCGTGTAATCTCTTAAATTCAGGTTTTTGTTATTAAATGTATAAACTCTGATAACTCTCAGAGTTGAACTTTTGTCGAAATGTTGACTTTAAGCTGCAATGAGGCGTCTTTTTCAGTTTTCTGAAGATATCTAGATTTGAATGTTTTGACCTTTTGTCTTTTCTTCTCGTAGAATGTTACTTTTCTCTCTTATTTTCCTCAGAATATTTCCTCAGAATGCTGGTGATACTCTTTAAATTTGGCTTTATGTTCGGAACTTTCTCAGGTGTTTTTCCTTTTTTAAATTAAAATGATGGATTTGATCTTTATTGTTTGATCTTTCACAGTAATCTCAGATTCATGCTCTCAGTATCTTCACAGACCCGATCAGTTCTTGGACAGAATGAGAAGTTTGCCTGTGTTACATCAGAGTGTGTGTGTGTGTGCGCTGATGGAGGCTAAACTCTGTGATAAACTAGTCCCGCAGGAATGTGCGTGTGAACGCTGA
>JAPQLA010000015.1:19417625-19432756 GCA_029822935.1 Naso vlamingii
CTGTCACTCCTCCTGCCTCCCCTCCTGCCTCACCCCTCAGTTCCTCACCCATTTTGTTGCATTTGTTCTTGAAGTTTTTGCCCTACAACCTTCTTTCTTTTCCCTGGTGTTTTTTTTTTTTTTAATTCAGGAGCCAATCGGATTGTGATCGCGGACTCCAACATCCTGCAGCCGGTGGGGCTGACGGTGTTCGGGAACCACCTGTACTGGATCGACAAGCAGCAGCAGATGATAGAACGGATCGACAAGACGACGAGGGAGGGACGCACCAAAATTCAGGCTCGCATCGCCTACCTGAGCGACATCCACGCCGTACACGAGCTGGACATGAGGGAGTACAGTGAGTCCAACACATGGCTGCACAGACGGCCCCTCACTTCACACACGTGGACGGATGTTAGAGCTTAAAACTGTTTTCTTAACAGAAATACTCAAAATCGTAGCTCTTTACAAAAGCTCTTTAAAGGGACGGATCACAGTTTATTGTATGAGAACAGGTTTCATTAATGAGATAACGTAAAAAAAAATAGAGGAAAGAAAATGTGCAAAAAGTCAAGAATCATAAATATCAAATAGAAACTGATGATCAAATTTTGTAAAATATTTGAATTTTAGAACAGCATGGATAAATTGTGCAAAATTGTCCTAAACCTCATCAGAGCTGCAGCCTGCGAGGACAGACAACACTCGTCTTCTTTGTTGGTATTATTATTAATTTCTAAGCTCTGATGTAACTTCTTGTGAGGCCAGCTGACTGTTACCATGTGCAGACTTTCAAATGTAACGCACGTGTGTTTACAAGCAGCAGTGTTTGAAAAGACGAACATCTGCGACTGACACACACACACACACACACGCATCGTTTCCTGACTCACCTGAGCTTTGTGCTCTGCAGGTAAACACCCGTGCACCTGGGACAACGGCGGCTGCTCCCACATCTGCATCGTGAAGGGAGACGGGACGACTCGCTGCTCGTGTCCCGTCCACCTGGTGCTGCTGCAGGACGAGCTCTCCTGTGGAGGTGAGACCCAGCGAGTCATTGGATGACCTGAGCTCTTCCTGGTGTTTATGGGGCGGAGTCTGACCGTCTCATGGTGTGTGTGTGTCCCTGTCCCACAGAGCCCCCCACCTGTTCCCCTGAGCAGTTCTCCTGCACGTCCGGTGAGGTGGACTGCATCCCTCAGGCATGGAGGTGTGATGGTTACCCTGAGTGTGACGACAGCAGCGATGAGGAGGACTGTCCCGTCTGCTCCGAGTCCGAGTTCCAGTGTGACAGCCGGCAGTGCATCGACCTGAGCCTCCGCTGCAACGGAGAGATCAACTGTCAGGACCGCTCTGACGAGAACAAGTGTGAAGGTGAGACATGTCACCTGTGCTCACCTGTCCCTGAACCTGTCAGAGTCTCTTTATAACGATTACAAGCTCCAGTCAGGTTCTTGTATTCCCAAATGTTGATTCAAATGTTTCTGACACCCGAAAAATAACAGCTGAAGAAAATCTGTCTGACAAAGTTTGTTCTTCAGGAGCTCTTTGATCCAAAAAACTGAAGGTCCTGATTCAAAACTGTAAAGATGATCAGATTAAAGTATTGATCTGACAGTAATGGAGTTGAAGTGAACAGTGTGACTCGTGCAGCTGATGGTGTTGGCACGTGAAGGAAGTAGCAGCATCATTAGTGCAGAACGTGACTGAGAGACAACGAGGTCAGTAACAAGAGTGTTCAAAGCAAAAGTCTGTTTGAGGCGTCCGACTGAACGTAACAGAAGAGTTTAAAACAGAACAGGTGTCAGTTTTGATTCAGCCTGCATGTTTTTGGAGTCTGCAGAGAAAGAAGAGAGAGCGGCTCAAAAACAAACCGAAAACATGCTGATGAGCGTCTGAGCTCGTTTTCTCTCTTCGTCTTTCAGTGCGTTGTCCTCCTGATCAGTTCACCTGCTCCAACGGTCAGTGCATCGGAAAACACAAGAAGTGTGACCACAACATGGACTGTACCGACAACTCGGACGAGATCGGCTGCTGTGAGTTTGCTCGCCATCAGCATCAGTTGTTGTGTCACGTTTCTGTGATGTCACAGTTACACGAAACTAGAAGAAGCAAAGAAAGTGAAACTAAAAAATGAGAAGAACAACAAACCCGAACAAACAAGTGAGCATTGTTGCTTTGAATCTTCTTCTCATGTTTGAACTTCGTTTTCTTCTTTTGTGGTTTCAGATCCGACTGAGGAGCCCCCTCCTCCGCCCAACAACACTATCGGCACCATCGTGGGCGTGGTCATGGCGCTTTTCGTGGTGGGTGCCGTGTACTTTGTGTGCCAGCGTGTCCTCTGTCCACAGATGAAGGACGACGGTGAGACCGTCACGAACGACTTCGTGGTTCACGGGCCGTCATCGGTGCCGCTGGGATACGTTCCACATCCGAGCTCGCTGTCCAGCTCGCTGCCAGGTAGGACGCATGCCGTGATGCACGTTATGTCTAATGCTTTTTTTAATGACAGTGATGCTGACGCGTGTTTGCCAACCTGTCACCAGGTATGTCCAGAGGGAAGTCTGTGATTGGCTCCCTCAGCATCATGGGCGGCAGCAGCGGGCCTCCGTACGACCGCGCTCACGTGACCGGCGCTTCATCCAGCAGCTCGTCCAGCACCAAGGGAACCTACTTCCCTCCGGTGAGACTTGACACCGCGCGCTCTCCCAGAAACGCTGAAGGAATGACAGGGACATTATTGATCTGTGAAGTGACTCGTCACTGCAGCTGCTATCGGCTCGTTATCCTGCAAATATCAATCAGTGATTTAACAGTTGATCAGAATCAGACTCGAGTGATTTTCAAACTGAAGTTCGTCCTTGTATTGTTTTCTGTTTCCAGATCCTGAATCCTCCTCCGTCTCCTGCTACGGTCCGCTCTCAGTACACCATGGAGTTCGGTTATTCCTCCAACAGTCCCTCAACACACAGGTCCTACAGGTACGCCAGCTTCATGATCCTCTTCTCCAAACTGTTCCGTTCTTCTCACATTTTCCACCCCGTGTGTGTAATGGATCAGGTTTGAAATGTGATCGGATTTCAGTCTGCTGTGTTGTGACGTTCACAGTACGTGTGAACACAGAGCTGCTCCACGGCTTCTTCATCGGAGCCCAAACACAACAAGCAGACAGGGTCCAGCGAGCTTCAGAGGCTAGCTGTATGCTAACCTGCAGCTGCTCATAATAGCTTAGCATAGAGACAGGAAACAGCTAGCCTGACTTCCTGATGAACATTTACCTGGTTCGTTTCATCTAAACAAGAACTGAAGAGAAGATGTGTCACTTTATTCCTTAGTGCAGACAAACAACCAGTGGAAACAGGAAGTGGCTCCACATTTCACTGCTGTGTCACTTTGAGTTTTTTTGGAATAAACTTTATTGAAACGAGGCTGGAAACGGAAGCTGACTGTTGTTTTCTGTCGTGTTCCTGTCTCTCAGCTACCGGCCCTACACCTACCGCCACTTTGCCCCTCCCACCACCCCCTGCAGCACCGACGTGTGCGACAGTGACTACACGCCGGGACGACGGGCGCCGCTCAAATCCAGCGCCACCGCCGCCAAGGGCTACACCAGCGACCTCAACTACGACTCGGAGCCTTTCCCGCCGCCGCCGACGCCCCGCAGCCAGTACCTGTCGGCGGAGGAGAACTGTGAGAGCTGCCCGCCGTCGCCTTATACCGAGCGCAGCTACTCCCACCACCTCTACCCGCCACCACCGTCACCCTGCACGGACTCCTCATGAGCAAAACCCCCACCCCCCTCCGCACAGCTCCGCCCCCTCACTGTAAATAGCAATTGTGCATAAATGAGGTTAAAAATGGGAAAGAGAGACTGATGACCCAGAGGAGACGCAGGACAGAAAAAGGAAAAAAAAGAGAAACGGGAGCTGCCGAACATTTGTACATTGAAAAAGAGAAAAAAGCATATTTATATATTTTCTATACAGTGTTTACTGATAATGCCATAGAGGTTTGTATTAAGAAATTTGTACATTTTTTAAGAAAAGGTTTTATTAAAATCATCACAAATATAAGTTGCCTTAAACCAGGAGAAAAAGAGGCTGAAGGACAAGAAGCACACGATGAAAGCTGGACAGCGGGACGTTTTCACTTTTTTGATGCCAAAAACCCAAAAACATCAGCAGCTCCAGGACGCGGCTCGGCGGCCATCTTGTCTGTAGTTACCATGTAAACCGGATCGGAGCGGCTGGAGACGCGGCAGTGGCTCTTTGGTTTGACTTTACCTCCTCATTGATGAAGCGGTTCGTGGGCTCGTGTCTGTGGTGGATGTGAGTCATGTGATCGTGAAAAAACAGAAGCAATAACGTGACGAGGCACATATTGATTACCCGTCAGTCCAAGCAGGAGCCATGTGACTGATGAGGCGCTACAGAGGCCCTGAAGGGACACAAGTCAAACGCTTCTGGAAGACAATCGGTCGCTTCTGTTTTTGTTTGTTTGTTTGTTTGTTTGTTTGTTCTTTTGCCAGAAACCACTTTGTGCTGACTACATACTACACACCACAGTGCACGTCACACTTCAGAAACGAACCCGCAGACTTTCTAGATTGATTTCTCCTGTCCCCTCTGGGCCTCCGTACAAAACACTAAAACATAGTTCACTAAATGTTATCGATCGGCTCGATGACTCACATCCATCCGATCGCGATGATGTTCAGGCAGGATTGAAACCAAAACGTACGCTTGTGTTCTCTGTCGTCATGGAGTCGTTCTGTGTTTGTACGTGAATCCACCCAAAGCTGCGCAGCAACACGCTCACGCCGCGCTCCTCCTCCTCGCTTTTCATCTGACTGTTCGCTCTTTAACCCTTGTTCTCGCATGTGGAGGAAGCAGCGTGTCCCACAAAGAACACGATCTTGTGCCTGACCAGTTCCACGTCTTCATATCCTTCTTTATTTTTTATGTTGTTGTGACTTTGAGGAAAAAAATACAGAGGAAATCCAGTGCCCACTAAATGCTATATAGTATTTTTGTACCACATATTGTGTAGATAACGTATTTATAAGCTATATAGAAAATCATGTAAATCTATCCATTGAATTCTTGCAGTACTTTTCATTCCGTCTTTTTTTATATTGCCTCATTATATTTTTCTACAGAATATCACTCCAAACGTACGGCGACAATCTCAGATCAGTCAAATTGAAGAACATATCCAGGTTTTCAGTGTCTGTTCGTGTAAAGTCACTCTCATGTTTGAAGGACTGTTGTGCCAAAATAATCAGTGTGAAGCCGTGTGGAGGCAGAGGAGCTGGGACCAGAGGAGAGACACGAGGCTGCATCTTTCTGTTGCCTTGACACTCATCATCAATCTGATTTTTAAATTTTTTTTAACTCTGTTCTTGTCTTTGTGCTGCTCGTGACCAGAGAGATATTTTCAAGATAACTTGTTGCATCGTCGAATCGTCGTCAAACGCTCCGTTTAAGCTTCTGAAGAGAAAAATAACACCAGCATGAATTTGACAATCTTACCGCTGCATTGCGTCAGTTTTATTTGTGTAAGTGTATCTGTTGGCTTTCAGTCTTTCTTAAACACTGAGTGGGTAAAAATCATCTGTCTGAATGAGGCATTTTGCTCTTTGGAGACACGTTTAATTAAAAAACAGGCGAAGAAAATTTGTTTTCAGCAAAGTTTCCCGCATTTCTGAAAACGATTTTTAAAAAATTCTCTAGAAACAAACAGGTTTGTTGAAGAGACAAGCCAAATTTCCTCAAAATTTTTACAAAATAGATTTGGGGATGTTAAGTCATTATTTTCAGTGTAGTGATAAACTCCAAATGTCAGTGATGATGCTCAGTCAAAAAATACCTGAAAGATGTCGTAAAGAATTCTCGATTCAACTTGAAACTATCAGATAAAACTTGAGAGTTTCGATGCTGTGGACACATTTTGGTCAGTAACAGTATTCATGTTAGCACTCGGTCCTGAGATCCAGTCTTTGGGATTTTATTCCGTTTGTTTCAGGAGAGACAACGCAGGCAGATTTTGTTTGTTTGTTTGTTTGTTTTGTTAATTGGTAGAATGATTTACAAATACAAACAGAGTTATGTTGAGCCAACAAAGTTCAGAGAGATGTTTTTGGTATTTTGTGCCATCAAGTTGTTGGTGTGTGCAAATACAAGAAAAAAAACTTTGAATACAATTCGTGGTTGTTTGCTCACATGTTTATGTCTTTATTTTGTAATAAGACTTCAAATATTTGGGCAAAACAGATTTGCACAAATTCTTAAATGTGCACAGAATCTAAAAACTTATCCCAAAAACCTTCAGCGGCCTTCAGAGAAAGGTTTGTCAGGGATTGAAGGAGAAATTATTTCAAGAAAATTTGATCATTAAATAGAAAAAGATTTTAAACTGTGCAACATGGAACTTAAAACTAATTTAATCAAACAGAAACTCAAACCACCAAAAACCAGGAACAATGCCAAAAGTCCAGTAAGTCTTGGACCAGTGCATGAATCTATATTTTTGGCTTCCTGCTGCCTCCATACCTCCTCAGCATCTGTCCACATCTGTCAGTCAGCTGAGCTGCCTGTGGTACAATTACTTACCTACACGTCCAGGTGTGTTTTTCACCTGCACACAAGCGCATCAAATCTGAAACATCTTTGGGAGACGTTCTCATTCTCTAACTGCACTTTACAGGACTTTTATTTTTATAGATGATTTCTGGTACAAAACTTCGTAGTTGTCGTGCAGCTGGAGCAAAGTTGTGTACGGTGGCCGTTTGAGTTGTGAGTTTAGAAGAGTCCAAAAAAGATGACTGACTTGTTGAAGAGAGGATTTCTGACTTTTGGAAGTCTGCTCGGTGTCAGGAAGCTTCACGGGGAAATCATTCCCTCACTGTGCTGATTTTCTGCCCTCAGTTCATTTAAAGATTTTGTACAGTTTTTTGTTTGATTGTTTGTTTAAAGTGATGATTCCTTTTGTGTTCTCTCTTCTTTTCTGAGCGTCACCTGTTTAGTGATTGAGTTCAGATTCGGTTATCCTTCAACACTGATGTACGGGATGTCAGGATGACCAGAATGTTGTGTTTAAGACCAGATCCATTTGTTTCTGATCAGAGCATTACGTCTTAAAGGTCACGTGGAATCCAGTGATAAAGTTATTCATTAAAGGGAATAAATGAAGTCATCTGAAGATTTGATTTGATAAATCAAAGGGTAATAATCTGAGTTTGAGAATGAAAAAAGAAAGAACACAAAAAGAACATTGAATACTTTCTTGTAGCGCCGAGTTCTGATTTAAATCTTTTGTTAATTATCCTGATACAACACCTGAGTTTTGGCGCAGACGTGTTTTTCAATTTTTGACTTAAAAACCTGAAGACGATTTTCTACAAACAGTGAAAGAAGACAACCGTCGAAACAACATTTAATGCAAAACTTTTGCTCTTTGACCTCGGTGCTACAATAAAAGTCAAGCGGTACAAATGGGTTTGGAGTCGATACCTGAGCTTTCTGCACTGAGAGAATGGTTTTCCTCCTGACCCCTTTAAGACTTGGCAGACAGAAAGGAGACAAATCAAACTTGAAAATGTGAATGAGACGCCTCGGTGTGTCATCAAAACGACATTTGGTTCTTCTCTGAGTTCAGGCGGAGCTCCGGCTTGAAAGTGGACATTTTGTACAGATCGTGATGAACGTGGTTGAAAAGGGTCAAAGGAAGTCGAAACATGAAAGATTGAAAAGGTCAACTTTGAAAAAAAGCACTTTTGTCTCCAGGTTTTCTCGGAGGTTCGACAGGAAAACAAGTTTGTGTCGTCATTTTTTGAAATGTTGTCCTTCACCCGTTTTGCTCTCATGGTGCTTTATGAGGACGTTTGTGGAGATGACCAACATTTGGTTCGTCCTGTTCGTTTAATTTCCACTAACTCTGTTTTTATATGATGACTGCTTTACCTGTAAACCAGAGTATCAGATGGACCTGTACAGCCCATCCAGCTGCCACCATAAGCTGTTGTAACTCATGAAATGCTGATTTTTTTTTTTTTCTTTTTGTTAAATATAAAGTGAGTGAACTTTTAAAACAAGTGTCTGTGTGCTGACTTCAATGGGGATAGAAAATTTAACCAGACACACTAAGACTGAAACATCTGGGTGTTACATCCTGAACCACAACCATGAAAAAGATTTCAATCAGTAACAGTCATATAACAATAAATATCTTCTTCCTAATTTGATGACAGTGTTACATAAAGGTTACTAATTCATGCAAATCTCAGAAATAAAAAGTCAATTCCTACATGTAAATGTAATTTTAAATTTTAAAAAAAGGTCATTTCCCCCACAGAACAAAAAATCTGAATTAAATGTCTATTATAGAGAATACCACAGCTCTATATTTTTTGTAATAGTAGGTAACTAAAGATTTACTTTAAAATACTCTTGTCGTTTGTAAAATTTGTCTCTTCTTATGATCAAAATCACAAGAAATCAGTAATTGTTATTTAATATTTTTGTGTTTAAATGTCATAATCATTGTTATCATGCCATGTTCTAATGTTTTATCTGGGTGCAATGTAGGTAACATGCATAGAGCATAAATTAATCACATGGAAGCGACACGCTACCATCTGTTCACAATTTTAAAAAATTAAATTGAGAGTTTTATCATTTAAATATGAAACCGTAATCGGAACTGGTTGATAGTTTCAGTGATGTACTCTGTAAACGGCCTTGAGCCAGTTCGTGTTGGTTTCATTTCCTGAAAATGTTCGGATATGTTGCCGTAATAAGCGACTTACGGCTATAAATGAGCACAACAATTTAGTTTTTCTTGCTTCGGTTCTAAACTGTTTCTCCACCGACAAATGATGTGGCTGCGGGAAGGAGGTGCAAGAAAAGAACACAGAATAATTATTTTACTGTGAATTATCTCTTTATTCATATCAAGAGCTGCACAATATTAATCTGTGGCTGCTACTTTGAGTATTACGGTAACTTTAATACACGCCCCCTTTTCCTCAGTCTGTGCGTGACTGGACCGCTCCCGTCACATGACCAGGAAACAGCGGAAGAAGGACTCGGCCGCAGAAAAGAGGGTGAGGAAATAAACAAAATAAATGCGACAGATTTGATGTGAGAAAGAAACTCCGCAGCCCTTTCTACATCCTGCCGTTAAGTCGAGCGAAGCGTTAATGACCGGAGCCACGATTCTGACGCAGTGTAAGCGCGTTGCTGCTTCGCATGACGAAGGTTTAAATCATCGTGTTCAGTTCCGATTTCTGTGACAGTCCGCGTTCATGTCCGCCAACAGAAAGAGAAACAAAACGGACAGCAGCTCGCACAGACCGACACGTTGACTGACATGAACGGAAAAGTCAGGAACGCCACCGTTTTTTCTTGTGTGTGAGCTGATGTCGCCGTGAGCTGCTGACGTTATTTCTCGTCATTAAAGCTGCGCTTCGCTGACGTCATTTATTCAGACGTTTGGCTGTGAACCGGGAGAAGCGTTAAACCATTTTAATAATCTGCTGCATCACCTTCGCGTCGCGGTGAATTAACGTTACCACTGCAGGGTTTTGGTGTTCGAGGCCTGAAACGGGAATTTCCCACCGACAGACCGCAACGTCACGGTTACGCGGTGACGTAGTGAACGACGGGCAGGCGGAGAAAATATATAAACGTTTATGTCTTTTTTTTCTTCTAATTTTTAAAATTCTGTGTTAATTCCTTATTTTGCCTCATCATTACTGCATATCGACGTACAAACGTTTGCAAAATACTCAGAAACTAAGAAATAAAAAAATAAAATATTGTTATAAAATTACATTAAAAAGTAAAAAGCGTTAAATTTAAAAGTACATAAAGCTTTGTTACTTCAATCATGGGAATAAATATAAAATACACGAAAACAAGTTTATGTTTTTATATATTTATGTGCATGTAAGTTGAATTAGACACAGGAATTTTTGTGTATGTGGAGTTTATGACGGGCCGTGACGTCACTTTGACCTATATGACGCAGCATTAGAGAGGAGGAAGTGGTTAGCAGCACGTTCCTCATGTTAGAGCTGAAATGAGAAGTTAATAAACCGAACACAGTCAACAAATGTGAGTCTCCACGGCAGCACAGAATATTGATACAGTGATATATCGTCGTCCTGACTCTTGACACGTGATTATACGTCAAAAACGGCAAGGAAAGGGATTGGCTGAAGAAGCTGGCAGCGGGATGATGATGGACGGCGGTAAAAAGAGTTTAAATTGAAGAGATGCAGCAGACACGTTAAAGTCTCGACCCACTTCAGCTTTCACAACATCAGTGTGACAAACAAAGCCGTCGTGTTCATGTTTGTAACGTCTGCGTCTTGTTTTCTTCTGTTGGATATCATGACGTGTCGTTGTTGTCTGCAGTACATTGATTAGAATCGCTGCATTGTGATTGGGCCTCGTATCCTGTATCACATATCGTATCGTGAGTGACCCTGCCATTCCCACCTCTAATTGATACCAGCCGCTACTGGTTGCTGGTTTATCAATGAAGTCGATCAGTTTCTGTGTTATTGTTCAAAGTGTTTCCATGGTTTCAGGATCACGTGCAGCCGTCAGGATGCAGAGCACCACCAACTACCTGTGGCTAATCTCAGACCTGCTGGGTCAGGGAGCAACGGCCAATGTTTACCGTGGCAGACACAAGGTATGAGACAGCACCAGGCTCACCTGAGCTGAGGCTGTTCAGGTGAGCCTGGAAGGGTCAGAGCCAGTCACAAAAATCTGGACGTGGTTGAACAAACTTACATTTCAGGAGGTAATGAGGTCAAAATAAAATGACAGACAATAACATAATACAGTAAATATATTTAATACTAATAATACATTTTATTTATATAGCACACTTTAAAATCTAAGGACATCTCAAGGTGCTTTACAGAATGCATGATGGGGGTGAAAAATCGATCAAGCACTGAAAAAGACAACAGTGTAAAATAATAGATCAAATGTTAAGAAAAGTATACAGCAGCAAAGATTACAAACAATAAAACACAGCAAATATCCAAAAGGTAGGACTAAGAAGTACATTTCTAAAAGGAAGGGACCGACGATTCCCCAGAGGGTTAGGGCTGTCCCCAGGGAAAGGCTAAAAGAAAGAAGTGGCTTTTAAGATTAGATTTAAAAACTTCAAGAGAGTCCAAAGCCCTCAGCGGTCCTGGGAGCTGATTCCACAGCCGGGGCCCAGTGAGGAGAGGGCTCGGTCCCCACGCCGGCCAGTTTGGTCCTGTGTACTGCTGCCAGATGGGAGTGTCCAGGGTGAGGGGTGAGGGGTTCTTGGAGGTAGGTTGGAGTGGTGTGTTTGTAGGTGATGCACTGGTTTGCTGGGAGCCAGTGCTGGGAGCAGAGGACCCAGGTGATGTGCTCTGACTTGTGTGTTTTTGTGAGGATCCAGGTGGCGCTGTTTTGGACATATTGAAGTCTTTGGATGGTTTTGGATGGGAGGCCAGCAAACAGAGAGTTACAGAAGTCAGTGCGGGAGGTGATTTTTCAGGTTTGCGCAGTGAGGGTCATACTTTGGAGGTGTTCTTTAGGTGGTAGAAAGAAGTTTGACCGACGGATTTGATGTGTGTGTCGAAGGATAGACGAGAGTCCAGTGTGACACCCAGGTTGGTGGCACGTGAGGAGAGGGGGATGGAGCGGCCACAGATGGTGATGTGAGTGATGCCAGCCTTTTTTTGTTTGCTGGGGGGTCCCGATGAGAATTGCCTCAGTTTTGCTGCCATTTTTTTGAAGGGAGTTGGCAGTCATCCAGTTATGTATGTTGTCTGGGCAGTTAGTAGCTCGTGACCGGGCACGGTGTTGGTCATGGGCTGTATGAAGGTAGATCTGTGTATCATCAGCGTAGGAGTGGAACTGAATGTCATGGCTCGTCAGTATCCGTCCCAGCGGAGGCATATAGATTAAAAAGAGCAAAGGCCAATAACCAGGATGAGTAACTCAGTGGCAGAGTCAGCAGCATCTGTTGGTTGCAGCTTGTAAACGCAACATTTTAACCGTTGTACCTGCACAGCGAGCAGCGTAGGAATATTTCATTTGTTTTGATGGAGAAATCAATAATTATCAAGCTAGCACAAGTTAACCGCCAGTGTTTGGCACCTGCATGTTAGGGTTGCCCAAATTTCCCGAATTTGCCACTTTTCAATGCCCGGGACAAAAGAGCCCCCCTCCCAGGAAATCCAGACAAAAAAGCCAATTTTAATGCTGCTTGAAGGCTACTACCAGCTCATATATCAATAAATTCAACAGAACAACAATATTTTATCACATAAAATGTTGTATTTCTTTGAACAAATCCAGTGGTTTCCTCATCCCAATTAGAAAAAGAGATCCTCGCTCTCACTGTGCTAGTAAATTTGCTGCATAAAATCTTTAACAGTGTTTTGAAACGTTAGCAAACAATAATAGACCAACCCTCGATTACCTTATACTCACCAAACAGAAAGAGATGAGAAACTTTTGGAATCCAGATAATTATCTTCTTCTCAAGTGGTCATTTGCTGCAAAACAAGCTGAGTCCATTCCCACCACAAACTGGTAGGAAGGAAGAAAACAGGTGTGTCCTGTGTTTAGGCCATGACACTTTCCTCCACGTTCATCAAACCGCCATGCATTGCCACCGTACAGGAATACTGGGAAACCAAGTAACAGGTTTCAAGTTCAAGCCGTGGACCTCGGCTCATCAGCGCGTCTTGACAGCAGTGACACAGCCCAACTCACCTTTAAAAGTAAAGTAGTTACTAAAGTAGTTTCGGTCCTCTAATCAAGGCCTACTTGCTGTCCCTCGCACGAGGCTTAGAACAAAAGGAGACCGAGCCTTTGACACAGAGGCCCTGAGGTCGTGGAATGCCCCGCCTCCTGCATCAAGAGCTGCGTCTTCTGTTATTCTATTTAACAAGCAGCTGAAGACGCACCTCCTTTGGTAGGCATTTTATTAACCTTTGTGTATTGCACTTTCATGCATTCTGATATACTGCCTTTGCCTGGGTGTTTATTTTTTATTTATTTATTTTATTTTATTGTCTTGATGTTTTTAATGTTCTTTTGTTCTGTTTTGTTTGTATTTTATCTGAATCTGTGCAGCACCTGTCTGAGATAGCTGCTATATAAATAAACTCTACTTACTTACATACAAATAACTTAAGGCTACTTTCAATAACAAAAATAGATCGGCCTTGAGATTACTGAGCAATAACACATTATTGTGCTTTATAGCCTATGCTTTCTGAGAGGCTCCAGATTCGGGCATATAGCCACATTATTATACGTCGATTTTCCAAGGTCACCTTTTCTGTTCTTGAGGTGAGTCTTCAGAAAGCATAACGCGTTGATGGAGCGCTGGAGCGGTCGCTCGTCCTGTTTCTCAGCTTTGTCACAAGCTGACCACAAACTGAGAATACTCTTTCTGCTCTTTCTGTCCCCCCACCCCACCCCACACACACACGCACGCACGCACGCACACACACACACACACACACACACACACACACACTCCCCACCACACTTGTAGAGGCCCAGAAGTGATGATAGAGCCAGATGATGGAACCCTAACCCTAATCAAGTTAATTAGCATGTTAGCATGCTAACATTCTGCACTGCAGTGTCTCAGTAGTGTGACAGGAGCCTCCTGCTGAAAGATTTGAGATAAATGTGGAATTAAGGCAAAATAAAAAAAACAAACAAACCTGGAGAGACTCGGTCAGAGAACTGCGGAGATCCTGTTTTCATATGAAGGAAACACGTTTCTGTGTAAAAGAACATTTTTCTCTTTTCACATCTGACACTCAGATTCCATTTCAAAGGTTTGCGGCTCAGTGGAGTTTGTTCTCCTGCTCTCACAGATCAGACGTCACAGTTTGTGTCTATAGTCGATCCAGAAAAGCCTTCAGGCTGGAAGCGGCACAGAGGGGGAATTTCCAAAACTTTAAACCTGAATTTATAAAGTCTGGGGATCCGTCTGAACCTGATCCACTGTTTGAATTTGGGATCCTGTGTGTGATGAAATGTCGAGGCCTCAGGTCTGTCAGGTCACTCTGTTCTGTTTGCTAATCAGGAAAAGTCTGTGGGTGTGGTGTGTCTGTAAAAGCACAAAGATCTGTTGTATGAGTTTCCACGTCCTTTACAGGTTTGCATTTCCACAAATTGTCAGGAAACCTGTAAAAAATATCATGTGTTAATGTTTCTGTCATGTCAATTCAATATTACATCATTTTTCTCATGAAGACAAATTTTCTGACCAAAATCTTTCAGTCAAGCTCCATAAATTTCCAGTATCCAGTGTGTCAGACTGCATGTCTTTGAATTCATTTGTAGAAAACTGGCGACCTGTATGCGGTCAAAGTGTTCAACAACCTGAGTTTTCTGAGGCCGCTGGATGTTCAGATGAGGGAGTTTGAGGTTCTGAAGAAACTCAACCACAAGAACATCGTCAAACTCTTCGCTGTGGAGGAAGAGGTCGGTCACTGAAGATCATGATCATGTGGATGGGGAGGTCATGCTGATGATGTAAACATGTTTCTGATGTCTCCTGTTTGCAGTCCAACACCCGGCACAAGGTACTGGTGATGGAGTACTGTCCTTGTGGAAGTCTCTACACGGTTCTGGAGGAGTCTTCCAACGCTTATGGACTTCCTGAGGACGAGTTCCTCATAGTTCTGCACGATGTGGGTGAGCAACAGTTTGATCACCTCAAGCTCGCTTCATGTTCAAGTGTTTGACTTTAAATCGTATTTCCAGTTTTAATCCTGCGAGTCCACCAAAAAATTCTCTTCTCGCTTAAAAATTTTCATCATTAAGCTGCTGTCAGTGAAACATTTAGGACCTTTGAAGACCTTTGAAACACTCACCTGACTGAGGTGTTCTCTGATTGGCTGTTGTGTGTTCAGTGGCAGGTATGAATCACCTGAGAGAGTACGGTATTGTTCACCGCGACATCAAACCAGGAAACATCATGCGTGTGATTGGAGAGGACGGACGCTCCGTCTACAAGCTGACAGACTTTGGAGCAGCGAGAGAACTCGAGGACGACGAGCAGTTTGTGTCTCTGTATGGCACAGAGGAATACCTGGTGAGAAAAGTCTTAACACACACACACAC
>JAPQLA010000015.1:19448413-19461366 GCA_029822935.1 Naso vlamingii
CCTTGGTGTCTGAGCTGGAGAGGTCACGACCCTGTTGATGCAGAGTGAGCATGTTGATGCTTATCCAGGCAATCTGTCGTTTGAATAACATACACACAACTTTGTCATTTGTCTTCCTCTTTTTCATCTTCCTCCTTCTTCTTCTTCTTCTTCCTCCTCCAAAAGCTGGCCCCAGTTCACCACTGCGCAGCAGCTATGATGTTAACACTGACATCATCTGCCGCACCACATTAAGTGTGTGGGGGAGTTGAGCTGCAAACAGTTTGTTCAGGTGAAGTGAGCCTCAGTGTGGACTGACAGTGATGGAGCCTGTTGAGCTGCACGATAGGATGAGAAACACAAGTTTTCAGACACAAAAGTCACTTTCATATTTTAAACATCAGGTGACATTGTTTGCTTCGACACCTCAGATAGACAGAAAACTTTTCTGAGTGAAACAAAAGATGACCAAATTGTGTCAATCAGAAAAATCAGAAATAACCGGTCTCTTTGCTTAAAGGCAACGAATAAAGATTTAGGAAGGAATTCACCTGTAGTATTTGTTCCACATGAAACATTCACTCGATTTGTTTTCAGTCTGAACTAAACTATGAATTAAACTCTTAAGAGTCGGTGCTGCTGTGTCAGAATCTTGCCCATGTTGGTAGATTTGTTTTCAAAGTAAACGTCTGGTGAAGAGCTGCAGATTTGAGCTCGTCAGAATCTTCTCTGATGCTTTTAATGTTTTCATCACAGTGTGAATGTTAACCTGCTAAATGCTTAACATGTCCTGACTTAGGACAATTTATAAAAAATAAATAACACTCAATGTCCTCTGGTGCCACCCTCAGGACAAACAGGATGAGGCTCTGTGCTTTATGAGACCAGTCAAACACACGCTGCATGTTTGGAGTTTATCCAGAAAATGTGCCATGTACATGGTATTATTTTAGAACATATTTAGTAAAACCAGCACAAAGTGTCAGAATGTAATTTTTGTGGTATGCATTTTTTATTTTTTAAATCCACAGTTGTTGTTATTACAGGATTTTTCTGGCCTCTATTTCCAGCTCAGTGAGCACAGAGATTATTGTTCATATGTATTTTAAGTTTTCTGTGAGTTTCTTTTAGTTTCAAACTGGGACCCAACATTGACGGGTTCCAACACATATAAAATAGTTTAAATTACATATTTTTTTACAAGCTGCTGCAGTATCAATAAACTATCAAACAGCATTAAATTCCCAGTCTGTCAGCCTGACATTACATCTCTGATCAGGTGACTTCAGTCAATCTGGATCTGCAGCAGCTTTCATTTAAACTCCCATCAGGCTCAATCTGGATGAACATGAACTGCACACACAGTGACCTCTAGTGGCAATTTGTGGGTTTACACAGCGGCTCATGAAATCTGTCCAAACACTTTTATTTTCTTTGAGAAACAAGCATTTACACAAGTATTGTTTCAAAGCCTCAACATTCAACAAAGTGCACAAAAAGTTTCATCAGCTCACAAACACGATGAGCTTCACACGCAGTCAGAAACAGAATCCAAAGGGAACGTTTGCAGTGAAACTGGTGGAGGGGCAGTGACCTACACATCATTTATGTTTCATCCATCAAAGAATATACTCCACACACTCACCGCCAACAATAAACAACAGGAAGGCGTCTGACTCCATGGACACAGTTAAATTTAAACACAATGTGGAACCACAGCAATGATTCATGCTCCCAGACGGATAAATACATCATGCAGGGCAGCAACAGACCAAAAGGAAAATAAGGGCTGTTCAAGAAATTAATTTATTCACCAGTGTGTTCTATATTACAGTCAATCGGTCAATCTTGTGACACGAAAATCACAATAAACAAAATCAGGTTTTGTTGAGAGATGCTTTTTCAGTCCAACATGCGTCCCAGCAGGAAACTGAGGCACTTAAAGCTTTATGTGAAGCCAAAATGAGAAACGACGTGAAGACATTTTTGTAGACTTTCACTGTCCTGAGTGGCACGGTGTTTCAGCGGTTAACACCACAGCAAGAGGCCGGTCACTGCGTTCAAACCCTTCATATGGAGTTTTGTTCTTGGCCTCTGTGAATTTCCTTCAGCTCACATTTAAAATCCGGCAGAATTTTCTGTTTTGTATGTTTGAATTTCTTTGTCATGAAAATCTGGTTGAAAAGTAAAGAATTTGAGTTTTATCATAGAAAACTAAACAATTCAGGTTGAAATTTATTGAAATTGAAAAAATAAAAATTGAAATTTACCAAAATAATATCAGTATTAACAGGAAAGAGAGCAGTTGCTTTGTTCATGTTTGTCATACAGACGCATCAGTGCTGAATTGAAAATGTTTCATGTAAAGTTTTAAGTTCCTTGTAGAACTTTCAAAAGGATTTACTGTTCTCAAACTGTTTCTCTTCTTGGAGAAAAGTTCCAGTGAAATCAGTGTGAAGTGTGTGTGGTGGTGGTGGTGGTGGTGGGGGTCTGCAGGCTCCAAACAATTTGATTCAATTATGATTCAGGGGCCGACTAGGATGACGCGTCTTGATTTAACCTCAGTGTGGCACGGCGCACATGCAGCGTGGCTCTTTCCCAGTTTACTTTCTGTTCACTTTGGAGAAGCCACAGTGCCTCCAAACACAAGCTCCTGTGGGTTTTGTCCTGATTTTTTTTATGTCCGTAAACTGTCCGGGTGCACCATGTGCTGCTTTTGAATCTCCCACCTTTTTCGTTCTGTATATTTTATGTTATTTAAAATCTTGATTATCAGCTATTGGACATTTTTGAATCAATTCAGTATCTTCCACGTCCGAATCATGATATATCAAAGAATCGATTTTTTTCCCACCAGTAATGTGAAGTGTCAAATTTAGAAATCCTCAGGAGTCAATTTGGTGGTAAAAACTCTAAAAGATGATTTTTAAAACAAAGTATCTCTGGTGAGTTTTGACTGCCCGATTGACTGTAAAGAAACCAGAACAACCCGCAGACCTGATTGAGCGACACATTCATTTCGAAGCTTAAACTGCTCCGAAAACTGCAAAATGAAAAGGTTTGAGATTACCGTCATACGTGCAGCTTTCTGTATGAACTCTGACTGTCAGAGTTTAGACAGTGGAGTAAGCAGGAAGTGTAAAACATCAAACGGTTGAGAGCCTGTAACTTGATGCACTGACTCTCTTCAACTCTACAGGTTAGTTTGAGTCGCGTGGAGACGAAGGACACAGCGGCAGCTTCACGTCGTCGTTTGTCCTCGGTCGCCGCCTCACATCAGCCCTGACCGCTGCTGCTGATGCTGTTCTTGCTGTTCTTGGACGTCTTTGTGCCGCTGCCACCTTGAGGCATTTTCTGATCGTCTCCAGTCAGCAGAGCTTTGATCTCTGAGGGGATCTTCCCCTGATCCATGGCTGAACACCACTGCTTGTACTGGAGGAGACAAACAAGACAACAACAAAGATAAACAGGGACGTGAACGACAAGTAAACAACACATCCAGAGTTTAAACCAACACCTGCTTGTAAACATGAAGCTAAAGGAACACCTGAGCGAGAATCACCTGCCAGGCAGCGATTCCCAAAGAGCGT
The DNA here is from genome assembly GCA_029822935.1 of Naso vlamingii. Taxonomy (NCBI): domain Eukaryota; kingdom Metazoa; phylum Chordata; class Actinopteri; order Acanthuriformes; family Acanthuridae; genus Naso; species Naso vlamingii. The sequence continues at coordinate 19,451,983 of JAPQLA010000015.1, forward strand.
GCGTGTGGATCAAATGTGAGATCAGCAGGTTAACCGAATGCTTAATTAAGCCGGCTCATATCAACTCAATGAATATCACCATGGTAACCAATTCTGCTGAGAAAGTTCATTTTTAAGTAAAATATATTTCCAAGGAAACTGAGTTTATTCAAAATGTCAATTATCTCAGTCCCAGTGTTTGGAAATCGCAGCCTGAGGGAGAGAATTCTAAAATCTGGACATTTTCAAAAAGCTCATGCTGAAACTGTTTCGTCACCATCTCCAGCTCCTCCCGCAGGGCGCAGATGGCTCTCTCCTTACTGGACACCAGTTCCTCCAGGTACTGGTATCTGAGCTTCTTCCTTGCTCGACACTCTCGTGCACTCTGACGGCTTCGCTCCAGCTTGGCCTTCAGGTCGATCTTCGCAGGTTTACGGCCTCGTTTTCCAGGTTTCTTCACTTTACCAGCCACCATCTGACAACACAGCGGGATTTATCAACCGTGAATTCCTGAACACACACAATTCATCACAGGGCTTCCTCATGACATCTGTCTTTATCAGACTGTATCAGACAGAAGGGCAGGCACACATATTTCTCCTGGGCTCTCACTCCTGTTCGCTGCCTGGTCCTTCAGGAGGATGTTAGTTTGTGCTGCTGCTGAACTGTCATGGCTGCAGTGTTTGCCTCATTGACAGGAAGGAAGCGGGCAAAAGCACAGAAACAACGAGCTACAGTCACATGTACACGTTTTAAAACAGTGTGAGGAACCGAACGCTGAATATGAATTAGGATTTCAGGGAGCAGCTGGATCAGGCTGCATTAGTTTATTGTGTGTGTGACCGGTGACCTGGCGACAGGCCTTCTGTTCTCTTCACAACCGAATGACTGTCAGCTGGCTAACCTACAACCCAGCATCACCCAAAAACTGCTCAGAACTGCTCAAACCTGCACCTACTGGAAATTGAAGGAGGTGCAGCAGGAACAAAACAACACACATGACGGCGGACACCACAGGTGGACGTTACGATGACGTTCACATTAGCTTTGAGTTAGCGTCAGCTGTCACTTAGCAAAATTACAATTCAAAACAATGGCGCAGGTTAATATCTGTGGCTACAAGCAGTTCGCCTGCACACACAGGAGTCACGAAGGAGCTGAGCTACACTGACTCAGCATCTCACTTCATGTCAATCGACAAACAAACAAACAAACACACAAACACTTCAGGCTAACTATCCTAGCTAACGTTTAGCTCATGTTAGCCAACTCGTGAATTCATTTCTTCTCTGACAGCAGCAGACATGACGTAGTTACATTAACGTTACTGTACAAACTGCTGTTAGCCCCGTTACACGGTTAGCTAACATTACGGACGGAGTTAACATTACATTAAACTGTAACGTTAACGTTACATCGGCGGTGGTCGCTCACACAGCAGCCGTTAGCTTCTTACCTTGTTATCATCCATGTTGGTGAACGCTACCGTGCAGGCAGCTAGCTCACGTTAGCTACACGCAGCTAATCGGTCCGTTAAGAATTCACAGAGTGAAGGAGACACGAGCTTCAAGTCCGTCCGCGTCGAGAACAATCACAGACAAAAGCGGAGCGACGCCATTACACTGATGTTATTTACATTCTGTTTCCTGGTGACGTAACGCGCAAACGTCAGCTATTTCCAGTGTTCCTCTTCTTCTTTTTTTAAAAAAAAAAAAACCTCAATTGAAATACCGAGAACAGGAAGAATGAGAATAAATAATAACGTTACAGGAAATGACTGATTCATCATGAACGAACACAAAATAATAACAGATGAGAATCAAACTGAAGCATCAAACCAAAACTCATTCAGTCGATTTTCTAATGATGTGCACTTGTTTTTATTTTTTGATCCATACAGTTCTTAAAAAAAAAAAAAAAAAGGAAATCAGCCTCAAAGTTTGCTCAGAACTTTCTGTCACTGAAGGTTATTTAGGCTGAAATATTCCGATTAAAAACTAGAACTCTGTGTCTCCTCACCAAGACGGAACCAATAATAACCACTTTCCAAGAAGACTTTCCAACAAGATAAACTGTCAGAAATATTGAATATTTTGTCGATAATATGCAGCTAACACACACCAGCTTGTTGTGATCATAATGATATTGGAACGAAACAGACGTTTGTCTTTTTTTAAGCATCAGTGTTCCGTGTGAATTTAATGCACCTTGCAGAAAGAACCAACAATATAATCGAGGAATTAATGCTGTTTTACAACATACGTGGTGATGACGTCACCCCAAAATAATGCACATGGCCCGGTTAGCTCAGTTGTCGTGGGTTCGAACATTCGAGCCCCACACTGGGCGTGTCCTATGCGAAAAGACACGTGACTCCATGCATCCCCTTAACCAAAACAAGTTTCAGGATGCGCTGCGCAGCTGTCGATGTCCTGGTTTGATCTTGAATGCCTCACATCTTAAAATACTTCGAATTCTCAGCAAACTTTTCGTCTCAGTGTCTGACTGAACTTTTTTTTTTTTTTTTTTACTAAGTATCTAAAAAATTGTCGGGTTTTTACTTTCTGTTAGTATTTATTTTAATTTCCAAACTGTTACTTCTGATCAGTTCTACAGAGAAAAAAAAAACTGAAGATTTTATTTTTCTCCATATAATACTGATACTACAGTCCTATAGGACAGATTATTGTATATTATTTATCTTTTTATTCCTTAGTGAAAATGCAATTCAAAACCAAAACACAGTCTGAGCGATCAGGACTTTGTCACGACGGTGAAATCTGCTGGAGCTCAGAGCACAAACAACCTGCAGACACTGAGAAACTCTTTAGTCTGAATGAGGAGCAGCGGTAGAAAAAACACCAGCTCCATCAGCCAGATTCACAACAACAACAACAACAACAACAAAGAACCAGGAGGTTCACTGATGCTCTGCATTGACTCTTAACTAGATTTAATTTGAATAGTTTCCTGGTTTGAGTTAATTTTGTACTTTGACCTTTCAGGAGCGTCTCCATGGTGACGTCATCAGGCCAAATAAATAAACAAACACATGGAGAATTGATCTGTGATAAATGTAAACAGTGAAAAACAAGGCGATGCAAACATCTTTGTCTCATTTTTGTTTTAATGTCTTTGTGTCATTGAAAGGAAATCTAAATCTGAATTTTCTTGACATTTTCCTCCTCTCTTTCTATCATCCGTCTTTTTATGGGCTCAACTTTAAAGCTCAGTTAAAAAAACAATCACAGCACAAAGTCCATTAAGTGGCTGGAGCTTTCAGTAACATCACATGGACTTCAAGAGCACATGTGCAGTGTTCACTTGCAGCCAGATTCACAACATGGATGCACAAGAACGCAAAACAATAATAAAAAAGCTCACAGTGAGTATTTAGAGTGAAAATCTGCAGAATTAACTAATTTGAACTCACTGGCACGCAGGTGTTTCCTGTGTTACTGGATTATTTTGTGTTTGGTACGGTGGCATCTTCTTCCATCTCTGAGCTTTGATCTTTTCATTCACACCGGTCAGTCTGAGTTAGCCATGCACGCTAATTGCTCCAGTATGAAAACCCTCTCAGTTCTCCTCTGTTTCCATCACAGCCATTGTCCTCAGCATCGTGGAACTGCAGCATCAGACGGCGCTCAAGCCTGAAGCTCAGCAGCGAGGGCTCATGAGCTGAACAGCGTTTGAACGCTGATGTGTTCACTTCCTGCTCTGCAGCGGTGAGCTGATGGCTTTGTTTAGATTAAAATGAACACATAACATGTGACAGTGATAACACACATGCAAACCAAACTGAATGAAAAATTTAATCAAAATTAGACTGATTAAATAACATCTTATCATACAGCAAAAGTTACTGTGCTTTTAATAATAATTATTTATATATGTGTGTGTGTGTGTGTGTGTAATTTGAGAATCAAATATGCACTGGAAGTAAAGCTGTAGGGCGCATGCATGCCAGTGAACTGAGGAGGAAGAAGAGGAAGACGTGCATCATGTGCTTTGGGCGAATCTGAGTCTGAGAATAAGACAACGTGACAAATGTGTCCGAGTTCCTGTCTGGAACTCTGTGGGGAGGCAAATAACAAAAAGGCAAAAAGAAAAGTTGGTGTATCCCTTTAAGAGATGGTCTATCACCTGTTGCTGCGTTTTAGAGGCTCCACCGCTAGATGTCGCTAAATCTCACACACTGGACCTTTAATTAAAGGAAATATGACACAAGTTTGTTCCTGAGTTTCTGAACATTCGTGTAGATGAAGTCGGTGAGACGTCAGCCTGCGTTCAGGCGCTCCTCCATGAGAGCTGAGCGGACAGTCTGCGCCTCTTTAAAGGGATGTTTGTGTGTCGGCTCAGTGTGACGCCGCCTGCGCCTTTAAGAAGCCTGTTGAGTTCATTTGACTGAGCTGGGATGACGACATCCTTTTATTTTTAACGCAGTGACCTCATCTCTTATGGCAGCAGGAGGACTTCACCGAGCGAGGCTCCCTCTTCTTCTTCTTCAGCTTCAACTTCACCGCTTCTTCTTTCTCTCTTTTTAACCACAACCTCACACTTACATCCGGTCACCGTCTGTCTGTTAGCCGGTCCGGACCGTTTAACGGCCGTTTGGACTTTTGACGTCGAGTTTTCAAACGGTGAGTGAACCGAAATCTCTGGTTAAAGTCTAAATCAGCATCTGGTAAAGTTCCGTTAACGGGGCCCAAAGTTAAAGTTTGGTTCACGTGTGTAACGGACGAAGTTTCCGCCGTGTGTGGCCGTTCGGCGACATGAAGCTGAAGCAGGAAAATGTCGCTTTTCTGGTTGTTTTTGAGGGAATCGGCCTGTCGGTCAGCCGCTCGTTAACAAACCGACAAAATGTCAGAGAGCAGCGAGCTAACGTTAACGTTCACTTCAGGACAAACGCTCACGTAACGTCTGAAAATGTCGCCCAAACAGGCCCGACGACAAGTTGTGTAAAACTCACCGGATACGGTCGATTTCCACGTTAAGTCGCGTTAATGAGTGTGAGCTGACCGTGAAGCGCTGCCTGAAACCTGCCCGGAACCCCCGCGAGCGGAAGGAGGCAGGAACCGCCGCCGGAGCCGAGCCCGACTCTGCTGACACACTTACCGCTCGCGGACGTGAGAAGACGGTCGCGTCCTAACCTACAAACATTTGACGTCATACTCATAAAGTTCCTAAAAACTTTGTTTGACTCCGGAGTGGAGTCAGTCACCCGCACGGAGCCTCTCTGATGAAAGGGTTAAAATGACCCTCACTCACTCACTCACTCACTGATGTGTGTCCTGATGGACGGCTGTTGGCGGGAGTTTCTGTCAGCTGACACTGAAACATTTTGGCCTGTTTCGGTTCAAACGTCCACAAAGTGTTTTTCAAATGAGGTGGAAAAAAAACATTTTACTGTTTTACATCTGAAACAAACTCACTGTTCACAGGAAGTCAGTTATCATGACGTCATGATGATTTGAAGCGAACATCTGGAGCTGTCAGCTGATTTCATGCAGAAGTTGATCCACTCGCGCATCTTCAGCGTTTTTATCACAACAAACGGAATCATTTTGGGTCTGAAGAGTTCAAAGGACAAACAGACATTTGAAGAAGTCACAGAGTTTCTGCCTCGCTGTTGACCGAGCAGGAGGAAGACCTGATTAAAGATGGACACATGAACTGTTGTTGTTGTTGTTGTTTTTAGTTTGTGGAAGGGTTGATGTCAGCTGCTCATCAGAGGTCATGACCTGGGTTGTTTCCTTGTTCTGATCATGTGAAGGCTCAAACTTCCTGCTGCAGGTTGAATTTGTGTTTTGCTGCTGGCTCCAGCGGAATGCTCCAGACTTCGGTGAATGACGGGGCGCGTTGAGCTCCTCCTGTGGGCCGGGCGGAGGCTGCGGCGCCGACACCTCACACACTTGGCCCGTGTTCAGCTGCTGTTCATCCCTAATCGATGTTTTATTGTATCCTGTGATTTTGGTGTGGGCTCGTTGAGGAAGTTGCTGCTGGGCTCTGAGGATTGATGGCTCTGTTTTTCTGTGTGAGGGGCTTTTTAGGGTCACTCTGATAACCCAGACATCTTAACCCGTGTGTGTGTGTGTGTGTGTGTGTGTGAGCATGGGTGTGATGGAGCTCGGTGGTGCTGTGTGGTTGGACGTGGTGTTCAGGTAGACCTCACCTGCAGTTGGTCACCTCAGGTTTCTGGCGGTCGGCGAGCGTGCCGCAGCAGAAACATGGTGGATTACAGACGATGCAGCCCGAGGTCACGACCGCCCGACGATTCTTTAGGGACGAGCAGTGATGATGCGTGCTGCCGGTCCCATAACTGACAATCGATTTCACATTTTTTTATTTTGAAAAGTAGATTGTAATCTGTATTTATGCACATCTGAGCTTAGACATGTTGTGATAAGATTTTTTTCATTCCTGATATAAATTCTCAAACGTGTGTCGGCCGATACTGAGCCCTGATCCATTGCCACAGCGTAAAAACATGAAATATTTTTGTCTTTTACAGTTTTGTGATAGTAACGCTGCATGGATGTGATATGATGACCAACTCTAACCCTGGCTCAGGTTCAAGCCTTCGTAAAACATGAACAAACGCACACAGAGAACATGAACGCCACACTGCATTTTCTTATTATGTAGCAAAGAATGAAAACTAATCAGTGGAGGAATAAATAACATTTCCTTTAAAACTGAAGGTGCCGTCATAACAGTAAAACAGCAGGGGTGGGAGAAAATCGACACGTCATAATATCGTGATATTTTGCGCGACGATATTGTGTCGATTCATAGATACCAAGCATCGATATTTTCTGAAATTCTTAATAAATGTTACAAATACAAACTCAACTTTTTGTTGAGTTCTCTAAATGGTGAGGTGATCAAAAATAGTACAAGGAGATAAATGTCTCATATCGGATGAAACCGATGATGCTGATGGAAGCACAGGTATCTGTTGCCTGAAGGTATTGCTGCCTGTCGCACCTCCGCCAGTGCCACTGGGCCAGCTGCAGGGTCGTCAGCTGGGAGCCACCTGTCACCGATGTTTCCCCGTTTTGATCCCAGAACATCTCAAGGTGGAGGGGCAGCGGTACTAGGGACGTCTCCCTACCGCTCCCTGCAGCTGACCCTAGGATCCTTGTTTTCCCCACACTGCGTCGTTCCTTCTGAGCCACAGCCAGAAGCTCCCTTGCTCTGCCTCTTCAGCCATCTCCCTGAGTGCCTTCCTCTGCCTGGACCTGGTAATTCCCAGAACCTTCAGGAATTGTTGGGCGGATTTTCCAATGAAGCCTCGGTAGCCGACCTCCGCTGGGTAGGTGGATGCCTTCCATCCTGCTTCAGTGCATGCTGCAGCTCACTGTACTTCTCCTTTTTCCTGTCGAAGGCTGCCTCCATACCTTCCTCCCATGGAACAGTGAGTTGGGCCATGATCACCGTCCTGGCTGAGATGGACCACAGGACAGTTTTACTTTAGCAAAATGATTTGTGGTCAAAAAAAGTGAGAAAACCCCGACATATGATTTGACGGTCCCCAACCTATCACAATATGGTGACAGTATCGTATCGTGGCGCCTCTGGTGATTTTACGAGCTCTGCCAACGCTCTCTGTTCTTCTTCGTTGCTCTTAAAAACAGAAGTTGACAGCGGCAGCGCAGCTTCCTGTTGCTGTTTTTGAGCAGCAAAGAAGATTTGATTTCCTGTATGTGGCATTAGTCAGAGCTAACTGGGCTAACTGGGAAGCAGCTGGGGTTGGTTTCACGCTGATGAATCCCATGGCATTGAATCGGTGCACAGACCGGCGTACCCGCTGATACTGATTACAGCATTTTTGGCGATGTGGGAGGAGTTTTCTGATACTTGAATCGGTATCGGAGTAACTCTACCTGAGGTTATGAAATGCTAAAGATGATTTAAAATTCCACAGCTCAGTGTAACTGACATCACTGCTGTTTACACAACAACAAACAACACACACGACGTGTTGTGTTTGTGCTCTGTGACCTCGTGGCTCTGCAGGCGCATGAGTTTTACGTCACAAGCGTGACATCATGCTGAGCTGTCAGTGAAAGAAGTTTTAGCTTCGTATTACCGGCTCTATTTATCGGCAGAAATTTCATATTCCGTACAATAAAAGTGGCGTCATATTTTGCAGCAATGAGCCAATCATTATCGAGCATCCCCACAGTTTTTATTCTCAGGTGACTCTGCTGAAAACACACCTGAGTTTTCTGACACGTTCTGCCTGTGGATCCTTCTTAGTGTGACACATGGACCGTTACTAATGAGGGGACACGTGAAGGGTTTTTGAGTCCAAAGCAAAAATAATTTTTTTATTAATTTATCTGTGATTGACATAAAAATAATGAGACTTTTTTAAAAATTTTTTATTATTGTTAGTTGATCCTTAAAATGAAGCAGAATGAGTTTTCTGAAACTGTAGCTTTACAAAGTTCAAGATCTTCTGTTTTCCGTCACCGTAAACTGAATCTCTGGCTTTTGGACTGATCGGGGAACAAAACTTTGTGACTGTTTTTGACAGTTTAATAGACAGAATAATTCCCGACTCTCTGACAGATTGATAAGAAAAGTAATCATGAGCCGTGTGTTGTTTAAGAGACAGTGAATCCTGGCACAGTCGTGCTTTGCTGCTGCCATGAACGCTGAATGTTTGCAGTTGTACTGGTGACAGTTTGAGCGCCACCTTCAGGTCAGGCCACACGTTGTGTTCTTGAATGAAACCCCGGCGGGATTCATCGAGGCTCAGACGTAGGCGTCCGCATGAGAAATGAAGTCTGTGCTCCGGAGGCTGGAGGCGGGATGAAGTCACAGCTCTGGATGAGAACATGGACGGTTTGGCAGAGAGCTGCAGGGCTGATCCGCTGTGCAGACTCTGCAACCCGTTCAAGAACCAAACTGCTCCTTGGCTCGGGAACTTCAAGCAGCAGCAAAATGAGACCAATGTTCAGTTTGTAGAGCAGCAACAGAAGCCTGGATGTTGATGAAATGGGTCAAATTAAAGGTCCTGTAAAAACTTCAGACTGTCTCCATGGAGGACGGTATCACTGAGGGCTCACCACGCGGTGCAGACGTCGTTACACTACCTGCTTCCAAGCCTTTGGCTTCATAACAGAGGTGAACAAAATAACCATTGCGGTCGCAACAAGATGTTTAAAATCATTCATCACAATCATTATATGTCTTGAGGAAAAGCAGTAATTTTATTTTGCACCTTTCTAAAAACTAGGGCTGTGCTAAAAAATCAGTACGGTTATTTTTGCGATATCTGCCTCGTGTCATGACTCGTGTGTCGTGATACGTGTCATCAGTGACACAAACACTTTGACACCTAACTGTCATGTTCTCAGTTGCAGAGTGCACTTACATGTCGTCTTTCATTTG
>JAPQLA010000015.1:19484565-19495970 GCA_029822935.1 Naso vlamingii
AGTGCGTCGACTTCAGCCAGTGCCACCACATAATAATAATATAATAATAACTGTTAATAATCGCGATTTCAATATCAGTCAAAATAATCGTGATTATGATTTTGGCCATAATCGTCCGGCCCTAATCTCAGCGGCTGTAGAGATTCTCAGTTTCAGCAGCAGCTCCATCCAAACGTGTCCAAACATAAAAGAACTCTTCATGCAGAGTGACTCGTTTCCGAGGCTTTGATCTCAGATTATTGATTATATTTATAGATGCATTCATGTGTTCATCACTTTAATGTTGCTGCTGCTAAAAACTGAGCAGATTGAAAGATCCCTGATCAGTCATGTGGTTTATCATCAGTGAACGAATTAAAATCAATTTTAAAATGTTGAAAACAACTAAATCTTTTTGCAGAGTTAAAGGTTTTATTGATGTAACAGCTGATCGGCTCATCATGAGCATGAGTGTGAGATCAATAACATGATTCACACACGGCAGAGTCCTGCAGTGCCATCACTCTGGACCAATCACAGACTAGCCTCTCAAGCTGTAAGTGTGTGTGTGTGTGTGTGTGTGTGTGTATGTGTGTATATGTGTGTTTCTGTTGATGCTTTTGAATCATTTTGAATCAGTCGTCACTTCTTGTGTCTCATTTATCTACATGAACAGAATCAGATGACCAATATTTCCTTCACTCATCTGCCAAACACAAAAAGAAAAGTCAAAGTGAGCTGAGTGACACGTGTGTGTGTGTGTGTGTGTGTGTGTGTGTGTATACACTTGTGCAGCACCTGGCTCTTATTTTTGTACTTTAAGCTGAAGTTTCATTCCATACATTAACAGAAACTTTCTCCAAACCTGCAACAATGAGAGCCTTGTTGTTGTTGTTGTTGTTGTTGTTGTTGTTTCTGAGGTTAAATCAACATGTGGGACTCTGGCCTTTAATTTGTTGTTGTGTGTGTGTGTTAGTCCCACAGTGGTTGAACCCGTGTGTGTGTGTGTGTGTGTGTGTGTGTGTGTTTAACTTCTCTCTTTGACCTCCAGAACAAAGAAAGCATTTCACTAAAACCAGCATCAACAGCCTGACGGACACGTCTCAGTATCTTGTGGAGGTGAGAAACTCACTGCTGCCGCCTTTAATTATTATCTTCAAATCAAATTCATCGATAGTCTTCATCAGCTTGTCAAGTTCAGTCATGAAAACAGATTTTTCTAAAGTTAAGCTCAAGGTTTGTGACTGGTCAGTTTTGATATCATGCTGGAGCTTCAGGTAGTTGTTTAATCACTGACCAGTCACAGAGCTCCATGCTTCTTTCTTACCCAGCAACAATACAAAGGAAAATCCTGATAGGTCGGGACATTTTGTTTTTTTGTGTTTGTTTTATCACTAAGGAAAAACTCTGGATGTATTGTATGAGTGAAGACATGAGAATATTCACGTGCCGTCTTCGTTGTTTTCTGGGTTTGATTGAACACAAACTGCCTTCAGCTGCAGAAAACTTGAAGAAAGTTTGTTTGGGAAACTCGCCGCTGTCACTTTCTGAAGTTAAACTGTCGCCCTCAGCACCTGACCACGTTTGTGTTGGACCGTAAGGACGGGATGATCACAGTGGATGATGGTGTGAGACGTCTCCGCCTGCTGGACGCTAAAGGGAAAGTTTGGACTCAGGAGATGTTGCTGCAGGTGGAGGAGAAAAGCGTGAGCCTCATCGACCACGAGACGAAGGTGAGAAACGCGTTGCTGCTGCAGCTTTACCTGCATTTATCCAAAGCTCATTTAGTCAGCGTTCATTTTCCCAGCATGCTGCTGTTTCCTGTGTTTAGTTTTTGTTGTCGTCATGGAAACTGCACGAGTTTCTGTTTTAAGGGACTGCCTGTTTTTGTCCTGCTGCTCTTGAAGGCAGTGCCAGTGTGAACCCTGAGTTTTGACTTCAGGATGTTTTTTGGTCATGTTTTTGCAGAACGAGCTGGAGAATTTCCCCGTCGGGTCGATCCAGCACTGCCAGGCTGTGATGAACGCCTGCAGCTACGACTCCATCCTGGCTGTGGTGTGTAAAGACTCGGGTCAGACCAAACCCGACCTCCACCTGTTCCAGTGTGACGACATCAAGGTAGCCTGCAGTTCAGAGACAGAAATCACATCAAATGATTTAACATGTAAATATCGATCCAGCTCAACAGATCAACTGAACCTAAATCCGAGCTCAAGCTTTATTAAACTGCAGGCTCAGATTTACCTTCCATTAACTATTTGAATGTCACATGGGCTGGAGCTCATCCTACCAAGCTGGATCATATTTCTCTTCTGCAGAAACGTTGTTTGGATTATTTCTCGTGCTAATCACTCACAGCCTCTCTTCCAGGAATTATCGATACTGAACATCGTCCGGTGAACTTTCTCCACACAGTTTGTCTTTAAAGCAGATCATCATCGGTTTCCTCGGACATTTAACAGCTTTTTTAGAAGACGCAAAGAAAATCATTGTCACAACACAAGACATAAGAGTAAACTTTGTCACCATCTACTCGCACATCCCTGTCTTAATTTCACAGTCTGCATTTCACAGGAGCCAAAGTTTTTAATCAGCTCTCTCCTCATTTTTTACTTCTCACCCAACATATTTAAAAACGCTGTCAAACAGTATTTATTTTTCAGGCATCATTGCTCTGCTGTCTCCTCCTGCACGATCTGAATAACTCGTGTAGACAAATGACATGAGCAGTGTAAACTTTCTCTCCTTCAACCGTTTTCTCCTTTCTTTCATACATTCCTTCACTTTTAATCTGTATTCTCTTCTCTGTTCTTCTTCACCTTATTATTGTGTCCGTTTCGTTGTCCATTCTGTTATTTTCTTTCTTTTCTCTTTGATTCACATTATATTTAGCTGTAATCACATGCTTTGACTATGGGAGACACTTGATAAGCCCGTCAGGGTTTCTTGTCTTCCTGGCACATGATAGAATTTTTTTTTTGGTGCTAAATAAATAGAAAACCCATCACCACGGCAGCGATGCTTTACAGTTTACCTCCCGTAAAGAGAAGTTTCATGACATCACAGACAGAAACCTGTTTGAAAGTGTGTTACAGTTTCATTAACGTGGAAATGTTGCAGATTTAACGAGTGAAACAGTTTTGATGAGTTTCATCTTGTTTGTTTGGACAAACTTTGCTCATTCGACGCGTCTGTGGATGTTTTTTTTAGGCGAATCTGATCCAAGCAGACATAGAAAGTGCCATGATCGATGCCAAAGGAGGGAAAGTGAAGAAGAGACCAGAGACGCTCAAGTAAGAACCAACATCGAACACACTCAGAGGTCGTTTATTTTATCATGCTGGCAGCTGATTGGCTGATCCATCCGTCTGTCTGCAGGATGATCCTGAAAAGTGATGGAGTCATCCCCCCTCCCCCCGCTTCTCCCGCCCCCGAACCACCAGCATCGTCCAATCAGGTGGATGTGAAGAGTCGAGCGGCTGCCTGGTCGGCATGGACCAATGAGCAGCAAGACTGTGAGTGATGTCACATCATTGGACTGTTGTGTTGAAATTGCAGACTGTGGTGGAGTCAAACCTGTGATGCAATGAAGAGTCGATGAATCGATTGACGGATTTTTCATCAACAGTCTTTAAAAATCAGAGATTTGCTGCCTGTTGATGAAGGAAGTCGTTAGAATGAAATATTTTGGGGGTTTTAGCCTCGTAAGCAGATGACACGAGAAGATTTTCATTTTTCAAGATTCACTTGAATAATTTTCCAGAAAATTGTATGACTCATTTTTTAACTTTTTGTCGCACAAATATTGAATTGATGAAGTGATTGAAAGGAGTCGCTGGTTGTGGCAGCTTTTGGTGTGTAATGGAAAATTAATTTTTTATCTCTGAACTAGATACAAACTCACTCAGCTGGTTGAAAATCTTCGGTAAAACTACAAATATCAATATTGACCATAGATACTGGATACTGATGGTTATTTCCTGTCTGCAGATGAGAAGCAGAGGCAGTTATTGGAGGAGGACGGAGCGGTGGAGATGACGGCGGCCAGAGTGGAAAGAGACGTGGTGAGTCAGAAACAAACTGATCTGAGAGCAGCTGCTATTCAAATCTGAGGTCGTTTGGGTTCACAGGACAATAGAAAGAAGATTTAAGCTGATTGAAGAATGTTGTTTGATTCAGATGTAATCAGAGTTTGGAAGCTTTGAGGGAAAATCTGGTTACATAATGCAAAGATGTCAGAGATGTGAGAGTGGCAAAAACTGACCTCAGGTCTGTTCAGGTTCAGTCACAATAAAAGTTACAGACGAACCTGAAGGTGAAGCTGTAAATGTTCTTTAAAACTGACTTTTATTTTGGCAGCAAATCCTGAACCACATCCTGGACGACGTTGAGTTCTTCGTCACGAAGCTTCAGAAGGCTGCTGAGGCTTTTAATGAGCTCGCCAAGAGGAAGAAGACCAAGAAGGGCAAGAAGAAAGGTCCCGGAGGTGAGAGGTGATGCTGCTCTGAGGTCAGTCCATCATGGAGGAGATCTTTTCCTTCTCGATGAACCGACGAGCTTCGCTTCACAAGTCAGTCTAAAATCACAGAATGCCCTGTAACCCTTCAAGCCAAGTGAAAACTGTAAATATTGTTTCTATTCTTAGTCCGTAAAAACTCGATTCTTCAAAAAAACCAAATGCAGATCTTTTCATCTGTGACCTCAGAACAAGCTGTGGGTCCGTTTGGCACTGTGGAGCTTTGAGACACACGAGGTGAACGAGTCAAAGAAAAACGAACGGGGATGGATTTTTACGCGTCACAGGAAGGTTGAGTTTGAGGAAAAAATCTGAAATGTTTTCAACATCAGACAAAAAATGAGAACAACGCCGTCAGATGTTTTTGAAAAGAGTACAGCTGTGGCAGAAGAGCTGCTCGGAGTGTCTGCGCAGGATGACGATTTTATTTTTCTATTTTTGTTTCGTGTGGGAACTTCCGAAAGCTGTTTGAGCTGCTCGCTCGCAGTGTGCTGGAGCTTTTAGATGTCCCATTAATGAGACGTGGATCAAATCATTTCTGCATTTATCTCATTTAAAAGAAACTGAATCATCACATGATTTCAAACATTTGTTTTCAAGCATTTGCAGCTGAAACTCTTAAATTGGATGAAAAGGTTTTTTTCTGCCTGTCTAAGGACTTTCCATGATTTCTGTCCACCAGAGGGCGTCCTGACGCTGCGCTCCAAACCTCCAGGTGAGGACGAGTTTGTCCTCTGTCTGCAGATGTTCAAACACGCTTTCAACCAGCTGGTAGGAGCATCTTCATCATGTGATTGTGAAAATAAACGTGTTGTTTGGTTCGTGTGTTCAGACGGGTTCTGTGTGCCCTGCAGGCGAAGCTGAAGGATCACATCCAGAACCCGAGTGCTGTGGATCTGCTTCACTTCCTGTTCAGTCCACTCAGGATGGTCAGTCAGTTTCTTTTCCCTCTGAACTGCTTCTTGTTTTTGTGTTTTCTTTTTGCAGTTTGAAACGTTCACAGTTGATCTGGACTGATCAGTTTTGGAGGAAACACACCTGCTGTTTGTAGATTCACTGTGAGACCAGCAGCATGTGGACGTCATCTGAAAACTGACACTTTAATCCTGAAACTAACAAAAGTTCCCACAGACCTTCCTCCCTGAAGTGTCAGAGCGTCAGACTGACTCCTGACTGCCCTCTGCAGGTGATCCAGGCGTCGGGCAGCGTGGATCTGGCTCGCAGCGTCGTGGTTCCTCTGCTGACCAGAGATGCCATCGATTTTCTGCACAGCTCAGGAACAGCAGAGGAGAGACACCTGTGGGTCACACTGGGAGACGGTTGGACCAAGAGCAGGTGAGATCGTGGAGGGTGTGACCCTCAAGGTGTGTGATGTTTGGAGGAGAAGTGCACAAGTAAAGAAACGTGAGAAATTTACAGTAAAAATCTGAAACATATTTCTGTTTGAAATGAAACGAGACTTTGCAGTCGATCAGTCTGAGGAACGCGTGCAGTTTGTGAAAGTGATGCTAAATGAAATGTGGTCCTGTGGGCTGCAGGCTGGAGTGGCCCAAGGATCATTACTTCCCTCCATGCGTGCTGAAGTTTCGGGACGGCTGGGAGCCGCCGATGCCCCCGGAGTGCGTGCTGCAGCCGGCTGAGAGTCTGTCCTCCGCTGACATCCAGAGGCCAGAGGAAGCGACGAGCAGGCCGGATCATGAGGTTCATATCCATCCCGTCACACATTCCACCCTCCTGAGTGACAGGAGCACGCTGTGTTTTTTCACTTCCTGTTTGTGTTTGTGCAGCAGACAGCGGTGCAGAGGTTCCCTCCTGCAGATGGGTACGCCTTCTCTGACTCCTCCTACAAACGCATGCAGATCCTGGATCAGGACGCGGCCGTGGCTGCGTTCAAACAGGCCGTCAGCCGCCGTGTCGACCGGTAACTCTGAGGTCACATGACGCCGTGGAGAACTGCTCCCTGATCTTTCCTGCCTGTCGATGTGTGCACGAGAAGATGTGACTTATTCACCATTTAACACCTGAAGGCTCAAATTAAATCAACTAATAAACTGATTTTAATTAACATGGACAGAAATTAATTGTTTTCATTTATTTTTACATTTCTGAACATTTTTTTTCTGTATTTATACATTTTTTGTTTCATAAATACAGAAAAACAGAAACAAACTTGTTAAAATGAAGTTAGAAATGACATGTTGTTGTTTGTTTCTGCTTTCATTTGTTGATAAAAATAGTTTGTCTTCAGATTTGAACGGATGAATAAGACATTTTTCTTCCTCCTGTCAGTTCTGCTCTCTGTCTTTCTGACTGATAATCTCAGGATAGTTTCCTAAATTCTGGCTGATTCTTTGCTGTTCAACAAGAAAATTCCTCCAAACGTTTCGTCTCTGCTATTCGATCTTTTCTTCTCGTTCAGCCTTTTCACCTGTAAAACTGAATCCTTCTCAGTGAATCTGGTCTGTAATTTCAAAAGCCGGATCTGAAGTTGGGACATTTCTCCACGGCAGGAACATCGATGACATCAGATCTAAAAGATTTATTTCTGTTATTTATTATGTCACTTTATGTTTGATGTGTTTTATTTTCATCTGTTGGTTCAATTTTAAATTATTTATTGAAAATAAGCTTTAATGATGAATATTTGTTCCAGTAGCTGCACACACTGTTTCTATGTGAACTTTGTATTAGTCATATTTTGTGCTGTTGTGATTGGTTGATGTATTTCAGAAGTTTTGATGCTGACAGCAGAGGCCAATCGAAACTGTTTGCCAAATCTAAATATGACTTTGTGGCGAGAAACAGCACTGAGCTGTCCATCCTCAAAGACGAGGTCGTCGAGGTGAACTCTGTTTATTTATTGTTGTAATCACAATTAATATCACACATTCACTTCATACATCCACTCAAACATACGTTTGTTAGTTTTTAAAGTCCTGAGTTGATTGTCTAATCCCTGCCGCTTGTCTGTCAGGTTCTTGACGACAGGAAACAGTGGTGGAAAGTTCGTAACGGCTGTGGCGCGTCCGGCTACGTGCCAAACAACATCCTGGAGAGCACGAAGGCCGTGGACATCACCGGCAGAGGAGAGCCCATCTACAGCCACACCATCCAGGTAGAACACCCGCACAGCCACATGTTCACTGTTACACTTCATCATAAATGACTTCATGTTTGATGACATCACCGTCTCACCTTCATTCATGTTTGAACTGTTGAAGCTCATGATGCCCAAGAAGGAGTTTGAGTTGTTCAAGGTAGGAGGAGCTGTGACTTGTAGTTTGCAGACTCTTCTCAGGTAGTTTCACGAACTTTGCTGTGATTTAAAGGAACAGTCTCACATTTTTAGGAAAACGATGAATTTGATGGTTTGTTGAACATCAGAAAGCTTCCAAACGAACATCTGTTCACTCCACAACGTCTCCTTTGTGATGCAGCTAGGCTAGCAGTTTCCCTCCACTCCCAGTGTTTGTGCTATGCTAGGCTAAACATGTCCTGCATCTCAAAGTGGATTGTTGGCAACATGGCGAGCAGGATGTTTTTTAAATGTCAGACTGTTTCTTTTAGCGGTTTTCGGGGTTCAGTCTGTGTGTTTAGTTGACAGCAGATCAGCTTCTTCTAGAGAATCGACTCAGTGGGTTTAGTAGATTTTTTTTTTCTGCATTGAGTTTGCTGTGAATCAAACATTGTCTCCGTTTCATTACCACCATCTTTTATGTTTTATGTTTCATTTTGCATTTCCAGCAATTACTGGGAGAGTTGAACGAGGTAAACAACAAACAAACAAACAAACAACACGACTTCATTCATTTCCTGTTCAGAGCGTTGAGTGCAGTTGGTGAATGTCTGAATATGAGACCATTTTCTGTTGTTGGGAGAAAAACATTTGAAGAGGGAAAAACCAAATGAAACTCAGACTGATCACCTTCAGACCGCAGAGACGCGTTCACTCAGAACACAAACATCTGTCCTCACAGAAGCAGACCACCAGGACAGATTACATCTCCAGTAAACCAGTAGCAACTCCGATGCCTCCGGTTCCCACACCGCCCCCTCCAGCTCCCGCCAGGCTTCCCACGCCGCCGCTGCCTCCCCCGACTGCCGAGCCCGCCAAGCCGGAGGCCAGCAGCAGCACAATGAGTCGCCAGAACAGCATCACATCCAGCGACAACAGCGGCGTCGCCATGAGGGAACACGGCAACCAGAAGCTGCCCGTCAACCGTGAGTCCAGTTACATTCTGATGATGCAGATGCCCGAGTCTGAATGCCACAAAAACCGCTTTCAGCCAGGGATCGACTTTCAGATTTCTGGCTTTTTATTTTTACTTTCCTCATTAAGACTTTTCTCTCCCTAAATGGCCACATTTTCACACAATGTTTGGATGAGAATGTAGAAATCTTTTCTTTCTCTAAAACTTTCACCGATCACTAAAACTTCAACAGACAGTCGAGTTCAGGAATCTTCAGTGAGTCCACTCTTGTGTTTTGCATGGCGGCTTGTCGCTGCCCCCTGCAGGCAGGAAATCCAACATGGAGGAGGTTCAGGACGAGCTCATGCACAGACTGACTTTGGGTCGCAGCGCTCAGAAGAAGTTTCAGGTTCCGTCTCGCAGCAGCAGCGTGCCGTCCATCAGCATCACCTACGACTCGTCCCCCGATGACGTCAAAGCCTGGCTGGAGGCCAAGGGCTTCAGCCCAGTGTGAGTGTGTGTGTGAGTGTGTGTGTGCGCCCTTGTACAGCTATCTTTGTGAGAACCAATTTTTAGTCATTTGAGTTTTACTCCATGGAAGTGAGGACACTTTTTGGAAAGTGAGGACATTTTGGCCGGTCCTCACTCTGACAGACGTTTAAAGGACTTTTGAGGGTTCAGA
Source organism: Naso vlamingii (assembly GCA_029822935.1). Classification (NCBI taxonomy): domain Eukaryota; kingdom Metazoa; phylum Chordata; class Actinopteri; order Acanthuriformes; family Acanthuridae; genus Naso; species Naso vlamingii. The sequence goes on from JAPQLA010000015.1 coordinate 19,493,933, forward strand.
CTTGGTTTTGGGGTTAGGTTGGGAAACATAGACACAGTGGTCCCCCCATCTGGGGTTAGGGTTAGGGTAAGGGGCTAGGAAATGCATTATGTCAATGAGTGTCCTCACAAGTATAGCAATACAACCGTGTGTGTGTGTGTGTGTGTGTGTGTGTGTGTGTGGAGTGTGGGAGCTGACGGCGGCTCTTCTCTCCCTGCAGCACCATCACCAGCCTCGGCGTTCTGACCGGAGCTCAGCTCTTTTCTCTCAACAAAGAGGAGCTGAAGACGGTTTGTCCCGACGACGGAGCTCGAGTCTTCAGCCAGGTCACCGTCCAGAAGGCGGCGCTGGAGGTGAGTGTGTTTTGAGGCTAAAAAAAATTGGACACACTTGATACAAAAAAAAAATCATCATCAGCTTCCAAAGATAAACGTTATTTGAACCCCAGAAAGCAGGTTATCGCTCCAGTCCAGAGTCAGACGTCAGGAAGGGAAGAAAAGAATTTCTGTCTGTTTTAAACGTATTTTGTCGTCCAGAACGGAGATTTTAAAATGTCCTGTGGACATAAACGTAATATTATCGTCATTAGTTCACAGATGTTGTTGGACTTAGTTGTATAAAGGCTAGTTGACACTTGACACTTCCAGGCAGCTGGAGGGACAGACAGGAAGACAGACAGACAGCTACAGATTTCCACGTCTCTGCTGAGACGTTTCTGAAGTTTGAGTGGAGAACCTGTCTGAGAGGAACAGGAAGTTCCTCAGTGATGGACTTCCTGTGCGCTGCTCTGTGTCTGTGTGGAAGCTGCAGGTCTGTTGAGGGTCTTCTCTGTCTGGTGTTTGGTGTCTTTTTCCACCTGCAGGTTTTCTTCTGACCCTCCTTTGATCTTCTGAGTGTGTTGCCTCGTTCATTAAGGTATCGTGTTCACGCACACACGCTGACGGCTTCGTTCGGACGGCCAGATTTAAGGAAACAGTCAAACTGTTGAAGAGTGACTCGCTGCTTTGGGTCTTAAGCCCAGTTTCTCCGGTGTTTGACGTTTGACTTGCAGGTCGGGTGTTAACGCCGCTGATTCTGGACTTCACTCAGACTGAGTCGACGTCCTCCTGCTCATCACCTGCCTGTCAGCGGGTTTTTCTCACTTTGGCCGTCAGAACGAAGCTTCACGTTTCATGTGTAGCAGCTTTGTAAGGTAGCGCCAGTAACTGCCCTCCTGCTGTGCCTGTGCAGTTAGTCCTCCTTCCTGAATGAACCAGCTCCACTTCCTGTTGCCCTGTGACCCCGCCTCCCTCCCGTACAGACCAGGATGTAGATCCTCTCTGAGCTGGATGAGATGTGAGGAGACAAACCTGTTGTATGTGTTAGCTTAGCTTCGATTAGCAGTCAGCTGATTGTACAAGTTGTTCCAACGTGGCGGCTCCGCGTGGGAACGGAACTGGGTCGAGATCTTCGTGGAGCTCCAAATCTCTGTCCAGGTTTTTCTGTCACATCACATCGTGTTTGTTCTTCAAAGTGTTGATGTAACGGTTACCCTGACGACAGAAAAACTTGTTGTTCTGTAACTCCTGTCAGACTTGAAGTTTTGACCTCCCACAGATTTATTTTCTGGTCTGTCATGTAGATTTGTTGTGAGTGGATTTCGCTGCAGAGTTTCCTCCAGTCAGAAGGAAAACTTTTTGTTTGGCTTCACATCAACGTTTCAGCTCTTTTTGACTTTTGAAATGGAAACAAGCCGTTGATGTGAAGCTGAAGGACCGTTTTGAAGTCTTACCTGTTGATCTTTACTGTCTTAAAATGTGGAAATGATGATTTCTGTCCAGCTGTTCAGCAGTTGTTGACCTTTCGTTCATGGTGCAGAGCCGGTAAGTAGAACCTGAAACTGTGAATCTGCAGCTGGTTGCACAAAGAAAACAGCTGAGCAGCAAAGAATCTGAACAAAACGCAACTTTTCTCACCTGAGAAACAAATTAAAATGAATCAATCAAATGTTGATTTGTTGTAGAAATGAATAAATAACCTCCTTTCTGTATTTTAACGTTTCTACTATTGACAAATTTTA
>JAPQLA010000015.1:19507947-19522317 GCA_029822935.1 Naso vlamingii
TCGTGTCTTCAGTTTGTCTTTCATGGTGCTCAAATAAACGTAGTTCAGGTCTGAAAAACAAAACATATCAGCTGTTTTTTTATGATGTCTGACGCGCTCTGCTGTTCCTGCGTCCCATCACACGTCTACACTCACTTTTTATCTTGTGGTATTCAAGTTTTATTTTTTTATTTCATTTCATGTAATTTTCATCTCAAGCTGTTTTTAAATTGTATTTCATAAACTTTAAAACAAGTGACGTGCGGTCCTGTTGGCTTTTTCTTTACATCCACACACTCGAATGACTTGAACATGCTGCTGTGAGTTTGTCCACAAAGAAATCTTGAGACGAGAAAAAGAATTATCATCAGGCTTAAGACGTGATCTGTGAAAATGGCTCTGTATGTGTCAACTTTAAGACCTGATTTCATATAGACCACAAGGAAAAAGCTAAACCCTTTATTAAGAAATGTTTTCTCTATTTTCAAGAAACATCCTTATACTTTAATGTATGATGTGCTTATGTTTGATTCGATGTTTTACAAATCCTCCCCTTGTCATGTTATGATGTTAATGTTATGCTATGTTGTATGTTTTGTGCCCAGTTGGCACATATGTACTTACTATTAAAAGAAAACGAATAAAAAGTAAATTTAAAAAAAAAAAAAAAAAGACGTGATCTGTGAAACTGATTGACATGCAGCTAAGTCAGACTGCGATCAGTGGTTTTTCTCAAACCACAGATTTAAGGTAAAATATTTTAAATATAGTGAAACAGAATCATGAAGTCACAGTCTGGTCTTCACACGTGTCACCAAACTGACGACGTGTCAAACATGTTTGATTTCAGGAGAATGATCCCTGGTAGCTCACAGATCGAAGAGTGTCAGTGATCAGACGTTTACCTGTGAATGTTGGTCCATTTTTTAATTTGTGCTCCGGAGGATCAACTGCAACAAATCAAATGATTCAGTAAATTTACAACAAAACCGTCATCGTGTCACTTGTGCAGAAACTTTCCAGCCCATGAACACGTTCTTACAGGTTCCTCTGAACCAGCTCCGGAAGTCCTGAAGTGAAGCCGCTCGTTTTCTCTTCCTCTTTCCACCGTCGTCCAGACCTTCAGGAACTTTGTAACATTTTCCTGAAGAGGAAACAAAACAGCTCTGTCAGCCGTGAGAACACGACGACGATCTTTCAGACACGTGAGAGTCATGTAGCTCACCTGGTTTAAGGGGTTTCTCCTCCCCGAGCACAGCGTACAGGTCATGCAGCGCCCACACATTCACCTGAACCAACAAAACCAAAACTGAAATTACTCAGTAAATCAGGTTTCACGTTAGAGGCGGTTTGGCCAAACAGTTAAATGTTTGGAGATGAAGGAAATGTTACAAGAAAAACAGGTAATAAGTTGTAATTTTATGAAAATGAAGTAATATAAAAAAATAAAATTTTTATTGTGTGGGAAAATTTTCTCCTAAATTGAGAATTAAGTTGTAATTTTTGGTTTCTCCACTGAAGATGAAGGAACGTACAGCAGGCATGGCCTCCTCCCTCCTCAGTTTGTCGTGTTCGAGCTGCCGTCTCTCTCGGATCATCCTGCCGTCACTCGGAGCCTGACACAGTGAAGACAAACACAGGTGAGAACATTCAGCTGGAGACAGTGAGGAGAAACCAGGACTGATCACGCTCACATCTTCTGCTCTTCTGCTTCTGCTCAGTGACTCTGAAAGGAAATGTCACAAACCCGGCGTTTTTTAATCAGTCACAGATTCACTTCCATCTGATGGGCGAATCAAAGATGAGAGCCGCCAGAATATTTACATCCTCCAGAACAGTTCACTTTTTCCACATTTCCGAAAAGAATTGGGAAATTTAATTTAAGTTAGGGAACCTGATATGTTTGTTTTATGTTTCTGATTTTTGTTAACAGTGTGAAAAATGTTCAGAAAGAAAAATCTTAAACACAGAAAGAACAGAACACAGAGGAGACGTCTTTCACCAGCAGTCTGCTGCCGTGTGAGCAGCTCGGACGCTGCGACGCTTATTGTTATAAAACTAAACTGACACAACAGTTCAGATCTGCTGGGCTGTGGCAAACATAATAATCCACCAGGGGGCGATGTCACACTTTTCAACCAGTCTCTACTTTAAGAGCCATCACACAGCTCAACAGTGTCCTGGTTCCAGAAACAAATGTCCTTCAGGCCACAGAAAAACTGAACACAGACCTGGTGTCTGTCCACGTGCTCCTCTGCTTCCGGCTGCAGCTCCATGTTGACGTCGTCTAAAGGAAGGAAGTTATCCACAGCATCATCTACGTCATCTTCAACATCAGCCTGAGGTGGAGCCACAGCGGCTGGAGACGACAAATTTCAAAACATATCAAAAGAGGAATGTCTCAATTGGTTTTGTCATCAGGAACACTTAGCTTTAGTTCTGTGTTGTTGGTGTTTGCAGAGAAGCACCTTGCTGCTGCTGAGAGTCTGCAGGACGTCCGTCCCCCTGGAGTCTGGAAGCAGCTGACGACAGCAGGATCAGATCGTCGTCTCCTGGGATGAAAGTGTTGATCCGGAAGTCTTTCACGCTGCCCAGGATCTCACCTTTCACACTGACACAAACAAACAGAGCCTCTGCAGCCAGTCTCACATACGTTTTCATGCAACATTTGGATCAGTTATCGATATCACCGTTAACACCAAGAGACAAAAACAAAAACAGGAATTCAGTTCAGTGTAACCAAAAGTTTTTAGAGCTTCTACAAGCTGTCAGAAAAATGTTTTATGCATCGAGAATAAACCTCAACATCTATTTAGAAAACAAACTGAGACAAATGTCGTCATTGTTCTGAATTATTCGTGTAGAAACAGAACATTTAAAGCGACGGCGGCGAGTCTGTCCAACTGACCTGATGAGAGGAAGTTTGAGCTTCTCTTTGGTTTCCAGAGGAATCAGAGACTCAGGAGGAAGAGGAGTCACTTTGGCTGTCTGCGCATCAAACACACCACAGGTCAGCAAACTACATACACACAGGTGTGTGTGTGTTCAGAAAGTCACACAGGTGTGTGTGTTGGACTGACCAGGACTGTGCTGGAGTCGACCTTTGAGTCGTCTGAGACGTCGAGTTCCATTGGAGTGAACTGAAGGAGACAAACAGATGACTGTTAGGCTCAGTGATTTCCTGCACTACCCAGAATGCCTTGTGACAGCTGTGGAGAGAATAGGTGTTAACGTTGAATGATGCATACGTCAGAAACACATTAAACACATCATATTAATTACAGAAAGTGCAGTGATTTTTTTATTTGAGGTTCGATTAAAAATGTGTGAGCTTCATGTGAATTGTTTTTATTTATACGAGTGAGTTTGCAAAATCCAACCAGTTGTCGTAAACATGAAGGTGACAGCACGGCTCAAGTTAACACACACATGTGGGATTCTATTATTTTAAAAAGAGACAATTCAACTAAACTTTATTCTAAATCCTGTAAGCTGATGTCATCTGTCTGCAAAGGGAACACTGTGCACTTTGGATGCTTTGACTATTTTTTATTTATTTTATTTTTATATTTTTAACTTTGTGGTTTGTGCAGTTCTTCTTTCATACCGCAGCATCATCTTCATCATAACGGCCGCTTGCTGCCCCGTCTGCATCATCCTCCTGAGACGCTGCCGCCTGTTTGTTTCGTCTGTCAGAACCAAACATCAGAAAAACATCATCGTCTAAATCCATCTATGAAAATCACAAACATCCGTCCAGAGCTGAAGGATCGTCTTACTTCTTATTTTTCTCGTTGATGTACTCCAGAGTTTGGTAAACCAGGCTGTGCAGGAGCTCCACCTGAAACAGTGACGACGAACGACATGAGCACATTCATCACGTTTACATCGACTGTATTTGTCCTCTGTTGTTTTATGAACCTTTTTGCTGTAGATGCAGGCTGATCCCTGAATCAACAGAGCTGCTTCTGCAAAGTTCAGTCTGATGTTCCCTCCATCAAACGTGATGCACATCTCATCCAGCTACAAACACAGAGAAACACAGACAGGTCAGAATGTCCTGAGGTTCTCCTGAGAAGACTCGGAGAAATATCAGAGTCTGTTTTTTCTGATTAATTTAAAGATTTATGTTCGAGTTTACTTCTTCTAAGTAGTCATTCAACTCTGAAGCCACATCGATGTCCCAGTTCTTGGTCAGCTCTCTGATTGGCTGCAGCAGGTGAGCAAATCTGCTCTCTGTGGACTCCATGATGACCTCACCGTGAACGCCGCAGCGCTGGAAACATCACAACAGAAAAGCACCACATGGAAAATGTCTTTACAGTAAAAGTATAAAGGGAACATGGGCAAAAACTACAACTTGTACTTCTATATTTTTAATATTTAATCGTTTTTAATAATTTTGTTCTGAACAAAGTAAAATGTGTGTTAGATTACAAAGCACTTAAGTTACTGTGTGAAGTGTGGGGCAACACTACACAACCAACGTAAAGCCAATGTTCACGTTACAGGAGAACACGGATGAATTATTTAAGTCAGGATTAATGAAACTTAAAGAGCGAGTTGAATTACAGACTGTCAGTTATGATCGGAGCAAAAAGCTGAGCACTGCAGAAAATACACAAAAATGTTTTTAGTTCAGAGGATCATCGCAGGAAATGTCATTTTAAACATCAGTCTGCACAAACTACTTTCAAAGCAAATGTGTTTTTCAGGACGTGGTGTCTCTTCAGAGGAAGGCTTCACAGGTTACTTCAATATTTTTCGGTTCAAGAAAATGTGAAAGGAAAGAATAATCAGACAATATGAAGTTTTAAGGTACGGGCTCTGTAGTTGGTGTGAGTTGTTGTGTATCATGGCTTTTGATTTTTTTTTCTCGAAGTATGGACTGATCAGTAAGTGACACATCATCCGTTTCTATTGGTCGTTTTGTTTTGGGTGTTTTTGGAAAAAGTGGCGAGTAAAACAAGAATTTTTCTCTCTTTGACACTTTTCCATCATGGAATGTCATTCAGCTGATTACTTGTGATTTATGTCATAAACATGAGCGGAATAAATGAACGGAAAAAGTGCCTCTAACGTCAGAGTGCTAAAAGTGAAAAAACGCTCATTGTGCGCAGCAGGGTTCTGTCAGCTGTTGTTTTTCTACACACACACTCTGCGCAGGATGAGGGTCACGTGTATTTTTATTTAGTTAAGCCGAACTCCAGGCAAGAATCTGACATATTAACTTCGTTCACAATAACCTCATCTGTACTGAGTAACGTTAAGACTTTGACTTCACTGAAGTTTAAGTGTGGCTTTGCAGCAATAAGTCCATTTCAAATCACGGCCGGTTCCTCCTAATATTAGTTAAAGTTAAATTAACATTATTTTAACCATGACAGAAGATTGTGGAAAATGCAAACAGCTGAACGTATCGATGAGGCGAACACAACAAAGAATCCAGTCGATTCGTTATTTCTCTCCACTGACCCGAGTCCTCCGATGGAAGTCAACCCGAACACGAAAGCAATCATTTCGCCTAAAATACGAGCTTAACTGTCACATTTGTCGAGTCTAACTAAACTATTATTCAACAGCATCGATCTTACGTTCACAATCTAAAGTCGTTGGTTTTTTTTTCAATAAAAGAACTCAAGAACTTCAAGAAAAGAACTCACGGTGATGATCTGAGCGATGCACGGAAACAGATTCTGCTGAACGTTTTGTAGCAGTTAGCAAAACAGTCAAACAACCCGCGCTAAATCTCTTCTTCGTTGTTTTTCCTCCTCCTTCTTCTTCTTCTTCTTCTTCTTCTTCTTCTTTGGATTAAGCCACGCAGATGAGACGCTTCAATGGCGTATTGCTGCCCTCTGCCGTTTGTTAATTTCGCTCCTTCTGGGATTTAATCATATTTCTTCGCTGTTCGGAGATTTTTTCAAAAAGGGTCTAAAATGCAGCGTGAAGACACACAGCGCCACCTGCTGTCCTACAATGTGTAATGCCGTGACTTCATGATTTAATCCGGCCTTTAGATTAGATTAGATTAGATTAGATAGAACTTTACTGATCCCTTTGGGCAGGTTCCCTCAGGGAAATTAAAATTCCAGCAGCGTTACAGTACAGTAGAAAAGACATGAATTGCACCCACCCAGAGTTAAAGTGAACAATAAGCAAATTACAAAAAAGAAAAAGTACAAAATAGAAAGCTGTAGATAAATTAAGTATTTAAATATCCTCAAACCACAAAACTGGACTAGCCCAGTAATCAGGCAGCATATGGGGCATAGAGGTTATGAATTTGTGGTCAATAATCCGTTTATTATTAATCAAATTAATGGTGTATGAGTGCAAACCAAGTTTTAGTATCTATGGCGTACATTTATTTTGTGATTTTTAAATAACTGAGCAGAGATTGTAGCATTTGTTGCATGTTTTTTGGTCTCCTGAGACCAACAAAGGCTTGGATTTCTCACAGTTTTGGTCAGACATTTTGCATGAAGATGTTCTCAGTCAGATTCCCATAAAGTGTCCAACAGATCAACTGTCCCTGGAGTTTAAAATTCAAAGTCATGTCGGTGGGAGATTCTTCACCAGTTCTTGTTTTATGGCACATGTTGTAGTTTTCACACAGAAAATGAAACACGGCAAAAGTAACTGCAATATTTTATTTTGTTCCAACACACACACACGCACATTAAAACTCTGTGACAATGATACCAATTAAAGATCATCCCTCAAATTTTAAGTGACACAATGCACAAGAATGGCACCAATGACGTACAAGTTTGACTGGACACACAGGAAGCAAGAGAAAGAATCGTAAAGAGTGTTCAGTGCTGAGCTCGTCGGATTTTCACAGTCGTACCAGAGACGAGTTCTGCGTGTCCACACGATGTTTTCCGACCAGCCGAGTCTCCAAACAACCAAAAGCCACAAGTCCAAGCTACGGCTCAGGTAACAATGATTCACATCTACACCAACGTTTCAAAAACAAACCTCTAAAGCAACATTTCCACGAGAAGTACTTTGCATGACGAGTAGAAACAGAATAGTTAAGCAGTAGTATGTACAGTACATTTGATATATAAGAGTGAAATGGACCCTATTTCAGATCGAGTGATGACTGAACCAACGAACAGGTAAAGACTTCAGGTGTTCAACCACAAAAGGCCACAGTGACGATCATCGACCAGCGTCCGACGGCCTTCTGACTTTTTACACACATTCTTTGAGTTCTTCCTTCATTTATTCCACCGGATACAAAGTGTGGTTCAAATCCCACCAGCAGTCACACGCACCTTTTCCTTCTGAAGTACTTTTACACATTTGACAAACCGCAGTCATTATGGGAACACAGTCCCACAGTCTGACACCTGGGGGCATGTAGGAATATCAGATTTAAGATTAAACCAGAAACGTTGGATGTGCAAAATTAACTTGGAATTTTAAGTTTGAACCAAAGGCTTAAAAATATTTGTCCAATACACTTTTTATTTAAACACACTGAGTAACCTTTGCTGTGATTTTATTTCATTTGTGCTGCTAGTTTAACAAATATGTGGAATTTTTCTCTTCAAATTGTTCCATCAAAACTAAATCTGTGGGCCTTTTTACATACATTCATTATTTTCTTCTACTTTCCTCTTAAAATGAGTTAAAAATTACACAAGTCAGTCAGAGTCAGTCTGTCTTTCATGGTGTGGTTCTTGTTAACAGTGGACTGAATCTCAATCATTTGGATTCTCCAATAAAAACTCATTGAAATCTTCACTATTTCTTAATTGTGTCCCTTTGAATTCAGGCACAACTCATCAGATTAAAGTAGATTCTTAAAGTTTAGTCCATTTAAGAAAAACTACATAAAGTTTTTTTTTAGTAAAACCATACTTAAGGTTTTTACAAAAACTTGATCATCTGTATTTATACTCGGTAAACTCAGCTCTTATTTTGACGACACCCTGAACTTCCTGAATGGGGTCGACTCATCAGTTCTATTCAGTCATCAGAGACGCGAGAAATGTCAAATGTTCAGGAGAAAGACGACACATGAACTAAAGAGTCACATGTGCAGCCGGCTGATTTTAAATCCGAATATTGAGTTTTTCATTTTAACACTGATCGGAAAGTTTTTTCAAAGTAAAAGACCTCGACAAGCATTTTTTTCTCCAAACTGAATCGAGTTTGACATTATTTCAAAAACTCTTACCACAGCCTTCAGTGATGTCACATGACGTTTGCATCTTTACAGATTCTGCGGGAATTTGCAGGGAAAAAAATCACTGAAGAGAATTAAAGTTGTTTTTTTTTTTTTTTTTAAAAAGGTTAAAAAACAAAAATCTTAGTGGTGCCAAACTAAAATGCTCCAATATGAAAGAAAACGTTTAATCTTAAATTTAGTCTAACATGCAGAATATTTTGGCATTTGTGGTCCAAATTTTTGCTTGTAAACACATTTTTTCATAATTTGTTTTAGATTTTTCTTTTCAAACTTTGTAATCTGGTATTTTGGGATTCTTTGCTAAATTTTTAAGAAAATGACAAAAATTCGAAGACGTCTAGATCAAAGTTCAGTATTTGTGAAACTTTTGTTTTTACATTTGTTGTAGGTCATTAGTTTGAACTGTCTATGCTCGGTTTTGATTCTGGGAAATATTTGCAGTTTTATTGTCATGAATAGCTGCAGCTTCATATGTCGGTCCTGTGACGACAGACAGATGTTCCAGCTGTGGCTCAGGCCGCTGCTGGAGATCTGCAGGGCACATCTGTTTCTGTCGCTCACAGACACGAAGGAAAACTCAGAGTCTTGATAGTTTCTTGGTGCTTTTGGCGGCTCAGCTGTCCGGTCTGAGCCGTTTCTCTGCAGGACTGTTGTGTTCGATGAGGGAAAAACTTCATCCGCGTCTGCAGATGGACTCTTTCAGATCGCTGAGTGACGCGGCCGTACAGTCAGTCCTCCACAGTCTGAAGCAGCAGCAGAAAATCTCCCTTCTTCTGTCAGCAGGTCAGGCAGCTCCGAGGCCTCAGTGCAAATACAATCTACAGCTACGACCACAGTCTCTAGAGTCTAAACCGGCCTCGGACGCCCGACCGCCACGCCACGGCAGCATGAGGCACTCGTGTTTCCACAGAAAGGCGTCGGTTCCCTTCAGCTGCTGTTTTTGTGCCCTTTAGTTCTTGTGCAAACCCAGCAAACATTCAGACGGGGAACGTTGGATTCAGAAGTTTGGATTCGTAGGAAATTACGTTTCTGTTCAAACTCTGAAGCTGCTCTGAGGCCAAAGTCTGAAACCTTTGCAGCTGAAACGCGACACATTTTTTAAACAAACACAAGTTTGACGTGTTTGCATCATTGACCAGAACAGAAACATTTCAATTTCCAACCACACCAAATGTTTTCAGTTTTTAAAAAACAGCAACAAATCGATTTCAAATCAGCTTCAGGAGGCCGAAACATTTTGTGCTCATTTCCACAGACGTGAGTGTGTGTCGAATGCTTGCTGGGCTCGAACAGTGGATCTGATCTGTGCAGCCGTCCTGGCAGCCAGTTTCAGTGTGTGTGTGTGTGTGTGTGTGTGTGTGTGTGTGTGTGTCCAGTGTTTGTGTGTGTGTGTGTGTGTCCAGTGTGTGTGTGTGTGTGTGTGTGTGTGTGTGTGTGTGTGTGTGTCCAGTGTTTGCTGTTTGGCAGTGAGTCACTGCTGCGTCGTGAAGAGCCAGGAAAGCTGCACACGGCTTCGGTGAACAACGATGAAGAACTGATGAGGATGATGAAGATGACTCTCATGGTGGAGGAAGAGGCCGGTGTGCTTGCTGGTTTTCAGCGACTCCTGAGATTAAAAAAACTATTCAAATGAAAAACTGCTGACTCGGGTCCACCGACTCGTTGCCTCACGTCGTCTGAATGAGGACGGACACAGTGAAGACATCCAATCACAGGACAGAGCTGGTTAACGCTCCCCTGACTCCGCCCACCCCACCTTGACGTGAATCAGTCCAGTTGAGAGGGCAGGTTGTGGTTCAACATGTTGGTCAGTCAGTGAAGGCTCCTTAAGGCAAAACTCCATCCCATGCTCAAACACCAATCTAACTAAAAACTGGATTTGTTGTTTTCTCTTGTGCCGTTGATGTTCTGCTCGTGGTTTTTTGACACTGATGATGAAGCGGATCTTCTTCTGCAGAGAATGGATGCCTGAAGCACAGGAGGCTGGGTGTGTTCGCAGCCTGCAAGACAAGGGGAAGGGATTTATTAAGTCATATCGTAGCACCTGTAGAGGTTTGGAAAAAAAAGAAAACATGAGAAAAACTTTTTTCATGTTTTTTTATGTCATGTTACCAAAGTCTGTGCACTAATGAGACTCAAATGTTATAAACAAAAACTTCGCAAATTAAAATTTAAACAAAATCTGAATTTTTTTTTTTTTTTACAGGAAGTTTCCTCAGACAAAGTGTGAAACTATTCAATAATCATTCGCTTCTAACAGGAAACCTTTTACTGATTACCTGAAGACTAATTCCACATTTCATGGTTCAGCCGACCTGCTGTGCACCGACTCACTGACACTCCAGCTCCACTCATTCAGCGGGTGATTGTAATAATTGCACACACTGTCATTATTTTCTTGACAAGAGCATAAAAACAAGCTGCAGCTCGGTGCAATACACATATTAAAGTGTTAATCTGAAACAAATACTCGAGGGATCAAACTGGAGGCTGGTTGTTGGAAATAAACATGGTCACTGCTGATGTTGTTTGTGTCTGATCAGCTGATGTTCGCGTTCCAGCAGCTTTGACTCACGTCTGGACGAGCCTCCATCATTATGTCTTGCTGGCGTTCTCATAGATGACGTCAGATGTGATGGACTGCTGCTTCTTCTTCTGCCACATCAGCAGGACGCACTGATGGATGAACACATACTGCTCCTGCAGACAGACAAGACTTTCACCTGTGAGCTCGAGCATCCATCACACAACTCATGTTTCAGGTCAGAAGCAATGCTTGATTATTATGCACACATAATCACATATGGATGGATGGATGGATGGATGGATGGATGGATGATGGGTGGGCGGAGCATCACCTCAGTCTGGACCATGGACAGACGGTGTGATCTCATCTCGGACACCATCCCCAGGATGTCTGCGAACTCGTGTTCTCTGATGTGCTGCATGAGACGGTCGAGAGCAATGAAGGTTCCCGTCCTGCCGACTCCGGCACTGTCAGACAGACAGACAGCACGAGAGTGAAAACCTCTGCAGTTACGATCAGAGCCACACGGCGGGGGAGCCACGACGCCAGCCTGAGCAGGAGCGTGATGGATGACATAATGGACATGACTTCATCCGGCTAAAAGCATTTTAATTGCTGTAAAGTCGGGATGTGAGCTCGACCGCCTGCACTGTGACTCAGAGTCTCTGATCTGTTTGCAGGTCTCCTTCAGAGACGAGTGCGAACGAAACATCGACTTCCTGGTCATGTCATCTTACACTTCAGTTCGCCTCATGTCGAGAGTTCTCAGGGTTTTACCAAGATAATCTGAGCAATAAAACTGTCGAATTATAAAACTTGTTAAAATCAAATACAGTTATGCCAAGGACAGACTGCACCAAATCGGCCTGACTGCTGTTATGCCGAGAACTGAATCCAGGACGCGGGAGGGTCACTTAATCTCACCCTAACGGTTACAACCGCTCCGCCTAACCGTAACCGTCAGTCATGCCCCACCCAGTAATTTCACCCTAACCTTAACCATTCACCTTGGGAGGGACACAAAACTCAGCAAAACATCGGGAAGACGTCGGGTGTTGGGTGGACTCGGAAACGATCAATGAGCATCGGGCACGACGATCAATCGTTTCATCTCACGTAGTGTGTCATAGTGGAGGACAATCGACACCGCTGCCAGGACGGCTCACGACAGAAGGACTGGCATGTTTGATTTTTTGTTTACCTCCCACAACAGCTTGTCAGCAGTAGTTGTAGTCAGTGGCGAGTGCTTCCTTCCGGGTGATGTCACGCACATCGTGAACCGCAAACAATCATTGATCAGGGAGTGACGTGTATTGAGTCATGTCGCTCGCCACAACACGGCAAGAATTTATGACTCTTTCATCACCTGATCTGACACAGCGAATATTTTGACACCTGTGGTCTGACTGTGGCTTTAGTTTGACCTGTTTAATCTGAAACTTTCAAACTTTTCTAAATAATGACATCATTGCTCAGTGATGTCACACACGTAGCAAAGCTAATGATGTCATGCAGCTGTTTCCCTTGGTAACAACGTTTTTAACACTGGCTCACAGGATCAAACATCGCGACATGTTTCGGAGACTCTGCAGCCCGCTCAGCGCACGGTCGCGTCCTGACCTGCAGTGGACGATGACGGGGTCTTTGGTCCGGTTGGCCTGCTGACGGACGATGAGGACGAACTGCAGGATGCTTTCAATGGCGTTGACGGTGGGGACGCCGTGATCCGGCCATGAGGTGTAGTTCAGGTGGAGAACGTCCTGACTCTCATCAGCCTGCAGAGGGAGACAAAGATCAGATCTTACAGATCATGTGACCATACGTTTGGGTTTCGTAAGCCCTGTTTCCACTGAACGGTACACTTCGCTTTAGCACAGTACGGCACGCAATTGGGAAGGGTATCCGTACTGTCCTACACTGATCCGGTCCTGAGAGGGCGGAGCTACACACACCGCAGTCCGCTGCCAGCAGGCAGAAAGCTGTGTTTGAGTGTTGTTGTGGAACTGTTAATAGATTACTTCAGTCACTTTTTTATTCGTTTTAGGTAAGAATGTTTCCATGTAGACTTCAAATGTGTCGCCGGTTGATCCAAATAACTCTTGTTTGTGAATCTGTCACAAAGTTTTTCAGACTTGTGGGAAGCTGCAGCTCGCGGTGAGACCTGCCGCTCTGCTCGCTGCCGCAGCCATTAATGTTTCTGTTACATTTTAAAACGTAACAATTTCTTTTTAGAAAAATAAATCTCAAATAAAATCTCATTGTAGTTGCTACGTTAGTTTGCCACTGCCTCTGAGGCTCCGTACGCACCTACCACCATGTTCCAGCTAACAGACGTATTAATATGAATCAGTCAAACGTTGTTCTTTTTTTTTACGAAGCTGCATGACAGTTTGAATTTAAATAACAGCTACATTACAGACTAAGCAACAAAATTTACTGAATCTCTTTACATTATTTTTGTGAGAAGTTAAGTGAACTGATGCAGCAATCACCATCCGACAGAAACCCCGCCTACCAAGTAAGGGTGTGGTCAGCGGTGAAAATGCAAACCAGATCAGAGTTTACCATTCCAAACCGTACTGAACTGGGCTGAACTGTACTGCTCAGTGGAAACGGGGCCTATAGAGCCGCTCCTAGTGGCTGATAGTGGACCTTCAGCTTTGACCCCATGCTGGGCCCCGCCCCTGATGTTGAGAACCTGGTTAGAGTGATGGTGACTCGGTGGATCTGAAATGCTGTGTCCTGTTTGATGTGATGAAGTTTGATCCTGCCTGGAAGCTCAGAGAAGCATGTTTCAGGTGAACTGGTACTCACATATCCCAGTCTGAACTTCCTGATGGTCCATTCTGGAGACTCGGACTCGGACAGCATCTCCACACTGATCTCTCCGTACATCACAGGTTCATCTGTGAACGGCCAGTAGTGATCACACTTCACCTGGAAACACACAACTCACTGTTACACTCAAACATCATCAGATGTGTTACAGCGGCATTCCTTTGTCTGTCCACACGGGGGCAGCAGAAGCTGAAAATTACATCTGACATTGTATCACGTTTACACTGATGCAGATTATTGTGACTCCCACATTCATGTCACAGCAGGATTTTCCTGTTGTTGGTCAAGCTGGAACTCATTTTCAACTATTTTGCATCAGATTGCAACTTAAAACTGTTTTCATCGTGGGTGAATCTGTTGCTTCTTTTCTCCGTCGATCCATTGATTGTTGGCTTTGTCAAAATCTGAAAATAAATGTCGTCATAATGAGCCCAGAGTGACGCCTTCACCATGTTTGTTTGTTCCAGCCAACAGTCCAAAGCTGCACATGATCACAAACACATTCATGTCATTCAGAGGAAAAACAGCAAACCTGTACTTAGATACAGTACCTGAGGAAATGTACTCAGTTACTTTGCAGCGTTACAGAAAGAAGAAACTGACCCTGCGGCGTTCGTTACACTGTGTGAGCATGACGATGATGGGAGACTTCTGCTGCAGAACCATCTTCCAGAAGTCATTACGCGTTTCGGGCAGCGGACCCTGAGTGGCGATGTACTCTTTAGCATGTTTGTAGCCCTGCAGGTCACACACACACACACACACACACACACACACACACATTTACTGTAAATAGCATCATGTATATAAAACACAACAAGAC
>JAPQLA010000015.1:19578910-19591715 GCA_029822935.1 Naso vlamingii
ATAGTGAACGTGTGAGTAGTTAACGTGTGTGAATAGTAAACGTGTATGAATAATGAACTTGTGAGTATAGTGAATGAGTGTGAACAGTGAACATGTGTGAACAGTGGACGTGTGAATAGTGGACGTGTGAGTAGTTAGCGTGTGTGAACAGTTAACGTGTGTGAATAGCAGATGTGTGTGAGTAGTTAACGTGTGTGAGTAGCGAACGTGTGTAAATAGTTAATGTGTGAATAGCAAATGTGTGTGAATAGTTAGCGTGTGAATAGTTAAAGAGCGTGAATAGTTCACATGAGAATGGTTCACGTGTGAATGGTTCACGTGTGAATAGTTCACCTGTGTGAATAGTGAACGTGTGTGAATAGTTCACATGAGAATAGTGAACATGTGTGAATCGTGAGCGTGTGTGAATAGTGGACGTGTGTGAGTAGTTAAAGTGTGTGAATAGTTAACAAGTGTGACAAGTGAACGTGTGTGAATAGTGGACATATGTGAACAGTTAACATGTGTGAATAGTTAGCGTGTGTGAATAGTTAAAGTGTGTGAATAATTAGCATGTGAGAATAGTTAATGTGTGAATAGTGAACTTGTGTTAATAGTGAACATGTTAATAGTTAATGTGTGTGAATAGTTACCTGGTGTTGTGTGAAGGTTGCAGCTATCGGAACAGTCTGGTAAACTCTCTGATGGCCCAACACACTTGCTTACACTCCTCAGCACTAATGAAGAAGAAAAATCAACGTCAGTCTTCAGTGCTGTCCTGATCTTTAACTGAGTAGGTGTGACAACGTTAACTTGTCTTGGTTGAATCAGATGTTTTTACACCTGCTCTTTTCAAACTTATTGCTACACTCTCTGTTTGCTCTGCTTGCATTCTCTTTGCTGATACACGTTTTTAAGCACTTACATTTATGGAAGACAAAAACAACTACCACCATATTTTTTATCACTGTTATTTGTTGACTTCTTCATGACTGAGTGAACAACACTAGCCTTCGCTGTTCAGAAGGGAGCGCGCTTCAACCTGCTCACACAGAAGGTCTGCAATGTTCTCAGAGTGGGGCGGTGCTCAAGGAAAAGATATTTCTGAGAGTAATCCAAAATAGGCTAAAGGACACAGATAACAGGCAATTTACATTGCATAAATTTTACATCCTTGTTTTTATGGTTTATTGTCTTTCATGTGCAGCGCTGTTGTGTGTAGGTTCTTTGCTGTGAAGCACAGTAAGTAGCCATTCTTGTACCAAAGGTGTTATACAAATAAAGTCGAATTCAGAGATTGAAGTACAGCATTCCCCCTGCAGTTGTTTCAGGTGAGTTCCTCAGGTGTCATCTGATTCCAGGACAGGTCTGAACTCGCTGGGCGGACTCCAGTTTTTCTGCATTCCACATTTAGATCAACGGGTCTCAACAAAATCCTCTCAGATGCCTCAGGCCACTGATCCAAACAATGCATCCCCATCCTGTCCAATATGTGCCTGAATGTTTCACCTCCATGATTTCCTTAAAGTCAACTCCACGTGTCCCTAAATGCCTCACTGCTCCAAACATTTTGGACCAGTCCAAGCTGTCTAATGAGTCTGCAGCTTTTTCACTTTTCCCTGAGTTCTCTTTTCTTTGTCAAAGCCTGAGCCACTGAAGTTGGTAATGAAGTAAAGGTTCAAAATTTGACCTAACATTAAAAGCTGTGAAAGCCCAATAACAGATTTTTTTTTCTGTAACACCAGGTTTGATGATTATTTCATCAGTGGTAGAAAGCAGTGTGTTTTTTCAGATATCTGAAATATATTTTGGTTAAGCATAAGACGTAGCTGTGTGGTAATATGAAGCTCTTCTGCATGTTGGAGCAGTAATGAACTGCTGTGTTTAAGGTCAGTGCTGTGCCACAGGATAATCCAATTAAATGGAATTAAGGTCAAAGCATGACGTTTGATTGATAGCTTATGATTATGACTTCATATAAAGAATACACTGTGAAACCTTTATGTGATATTTTCAATCTGTCATTGGAAAAGGGGATTGTTCTTCATGAACTAAAAATATCCAAAATTATTCCAATTTATAAAGATGATGATCCAGCTGTTTTTAACAATTACAGGCCTATTTCTATTCTGCTGGCTATATCCAAAATACTTGAGAAACTTGTCTATCAAAGATTATTGATCATCTCAATATGCACAATATTATCTATACACACCAGTATGGATTTAGAGAGAAACATTCAACATATATGGCACTTACATATTTAACTAACAAAATATACAAAGCTAGGGACTGAAAGGAAAACACGATAGGTATTTTTCTGGACCTATCCAAGGCATTTGATACCGTTAATCATCATATTCTTCTCCAGAAGCTTTTACAACTTGGAATAAGGGACAACTCACTGCTTTGGTTCACTAGCTACCTTGGCGACAGACAACAGTACGTGTTTCATAATGGGATAAATTCTCCTCTATGTCCTATTCGGTGTGATGTACCTCGAGGATCAATTCTTGGGCCCTTATTATTCTTAATATATTTTAATGACCTCCCCAGTGTTTCCGACAAGTTGTCCAGAAATTTATTTGTTGATGACACAAGTGTCTTTTTCTCACATAAAGACCCTGATACCCTCATACAGGTGTTAAATGAAGAACTAAGTAAGTTGTCTGTTTGGTTCAAATCTAATAAATTATCACTTAACATAAAAAAAACCAAGCTCTATTATCTTTGGTCTTAAGGCTGGTATATTTAAATCATCATCCAAAATAATGATAGATAACACCCCTATAACTAGAGTAGCTACCACAAGATTCTTGGGTGTTTTGCTTGATGAGTCCTTATCCTGGAAACCCCCACATTAGATCCATAAAAACTAAAATGGCCAAGAGTATTAGCATACTGGGTAAAACCCGTCATTTAATAAACTATGTTATACTACTCTATGGTTTTTCCTTACATAAACTATTGTAACATGGTCTGGGCTAGTACCCATCAGACTAAACTTGAACCCATTTATCGTCTTCGGAAATGAACCCTAAGAATAATTTGTTGTGTGCATTAAAGACATTCCTCTCAGCCTCTGTTTCATATACTGGGTGTTCTCAGCTTTTATCAAGTGAACCACCTCCAGATCGCTTTATTTGTTCACAGTTCCTTAAAAAGAACCTGTCCTCCTTTTTTCCATGACATGTTTATATACGGCCATCAATTTCATACATACTCCACTCGTAGCTCCAGTCTCCTCAGAGTCCCTCACTCCTATGCTTCTCAAGCTCAATTTAGTATACTCTACCGAGGGCCCAAAATGTGGAATTCTCTGCCAGTGCATCTTTTAAATTTGTTTCTACAACAGATTAAAAAAGTACTAAAATCATTTTTTCTGTCGACCCAGTACTTTCCATACCACTATAAACTGGGTCCTGTCTCTGCTTCTTTGAATATTGCTTGTTTTCCTTGTGTCTAATTGTAATTTTTGTTTTTGTTTTGCTCTGGTCATTTGTTTATTGGGAGGTTTTTTTAACACTACGAGAGTGTCTTTCCAAATTATTCACAGTGGTTTGTTTGTGCACACACCTTGGATGTTTTACCCTGTTGGTGATGACATGATTTATAGAAGCAATAAGTTTGTCTTCTGATACGCTGACATAACTGATATTTATGATCTAAATTTTTATTGACTGGTTGCTGCCTGGAGGATGCCACTTTTAAGCCCCTGGAGGGTTTTTGGCAATTCTCCTTCACATTCTTTTTGTTGTACAGTGTACAGCACATTTGTATTTTTTATATGTGAAAAGAAAGAAAGAAAAAAAGAAAGGAAGGAAGAATTATTATGTATGTACGTATTTGGCCCAGTGAGCGCGCTGGGGGGGACGACAGTTTTTCAATGGAAATTATGGAAGGTAAACTGCTGAAAATGGATTATTTTGTTATTTTGAAGATTCAACTGACATTACTTTGTTTTGTCAATAAACATTTCGTGCTTTCAATGGCTGCGTCTTGTTTTTGAAGTGCCTGTCAATGACCTGCTCAAACAGTGGCTTCTGTGTGGAAGTGTTACAGGTTACCATGTGGCATGTTGTCAGCCACTCACAGAACTCACCTGACTTACGGTAAGATTAACCTCCAAGGTTATTTACTGGATTTTTCAGGACTAATTCGACGTTTGTCTGATGTTTATGAATAACAAAGCCAACAGAAATCATGTTTCACAGAAACTTCAACACTTGTCCGAAATGAACAAAACTTTTCCATCACCTGCACAGAGAAGGTTCAAGTGTGTTCACCAGCAACCAATTTTCCGCTCAAATGTTTTGGATTATGTTTTCATATGCATAAGGGAGAAGAAAAGGTGCAACAAAGTCTCTGTTGATGCAGGTGTTGCTGCTCTCTCACCTGGTGACCTGTTTGTGGAAGTCAGTCAGCTGCTTGTGAGTGACAGTCACGGCGCCTCCTGTTGTTTCCTTCGGTAAACCTTTCAGAGCATTCTCTAACCAGCGACAGAACGTCTGAAACAAACGGCCGAGTTGAAACGTCAGTGCCTCAGGAATGACAGGGGAGTCACCTGACCAGGTGTTGCTGATCATACTTACAGGTCTGTCAAAAACCATGACCTCCCACAGCACCTCCGCGACGTCCGGCAGCGTGTATGGCGGCAGACAGAAACAACACGAGTGCATCAGCTGAGTGATAAGCTGCTGACCGTGCTGCTCCATGGCCTGACCAATCAGCTGCTTCCTCACCTCAAAGTCCTCCTCGTGCTGCCGAGACAAAAGACAGACTTTACTCTCACCGCAGTTTGGCAGGAAATCGTACTCGTCCTGAAATGTTTGGCTCTGTATGGTGAGTGAGGTACGTCTTGTGGTCTAATGAACCGAACAATTAATGTCAAAAACGCACACAAGGGGCAGACACTCTACAGTTTGAGCTGGATAGTTATCATCATCAACTAGTCTGCTGAGCCTAGTCAGCCAGTTAGTCAGGCTCATGTTATGTCTCAGTTATAAGACAGACCACCACAAAGGTGAGATCAAGAGCTGAAGCTTCCTTGCGTCCTCGTTTGGCGTTTCAGATCCACCGTACGAGAGCATCACAATTTCACAGAAAGTGGACAATTGTGAGAAAAGAAGTCGGGTTTGTCTGTGGAAATATTTACTTAACATCTTGTGTCAGCTGTCAGAAAAAATGACCCCTTCCTTTCACTGCAGCTTCAAAGCAGGAACTTGTATTACAATGTGTTGATCTCTGTGGAAAAGTTGGCAAACGCTGGATCGTGTTGATTGAGCCTTCATGTCTGCATGTTCATCAGCCCGTTGTTCTGCTCCTTTCACTCACCACACACAGATGGACATTCAGTCCAGAGGATTTTACCGCATGGGTTTCATGTTTTTCATGCTGTATGGAAAACATTCTGAAATGTAAATTTAATAATGTCACTGCTGCAGAGGCAGAGGACACACAAGTGTCACAAAAAGTTCTGTTCTGCTACATTTGTATCTGGTGCTCGGCTGCATGTTCAATGTAGTTTTAATCGTTGTCCTTTTTGTCGACTCACGTCGTTGCTAACTCCAGTGTGGATGAGGTCTCGCACAAACTTCATGACGCTACAGTTGGCATCTCGATGGTCCAGTGAGGTGGCAGCGATGGCGCACTGGATGATGTGAACGATGATGCTGCTGCTGAGTAAAGTGACAGGGCTCCTCTGGACAAACCTGAACAGATGTAGACATCAGGTATCAGAGGACATTTCTAAATGAGAAACCCTGCCTACAGGTGAACCTGCACACTCACCTGGTGGCCAGTCTGAACAGGTCGTCCACAGTGTCAGGATGATTCCTGAGACCATTCTGTTGCTCCAACAGCTGGAAGGTTGGCATGCACAGAGCCTGAAGGAAGGAGAGCAGGCCAGCATCAGGACCGTTATCAACCTCAAACAGTGACAAACTGAAGAGCGCTCATGTGGTCACCTGATGGACAGGTGAAAGTTTACCTGTAACATGTCAAGCAGTCCCTGCCTGCAGCCCTCCTCCATGCCATACTCATCTACCAGGATACTGCCCAGGTACAGGAAGCAGGAGTGTGGATACACCTGGTACACACTCACCATCTGATACAACAAATATCCAGTGAACAGGTGTGTGAGAAATACCTAAAGAGCAGACTGACGACTCCACAAGTTTCCCAGCTCTTTCCTGCTGAAGAGTTTTTACCAGCTGAACAAACAGAGGAGATGCGGCTGATAAGTGAAATTTTTAAGTGTTAAATTAAGCGTAGCCGACACGTGTCATGGCGTGTACACGGTGTGTTATGTTTGGAAGCGAGGCTCGTGATAAACTGTTCCAGTGACAAAGAACCATCAGCTGCTGGGGGGGATCAGCCCAAAGTTCCTCGCCACTGACTAATTGTGAGCGCTTTCCCAGAGAGGGATCTCTCTCTCTCTCTCTCTCTCTCTCACACACACACACACACACACACACACACACACACACACTGAATGGTGCTCAGCTCCGTGTGGATCAGAAACTCTGTCCGCACACCAACAGTGAGCTGAAAACTTTCTGCTCAGGTTAAAGTCATTTTTATTTCTTTGTCATCATGTTTGTTTCTTGAAAGGCTCAACTGAAACTGAGGTAAACACGCAAACATTCTCAGCTTGAGACTCTCACTGATGCTGTGACGTGTTTTTCTAACGAGGCTCAATGCTGCCATCTACTGTTCATGCACAGTTAGTCCTCCACGATACAAGCAGGTCAGAGCATATTCACATTCTTACTTTATTAGCATAGCTGTAACAACTGCTGTCTGTTCACTTGTTCATTAGGACAAATTTACTCTTAAACAGGTTTCATTTGTTGAGTTCTGAATTTAAAAAAAATTGTATTGGTAGTTTTTCATTTTTACTATATTAATGAGTGATGGTGGATGAAGATTTGTGATGTTTGTGCTCAAGAAATAATTCTTCTATTTGAGAAAAAACACATTTTGCTCTTTTGCTTCCTACTTTAATTCTGCCAGTTTTTGTCACATGTGGAGCCTTTATCCGCTCTTTTGCCACATGCTCCTCGGAAACGTTCTTTTTCTCCGATCTTTGTTTGTTTTTTCATTTTACAAGTTAACAGCACTGAACCAGCAGAACCAAACAGCCATTAAGACGCGGTTACCTTTCAGATTGGTTTAAAATCTTTAGGTTTTTAGGAACACTAACAGTTCCAGAACTATCAGTGTGATAATGCAGATGTGTCAGTCCAGGTTTGTCAGGCGTGTCTTACCTGAGTGACGAGCGGCTGCAGCAGAGAGGCGGAGCCTTTCCCGACACACCGTACAGCAAACCTGAGACAGCGACAGCATCGCTCCACAATCCTGTTATCAGCCTGATGAGTGTTCAAAGTCTCTGACAGCACGGGCCAGATCTACAGGTGAGTCACATGACATACAAAATCCTTTTACAGGTAAAATCAAACAGGTAAGATATGATAATACACACCTTACCAGATCAGAGTCACTGATCGCATGTGAACGACCAGTGGGTCACATGACTAAAGTCACTTATTAATAAAATACTTTTCGTGTGGAAATATTCAAATGACTCTTCCAGGTAAACCTCAGGTGAGTTCAGGTGTTTTACCTCCTGGATAACCTTCTGACAGGGGTGCGTCTGTCCGTTCTCTACGATGGGGTTTGTGTGTCTGAAGGAAGCAAACATCATCATTGTCTGTCACAATATAAATAGAGTTTGAATAATATTTGACTACAGGTAAATCAACAGGTAAACTCACCTGAAAATAACAGCCAGTCTATCGAGCCAGACTGTGGGATCAGCTGATTTACCATTTGGTGATTCTTCAGCCAGAAGCTGAAATTTAAAGAAAACAACTCTGTTTTTGTGTTTCTGTCACAGGTTCTGTTCATTGTGTGCACACGCAGGCACACACTGTAAGGGCTGGTTTGGAGTGATTCTTGTGAATGAATCTGGTTCATAAATTTAAAGAAATAAAGCTTGCTTTGTGGTGACAGTTTGAGTTTGAACAGTGAGCCCTCAGCTGCTGTCTGCTGCGCTCCTGGCGCTGTACATTTCTGATGCGCTCCGTGACTTTTTTCTGTCGCCCGGCTGCGACCTGATCTGATTTCAAAATAAAGCAGTGCTGAGAGGATTTGATTTGTCTAACAAAGCCTGAAAGCTGAGCAGCTCATCCAGAAGTTTAGTCTGAAGTCTCGTGCGCTGGCTGCAGCAGAGGTAAAGCTGCTCATGTTTCGAACATCCATTGCCGTGCTTTTTGACATATTACGGGAGAAATTTCATCACTCAGCGGAAACACAGGCGTGTTGTGTTTAATGGACATTTGGTGCTTCAGGTTTGCATGTGTGACGGAAAGCTGCCGAATAATGAATCGTATTAATGTCCACATTCAGACAAACAGCTGGTTTTCTCCTGCCTCTGTGCTAACACACACACTCTTCACTGTTTACAGCTACACGTGCACACAAATGTGTGTGTGCAAGTGCAGTCTGAGGATGTGCACAAAGACGCACGCACGCACACCTGACTGTAGGAGTGACACATCAAGCACACAAACGTGTGCATGGCTGAGTTACACTAATCACACACGACACATTAATTTACACCCATGTGGGTATTTTAGTAAGTAATCACACGTCCACGTTCGTGCGTTGTGTTCTCCTTGTCACTTTCCATCCCCCATAGACACACACACAGACAGACACACACACACTGACCTTTTTTAGAGCCATGACCTGAACAGCACAGAGGTCACTGAGGCACTCTGCGATCTTCTCCAGAGGAAGACGAGCCAGGACCAAAGCTGTACCTACACACACCAATAAAAATGAGCAAACACTCGAATTTTTCAGTCCCTGTAAAAGCAGTGTCAAACCCGTGCAATGCAAAAACGCCACTCAAATATGCAGAATGTCCGGGCAGCAATTTTCCACATGTAAAGCGTGCTGAGTGCGGCACAAAATTCAGCAGTTTTGTTCCAATTTCAAATCAAACGAAGAAGTCGCAGTTTTTTTATCTGACAGAAAATGGATAGATTCTGCCCCACCTCCTCATCTCCAAGGAACACCCCCAACTCCAGGAGTGACTTCCATATAGGGAAATG
Source organism: Naso vlamingii (assembly GCA_029822935.1). Lineage (NCBI taxonomy): Eukaryota > Metazoa > Chordata > Actinopteri > Acanthuriformes > Acanthuridae > Naso > Naso vlamingii. Next base: position 19,588,009 of record JAPQLA010000015.1, read on the forward strand.
TGCACACGGTGGCATTAACGTGATCAAAGCAGCTCGGAAGATGTGACATCGAGCGTGAAGCTTCGCAGACGTAAATCTGCAGACGTCAAAGTCTTTACGGATTTTTTTCTGGCTGCAAGCTTCCATTATAACACGTGAAAACATATTTGATAAATTTCCAAATAGCACTTGGTGTGAAACGGCCTGAAGGTAACGTAAGAACACACCTGTCCAACTTCATGACAACTCATCTGTTTACATGGAAAACTGCCACTTTTAGCAAGCTGCATGTTTGTTCCTTGATGGGCCATCAGGTCCAAACATGCAAATTTCCAGCGGGTTCTTTCCAGACATCAGGGACAGCTGGGAGTGTTGCCATGAAAAATCTTGGAAAAGCAACATGGACGAAGGCATTCAGATTTTCTGTGGCCGTCTTTCCCAATTTTCAGCAGAAAGGGGGTCAAATGATAGACAAGTAACTAAAGCGGATCAAGGAAAGTGTGTAATGTTACAAAGACTGTGTGCAGTGGAAACAGTAATAGTTTGATTTTTCCAATAAAAAGAAAATCTCAAAAAACCAACAACAAAAAAAGTGGCCAGCCAGGCTCAGTCAGCAGACAGAGACGTGACGGCCAAAGACAAGTTGAATGAAACCCTTGCACATGTTGTCTCTACAGGTGCTCTCACTCTCTGCTCTGCACGGCCTGCAGGGTGTGCTGACCTGCTGATGTCACCACAGGTGTAGTACTGTACCTTTAAGCAGTCCCACAGCAGCCTCTGCCGACAGGGCGAAAGAGTCGAGAGAGCGAGCGATGTCCAGCAGCCCGTGGAAGTGTTGAGCCATGTGATCCCGGCACACGGAGCAGATGTTGTGGATCGCCTTGGCTGCTGCAGACGCCAGAGGTTTCTCTCTGAGACCTTTCATCAGGTAGTTCAACACCGGGTCTGACAGGAAGAGGAAACAGAGTCAGGGAGTCGACACAATGGCCACGTATCCATTTTACAATCAATGATGTGCAGGCAGACGGAAAACAAGTTGCAACATTTTGTCATCATGGCTTTTATTTAGAGCACACTCACACCAGGCAATCCGTAACTGTGCTGTGCCTGAGTGTGTTTGATCCCCAAAGTCCAGTTTGACTAGTGTGAGCGCTCCAGACCACGCCCGAGCACAGCACGCTGTGTCGACCCTGGCGCGGTTTGGAGGTGGTGGGCTTCGGCACGGTACGGATGCACGCACACAGAGCGCCGACGTCACTGTGACTGTTTGTGAAGGATTCACATTTAATTCAGACAGTCAACAGCAGACAGAGTCCGAATAAAGAGCAGCGGAAAAATCCACGACTGTCTTTTAGATCGCTGATACCAGAGAACAATTAAAACATATTAGTGCAAAATGTTAAAAAAATGACGGTTAAGTAATTGAAAATACACAGAGCAGGTCGCTCAAGCGTGCTGAGGAGCAGTTAGATGGAGGGCAGCGGGGGAGGGGCACAGTATGAGAAAACTGAGCCAAGTGTGAGTGCACCCTTACAAATAAAGAAACTTTCTAAAAACCGGTAAAATTACAATTAATTGGAGAGTTTCTTCATGTCAAACTTCTCCATTTTTCCCAGAACTTCTTTTATTCCCGCTGCTAACTGCCAACGCCTTACACACACATTCGTCAGAACACATCAGGCGTTGCAGCAAGAGAGAAGCTGTCCTGTCCAGTCAGTGTGGACAGTCTTAGTCTGTGGTGCTGTGGTCTGCGAGCGGCTCTGAATGAAAACCCAGTGAAACAGAATTAACTTTTGGAGAGACGCAACTCACAGCTGGTCAGCTGATCAGACTGCTTACCAACGTCGCCACAAGAAGACCTCATTTGTTTTTGTAAACAGGCCAACACTAACAGCGCCGCGGCATCTGATTTGGTCAGTCTAAGAAACTTATGCCCTCACCTTTCAGGGCGGGGGCGGGGGTGGGGGCAGGGCTTTCGCAGGAAATCAGAGAAGAGCCACAAACGTGTGAGCCTTTTCCGCTGATGCTCCCAATCAAACGAACAGCACTGACATGGACATGCAATGCAACCACTCATTCTTTCCCATCTGAACCTTATTACTGATACATGTCAACTACCAGTGTGTAAAAACAACGTGTCGTTTTATTTTGAAGGAAAAAGTCACCAAGTGCTTTAAGAGAAAATCGGTTTTCATGGTGCTTTCAGAGGATCTTTACAAAGTCCTAAACACACAAAAACATCAATAAACTTTAAACCTGCCGTACTAAATATTTTCCTCTCTCTTACTCGGCAGGTGGTTCTGTAGGATGGGAAAGAGGATTTGCTTTGTTTTTATCTGTTCATGATCATTTTTATTAATCCATCACTGGATTCCTTGTGAAGCCAACTGTCACACACAGAAACAATACCACGTTTTCAGGAAGTCTTTCAGTCAAGTGATAGACATCAGGGTGTGTACAACAGGAAGAGTTGTGTCTCTTGATTCTAGCATCATGTTGTTAGGTTTTATTTTTATTTAGATTGCTCTAAAATTGGAGCACTTGGCAGAGGACCCATTTTTTTAAACACTCTTCGAGTTCAGATTAACTACGAGGGGAGATGGACTCAGCTGAGAGCTTTCACGTTTAGCACCAATGTGTCCTTCATCCATTTCTCCTGCACACTCAGCAGGTACGAGCCAACACGTGATCAGCCGATACGTTTTTTTCCTCTCTGCTTTCATCTGTTCAATGCATGCTACATAATGTTAGCTGCTGTTAGCCTGACAAGCTAACTGAAGATTCATATTAAATTCTAACAGGACAGTTCATGTTGTTTTTTCAGGCTAACGTTTTCAAACAGTCACATAGTGAAGCTGCTGATCAGCTGATGGCTACTTCCTTTACGATACATTGACAGAGAACTTGTTTGAAGAGGAAGCTCATCCATGTTAGCTGCCATGAGTGTTAGCATGCTCAGCTTACGTGAATCAAGCACATGGGCCGGAGATCATGAAACAGAACGGATGTGGATCTGTTGGATTGTTAACAATCAGACCAATTTCACAGTAGGCAAATGACATGATGCTACACACTCTTTTACAGCAGGTGGCGGAATGCACCTAAAAGCTGCTCGCGATTCACCATGAAACAAAGACAAGAGGAAGAAAGATCAGAGCAGTAAGACATGACCACAAGCAGCTGCAGGTTCTCATTTCACTTATGACATCATACCGAGGAATCTGGGGTTTCTGTCGACGACCTCACTCATCTCTCCAACCAGCTCGATGCTCGTGTAACGAACTGCCACGTGGACGCTTTCCGGGAGTAAAACCACCTGCTGCAACACCTCCGTCAGCGTCGGGTTGTTCTCTCTGAAAGATAAACACAAACTGAGCCAGAGGAAGCAGTTCAAACTCCAACTATACTGACCAGTGTTTTATTGGATTCATTCAGAGCAGATAATCAGGTAATAATGAGGGAGAACGTCACATCAGCAGCCTGCTTTTACACTTCAGGTCGTGACGCCTGGGCTCTATTTTGTTGACAGCCTGCTTACGTCAACCTGACTGACCATCTGAAACAGCCCGCCTCACATACGAGGGTTTGGCTAGCTGTCAGTACGACGGAGTGAACCAACAGACGCCAAAGTTAGAGAAAAAAAAAAAAAGGCAGCTCCAGTGCACACGCTGTATTTCACCGATTTCATTTTGATTTATGAATTATTAAACTGTAAGAATTACATGTAG
>JAPQLA010000015.1:19591815-19603578 GCA_029822935.1 Naso vlamingii
GATTCGAGAAAAATGCGTTGTGTGTCTGAGCGTAGAACTGCAGCAGATAGAATGTGCACTGACGGACGATGTAACGACGGACGATGTATGTAAAGGCGGATCGTGGACACATTCTAAACTCACGATCTATTATCGTCGTATCACACAGCCCTATGTACAACTCACAGTGACAAATCATATCCGACCTGTCCGCTTCATGACAGAGGCGTCAGCAGCAGATTTATTTCCACATACGGGTGACGCCTGAGTGGATCTGAGAGTATACGATTCCACGAGCTTTTTCCCGCTGACACATTACTGATTCTTATCCGCTCTGCGCCACAGGAAAGAGAAAAAATCTGAGGTGGGTCACTTAAAGCATGCAGAGTGAAGGCAGCCTCACACACTTCCTGTAACTGCTCCTAGATGATGAAGAAAAACAGATACTCACGGATCAACACTTTTTGCAATGGCAGCCATGATGAAGAGGACGGCCTCCGTCACCTCCCAGGAAGGGTTCCCTTCTTTTAAAGTGGAATACAACTGAGAACAGACAGAGAATGTCATCAGTCATCGGGAGAATGAACGCAGTTCCTTCCCCCAAACAGCTCTGATGTTATTAATGACCGACTCATCCGCTGGAGGTCAAAGGTCACAGAAGTCAAGGTCACAGCTCTCGGTTAAAGTTCACGCTGGTACCGCTCGTCTGTGGCAAGGTTCCACTCTCACACGCTAATCAGCCCAAATAAATGAAGGGAGAACACCACCAAGACATTTTTACTGCCTGTCCACTTCCGAAAAAGAATTCTTCATCATGAAGTTTTTTGTTTTGCATTTCAGAAAAGATTTTCTTGAAAACCAAAAATGTAACATTGCACTTAAACACACTAAACGTCTTATCTGACAAATATTACTGGAAACAGTTTCTGCAGTAAACGCCACTTCTGTTAACAAAACAAACTGATGAAGACACACCTGCCGTTAAAATCCCTCGAGCTTTCGACCTTCAGATCTGTTTTCTGAAGCCCAAATATAGGGATGCATGATTTTGAAAAAATATCCAATTGGGATTATTTGGACTGACATTGTGATTGTGATATGAATTGCAACATTAGACGAACTTAACTTTGGAAAGAATTATCCTCATTTTCATTAAAAAATATTGCAGTATTATAGTGTGATTATCACAGCTATCTCTACCAAACAAAGATGTTTTCTGAAGTCCGTAGAACATGATGTGCACGCTAGGACAACTCTGCAGCACCACAACATTTGAGTTAAATGACATTTTTGACATACAGTTCTCCGTTAACATAGTTGCACCTAGATGCAATCTGAAAATTGCAGTGGACCACATTGCGATATCAATTAAAATTTGATTAATTGTGCAGCCCTACCCAAATATGTCTTTTTTTCTCTGTTCAATACTTACTATTGCTGTTTAATGTAGCAAAAATATTTGTTTCATCAATAGAATAATTATTCACTAAGATATTTGAAAGCTTCCAATGACATGTTCACCCAACAGAAAACGAGCATTTTGTTGTAAATAATAATTAAAATGATCTCTACCTGAGAGAAACACTCCATGGATCCAACAAGAAAAATGACATCTTTAACAAGATCCGACACTCTCATCCTGAACTCGCCAAAATCATCCGTGTCCTCGGGGATTCCCTCCTGTGGAGGTAAAAAAAACCACGTCACACTGAAGTTCTTTGCAGCGTCTTCACAGATAGACTGAAATTCTACAGGAGCATGTTTTCATTTCACAACAAACGGAGCTTTACTGAACATTTTCAGTAGGACTCCAAGTTACATTTGACTCTTCTGTCCTTTTGTCAGGTAAACTATCAAACTGAGTCTGACGTTTCACCTGCAGGACTGCAGTCGAAGTTTTGCTGCCTTTGTTTGTCAGCTGTGACGTGAAACATACTGTCACAGGAAGTCACGTGCGCATGCTGCTCATAGTTCAGTTAGAAAAATCCCAGTGAGCCACAGGGTGTCCGCGCACTGCGCAGCTGACAGCGCGCTCAGCGGTCGTAAAGAGCAGCTGGAGCCTCACTGAATTACCTTTTGTGTTTCTTTCACAGCTGGTTTTGCGGTCTGTGGTCATTTTGAGACTCAGTTTGTAAAGTTTACATCCTGTCCTTCAATACCTCCTGCAGCTTATGATCGATGCTGCGACCAAACACAATGTGTGCTGACTTGAAGCATCCACTGCCAGACTGCAGCCCTTCACCTGAAACTTTTTTAGCTCAGAGTAACAAAGTTCAGCTGGACGGTTTCATCAGTCAGCGGTGGTTCTGTGTGGACTGGATCAGGGGACTTACATGATCTGGATCGAGCTGACAGTGTCGGGCCAAACAGTGCAGAAGCCTCTGGATATACGGTCTGAAGATGGAGTGCAGAGCGGCATCATTTATTTTATACAGATGTTCTCCCAGACGGTACCAGAAGTTAAAGGAGATCTCCACCACCTGGATGAGAACAAGGACACAAAGAGCAGGTTTATCATCTGAAGGCTGAGGCCACAGAGACCCGATCTCCACGAGCAGAAAACAGAGACCTCCTTCTGTAGGTGCTGTGGTGGTTTCTGTACCTCGTACTGAGGGTGTCCTGCACAGATCAGCAGCAGTTCCAGTGTCCTCAGGTCTCCCATGCCCTGACCTGGACTCCTGACGGTCGTTTCCAAAAATGTCTCACAGAGCTCCGTGAAGATCCGGCAGTAGTTCAGCACTCTGAGGGCAAAAGTAAAGCATAAATGTGATGGATAACCCTGACATGGCACCCTGGACAGAAACCATTTCCTGTGAGTCCTCACTTGTCAAGATCCTCTCGGGCCACAGCCATGTGATAGGCCGTCTCCAGCGTCAAGACACCCTGGAAGAGCTGCAGAGCTAACGCCATGTTGGTGTCTACATTTTCTATGGCGTAGAGAGCTGAGCAGACGCAGTCCGATGTTGCCTCGTGGAGGTTGGTTGAGGTTTCGTCCCTCTGCTGAGGAAACAGGAAAACATGACAAGCAGCATCAGGAAACAGCAGCTCATCACACAGAGGTGTGTCACACTCTAAACTCACTCGTCACACCTCTGCTCCCGTGTGTGAAACTGTGTGAACCTCACCAGGACTTGGAAGAGCACCATGAGCAGCTGGTTACTGGCCATGAAGTTGCTGTCGAGGACTCCCAGGTTGAACCAGCTGCTCAAACAGCGAAACACCTTGATGAACATCTTCTCATCGTTACCAGTCTTCTCCACACACGTCGTCTAAAATGAAATAAAAACACAAAGAGACGGATGAACTTGTCCAAAGAGAAATTCAAACAGAGTCAGAAAGAGGATGAAGACTGAGCGGACTCTATGTCTCTCAGGTTTCTGATGAATGTTGGAATGATCTGATCATTCTGAGATGTTTCATTTCATCCAACTCATCAGACCAATTAGAGCTGCTCCGCTGTCATCAATAAACCTCTTTGTGAGGACACAAGGACCCTCAACGTCTGACAAAGACCTGAACATCGAATCTTAAAGGCAGATGATCAATCACCGTTTTTAGGAAGGAGACAAACTAGACGGACTCCTGAAGTAATCACCAACAGCTGTGAGACTTTTAGACTCATTCAGAAAAATAAAATCAATCAATGAGCCGTCAATAAGCTCATCCTGCCAATATGTTCGCTGTCTCACACAATGACTGTCGTTCACTCTGTGACCACAGAGGAGGTACGGACAGAGACACATGTCACAGCAGAGTTCAGACTGAGGCTGATGGAGAGTAAAACAGACCAATGACACACACGGACGGTTTCTCACCAGCAGTGTGACCACAGTGCTCGAGTAATACGCCAGATCCTCGATGATTTCTGTCCTACGGTTGGCACCAATCCGCAGTGATCGACTGTGAACTTCCTCAGGCAGCACTGTCAGTATCTCTATGAGGAAGGCCATGGAACTGATGTCACTGTTGTACCTGAGGGGGAGGGGCAATGAAAAGGTGAATCAGAGTGTCAAAGAACAAGAACATCTCAGTACAGAACAGGTCACTTTAATATTGAGAGAGGTGTCGTACCAGGAAATGAGACGTAACAAACTTCAGCTGAAGTGTTTCCTGAAAAAACTCGTTCTTTCTTTCTGTCTGAATTTAAACCAAATAAAGATTAACTGTGACCTGCTGACTGATACAGCGGTCCTGCTCCCATTTCCTGTCAACAGACAGCATGTACATGTTCCAAAAAGGTTCTGATGGTTCGGTGAATTCTTACTTTTCTATGAGCGTGTGAACACATCCTTTCCACGAAGCCATCTGAAGGGCGAGATCTGCGATGGCTAAAGCCAGCTGAGATGGAAAAGAGACGTCACACAGAAACACAAAATCAACAAAAGTTCAAAACAAAAACTCACACGAAAGTCAGAAGAGCAACATCATTAACGTCTGTCTGTTGATTTGTTGTTGGGCGACGATGACCACACTGAAGGTGGACGATGACTTCACCAAAACATCGGGGGATTAGAAGACGTGTGAAGCCCCGCCCACAGGTTCTCAACCATACATTCATCTCTTAAATTAGAGTCAGATGAATGAGAAGGAGAAATGCAGAGGAGGAAATGGAAACAAACAGTGCGTGGTGGCGACAGACATCACTGACGGGGTTTCCATCTGCGATGTCTGTCGGCATTGCCTGCCCCTACTTCCATTTCTGTCTCTGAAAGACTGAAACATTAAAACTCTGAAACACGCCCCCGGTTACTGCAATGAGCCAAATTTAAACTGTGAAGTAGGAAATATAAACTTGAATGAACCAGATAAAAATGAAAACTTTCTCTGAAAACGTCTTGTGTTGACGTCCCTTTCGTTCAGAGAGAGAACAGAACCTCTTGTGGTTTATTTCAGCTCATGATGTTGCATGAACACGAGGAACTGCTGCTGTCGACACTTTGAAGGTTGCATAACATGAATCTGATGTTCCATCACACGGACGCCATACACTCGGGTGGAGAAAAGATTAACACAGGAATTCATCGAAAAATAACAAAAGTCAATTTTCTAAATGCAAGATTCCGATGTGACGCTAATGGACAGTCGACAGAGTTTTCCGTAACTTCCAGTGATTTAAAAATTCCCTTTATGAGACAAACAAGAAGTTCTGTGAACCTTCGACGCTGTCACACAGAGACTTACTTCACTCAACAACTAGAGCTGTAACAACATGTTTTACCACCGATATGATACAAGAACGTACGTTCTCAGCTAGCACGATACGATACGATCCAATGACTAGAAATGAATATAGTAATGTGTTTTTGGCAAAAATAGAGGAGAAGAAAAAGTCTGTTTCTATGCAGTGGTAGAGGAGGTGAAACTCCGGAAAAGCTCGATACTCTGAACTCCACAAACATTCAGTTCAAGGCCTCGATTCAGTCTGTGTGGACGCATATGCCGACTGAAGATCTCTCGTTCTCCTGCTGCTTCCTGCCGTGATCCACCATGATCTGAAGAGACGCTGCTGACACAACGCACACGAGCAGAACGAAGGAGAATGAACTGGAGTAACCTTTACATCTACCATTAAAACGGAGACAAATACATCCACAGAACTTTTGACGTAATGAATACAAGACACTGATTCTTAGTATTGATACAATCGATTTATGCTTTAAAAAATGATTTTAGATCGATACAAGTCACACTAGAAGGACAACCTGCTGTTTAACATCGATGGAGTTTGATCGTAGGAATATAAATCGATGTTTCCTTATGGCCCCAGAAGCAGCTCGGCTGTAACAAATGAGGCTGACTAACACAAACTGCAGCATTTAAGCACGCCAACAGACTGTGAGCTCAAGAAAAGAACCGTGTGCTCCGTGTGTTCGGCCTCAGACAGCCGGAGCGAACGCTGCCGCAGCAGAGGGAGAGGAAACCAGAGCGCCGCCTTCCCTCATCAATGACGCCCGTAACTGGCTGTAGGTGGCGTTGTATTTCACCAGAGCGTGACACTGAGCATAAAGCCTGTTTCTGTTCATCAACTATGAGGTGTTTTCTCATCAAAAATCTGCACTGAGTGGAAAACTGAATGAACGGTCGATGAAGCTTTCGTGTGAATGCAGCGTCATGGAAAATAAACGACTTTCAGACTGACAGACTGCTAACTGAACATCAGGTGAGTTACCTGTACCTGAGCAGGTACTCAGGACATGTTACCTGTGTGACGATGATGGGCGACAGGTCTTTGAGGTTCTCGATGTGGGTCAGCAGTGAATCTCGCAGTGCATTGTGGGTCTCAGGTGGAAGCTCATAGAATGACGTTTGGATCTTCACTTTCATCGTCTGAGCAGCAAAATAACACGACTCCACGTCCTGTTTGAGCTGCAGCAGCTGGTCAGAGATCTCCCACGCATACATCTGTTGAGTGGGACAGGAAGTGATGTCATCAGACCTGCAGCTCACAGTAAGTACGGTCTATGAAAACCTCCTGACAGTCTTTCAAAGTCTGCCGGGCAGCGCGACTGCTCGTCACATCGCTGTTCATTTGGATACAGGTGTCTGCCACAGCTGCTCTCCAGTGATCCAGTTTAAAGAGGCCACTGGTCTCACTGGAAACCAGCAGCAGAGGACCAAATACACAAAGTCCCAAATAAACCAAACCAGAAGACTCCACCTGCAAAAAAACAGGTTTCCCCGAAAGTGGGCGTGTCACATTCTACAGGTAACTGCACACTGCGCCACATAGTTTAAAAGAATTCTGCTCCTCACTGCAGGAAATGTGTCCGACTGGCGGAACAGCTTCAGCTGATCAGAAAAAACTCGCTGGGTGACCACAGTTACCTGCTGATCCAGATTAATCAGACTGGCAACAACAACAACAACAGTAAACACATCAGCAGTGAACTTTGTTTACCCTCATCTGTCCACAGAGGTGATACACCAGCGCGTGAACACAGCAGCGCGTGGACACCTGCCCGCCACGCCCTGACACAACAAACTCCACCAAACAAAATCAGCGAACGTTCCGTCAGCAGCTGTCTCAATCTGACAGACTTTGTTCATTCACCGACACCGCGGATCACCGACGAACCGACGTGAAACACGTGACGCCTGCAGGCTGATGCGACGTGTCTGAGGCAAGTCCGTGACCCACGGAAAGCCGCGCATCATCGGTCAGCGGCGCGCGAAGTTAACGTTAACGTTACAAGATGTCACAGCCTAATGTTTAGAGTGGCAGTTAGCATAGCTATGCTAACAGAGCTAGCTGAGCAGCCCCTGCAGCACACCGGGCCTCCTCAACTCCTCTGAGACTAAAACACCGACTGTGCGTCCGCCGTCCCGACATTCTGCACGTTAAACGGAAAAACGAAAATTCATCAAAACTACAGCGTTTGTGTTTCACTAATTAACTGACTGATGAATCTAAAGTTGATTATAACGTTACAGCTAACAGTTGGTGTTTTGCTACTTTCATTTAGCTACCTAGCTAAGATGCTAACAGCAACCCACAGCTCTTCTGAGACTGCGCAGTTAGGTCACCTGTCCTTTACTAAACAGGTAAAATAAAAACACCTGCTTCAGACTGACCGCACTGAAGCCGACTCAGACCCCCTCCGGCCCCCTACACCACTGCTCCGCTCTCCCGGCCTCTCCCATTTTCTCACCGATCTCTGGAGCTCTCCCAGCCACACCGAGGCTCGCTCCTTCCCGGCGGGGTCCGGGTCATGGTACAGGGCCTGGACCGCCTGGTAGACCAGGGCCAGGCTCGGTTTGCCCCCCTCCATAGCTCGGGCCAGAAGCACGAATACGATAAGGCAGAAAGTTAATCAAAACTACGGATCTGAATGCGTCCTAAACCGTCTGTGAGTCGACCGCCATCTCGCACAGGCTTCCTGCGTGCCACCAGGATTTCCTTCCGACAGGAAACACGGGCAGTGGCATTGTTTCCGCTTTGTTAGGAGGGAAGGAGATAATACAGAACTGCTTTCAAAAAGTGCTAAAATTTATTTGACTTTTTTGGACAGATCCACACAATTTCATTCAGAATTGTTACATTTAATCTGACTGTGTTCATAGACACAGAACTTCATTAACAGACACATATTTAAATTTTAGCCTGCCGTGTTTTCAGACAAAGACACACCTCTACATAAAATACTTTGGATTTGGGCTGTGAGTGCCAGTATTTAATGATACATAACAGCATCTTTTATTTAAAAAAAAAAACAAAAAAAAACAACAACTTAAACTGCGTTTTTATGAACATTTATAGCCTACAAAACATAAACGTGATAAAAACAAAAACAGTGAGACTGCTTGTGCAATGTCACTTCCATGTGTTTTAACAGATTAAATAGATAGATAGACAGATTAATTGATTGGTTGATTGATTGACTGATATCTTATGTGGCTGCACAAAGCTTTAAAATTCTCTACACAGAATCTAGCAGAATATTTTTTGAACACTGGATGGAAAACTAACCAAAATATAAAACTACAGGATAGAGAACAAGTATGTCATTTAGTTTTATTTAACAAAAATAGACAGCAAACCATCAGTTTCATATCACAGTTTCTATTGCTAGCAAAACTTTGTCCATATTTCTGATTAAAATCAAACTTGAAACAAAGTTAAAATCAGACAAGACATCAAACAAGACATTTGTTTTCCTACATTTTTTTAATGCTCTCTTGTGGGAGAGACAAAAAGAGAAATCGTTTTCGGCTGCCTCTCTGATCTGAAAAGGTGCATGCTGGTCCTTGAACTGTCCACCTGTGAACACCTGAGGTGTCTGTAACTCTGCCTGAAACAACAGAACAAACAACAGAAGGAACAAGAAAATACTGATGCTGAAGAGAAGACAAGATACTTTTCACAATCTCCATTTCACTTCCTCACATAGTGATGAAGTGATGACAAAACTGGTTAATATTTTCATAGAAAACTGAGTCTGGACGACTTCAAGTCTTTTTTTCTTTCTTCAGGCTGCAGTGAATCACCTCCAAACTGAGGTCGTATCATACCCATGCTTCACGACACTCACAGCCTGGTTATGATACAGCCCCAGCTGTGAAGAGCAAATGATCACAGGATCGATTATTGTTGTTTTCACATCAAAACTTCATGCAGTTGCTTCATCTTCTCTTTAATCGCAGTCACAAAGTTTGCCACAAACAAAAAAGTAAAGAAAAGTGAATCAGATGGAACATCAGTGAATAGATGCACAAAACAAGAGAAAAATGAAGTTATATCACCATGGTGATTGAAAATGTGACACGCACCTTTGAATTTGTTGATGTGACTCTTTCCTCCAGCTTTTGTCCTCTAAAGATCACATGATGAAGTGTTGAAACAACAGGGTGATGGAGCAAAAGATGAAGATGTGAAGATGAAGTGAAGGAGAGACGTGGACAGCAGGGTTTTTAAAATACAGCCAGTGACTTATGTCTTGATCCTTTAACCCTTTCTCATTTCAGACCACTTTAGACCAGTTTAGACCAGTTTAGTGGGAGTTGTGGAGTCTTTTTGTCGCTAATCTGATTTTGTGACGATGTTTAAAGGATTTAGAGGATTGAGGAGGACGACCTGCTCAGGTAGATCTGAAACATGCGGATTAGAGGTCACACGGACTGAAACCAAAAAGGTTCAAATTCTAATTGGATTTTTTTTCTTCAGGCCACCTGCTTCAGAACCTGCTTTTGTGTCCTTTAAATAAATAAATATAAATAAATAAATATTTGTCAAAGGACTCCATTGTGCGTCCGTGTTTAAAATGTGAAATTAGGGAGTACATGATTGTAAAATTCTTGAATAAACTGGTTAATTTCATGCTTACGAAGGTTTCCTTCAGTCATTTAAAGTTTAACCACTGAACAGGAAAACAACCTGCAGGTTACCTGTGTTTGTTTTTACTTTGCAGTGATTATTGATCTTTAATATAAAAGATTCACTAACTGCGTGTTGATCGACGGCCAGTTCAGTCTGAAGATGTTCTGTACATTGAAAGCATGTTTTTAGGTAATCAAACATTTTCAAAGGATAGAAAGTAAAAGACGAGTTATTTGATGCAGAGGGTTTGAATTTGTACATTTTTTACTGATTTGTTCAAACACAATTATTTCCTTTTATGACGTAATATTTTATTACTTTTAAAAAATTTGAAATGACAAAAAAACATTTGTTGAAAAATCTGTAAATAAGTATGAAACGAGTCCCAGATCAAACTGCAAAATGCTATTTACAAAAGACTGTTTGCTGATCAACCACAATAATAAAAGCTAATTGAAGTTCAAGTGTTTCAGAGCTGCACGCGCTGCCGCTGTGTGTTACAGTCGGCTGTGTTGGTGGAGGTGTTGTGTCGCCCTCTGCTGTCTCATGTGAACTCTGACCACCCTCTCTATATGTAATTTAAATGCATTCAAAATTCACTTTCCGTAGTTTCTGTCAGATAAACAACGTTACTGCGATGTGGATTTCAGTTGGTTTTCATATTGTTCAGTGAGAATAACAGCTTGTAATGTAGTTTTTGGCACATTGAAGGTAAATTGTTCCAGTGCAGCTTTTCCCTCGACGTTCTCAGTTCTCTGACTTCTGTCCATTTCTATGTCGAAGCAACAACATTTTGTTGCGCACTCTGGTCGATAGAAGCCTGTTTGACTGTAAACTCTGTCGGTAAGCTGATTAAAGTGTCGTGCAGAACATCTTCAGACAGAAGGTAAATGTGAAAATCTTAATCCTAAAATGTGCCTTTAGAAAAAGCAAAGCAGCTCTTCAGAGTAAATCTGAATGTAAGTGGTTTACAAGTCGTATATAAAGAGGCTGGATCATCGGCTGCGGCAGAAAGCTCAGGGTCACGATGGGGAAACATTTCCACTTGTACGAGAATATTTCTAAAGTGAGTCCCTTTGAGGGGCCCCAGTATCACCTGGCTCCCCAGTGGGCATTCCACCTGCAGACCGTTTTCATGGGCTTTGTCCTCTTTGCTGGAACACCTTTAAACTTTATTGTTCTCCTCGTGACACTCAAGTACAAGAAGCTCAGAGTCCCTCTCAACTACATCTTGGTCAACATCTCCTTGGCAGGGTTCATCTTTGTCACCTTCTCCGTCAGTCAGGTGTTCGTCTCCACCACGAGGGGTTATTTCTTCCTGGGTCACACCATGTGTGCCCTGGAGTCTGCCATGGGATCTATAGCAGGTATGACATCAACCATCTTTTAACGTCAGCACGTAGAGAAACTCAACTTAGTTTCATTTTATGAACTGTGGACGATTGTTGGTAAACTACTGACTTTGGGGATATAATGTGTGTTTGTCTTATATTTTCACCTTTTCTGTCCTCTTCAGGACTCGTGACAGCCTGGTCTTTGGCTGTCTTGTCTTTTGAGAGGTACCTGGTCATCTGTAAACCCTTCGGAGCCTTTAAGTTCAGCAGTAACCACGCCCTGGCTGCTGTAGCCTTCACCTGGTTCATGGGGATCGGTTGTGCTATCCCACCTTTCTTCGGCTGGAGCAGGTAGGTAACACACCTCAGGGCAGAGACGAGCAAAAATACGCCAAAACTCTGACTGAAAATACAAAAATGTTAAGTGATTGGAAAATCTAACCTGTAAACCTCGATAGGACACGGGTCCTGATGGACACGGGTCCTGATGGAGGACACGGGTCCTGATGGAGGATAGGTCCTGATGAAGGACACGGGTCCTGATGGAGGACACAGGTCCTGCTGGAGGACAGGTCCTGATGGACACGGGTCCTGATGGACACGGGTCCTGATGGACACGGGTCCTGATGAAGGACA
>JAPQLA010000015.1:19618323-19633122 GCA_029822935.1 Naso vlamingii
GGAGGGAACGAAGTCCTGACGAACTTACATGACACCAAACAAAAGACAAGCAGACAAAACCACATGCGTAATTGCGCAGAGATGTTGCACTTGTAGGCTTCTGCAGGCTGTGTGTGTGTGTGTGTGTGTGTGTGTGGGTTCTATAGGCCCAAAGAAAAATACCGCGGAGCCAGAAAACATAACAATCGTGGCCAAGGAGTGTTTTCCTTATTTGGAAGAACGGGAAAAAAATGGGGGGAGGCATACAGCAAATGAAATTAATTCCCGCTCATAATTGTTATTATATTGTATCATTAACATGGTCTGTGATGACTATAAATATACAGTTTAACCCTCAAAATCATATCGACTCATCATGGATTTGGATGACATCGCTGTGATGTGTGCTGCTGCCTGCCTGTACACCTGGAGAAGACACCGTCGCCGGGTTTGGGTGCATGAGATTCTCCGGCGCCGTGAGGAGCTTGGCAAATTTCATTGGCTGGTGCTGGAGCTGCGGCTGGACAGAGCGGTTCCAGCGGTACTTCAGGTTGGACATCCAGCAGTTCGACAGCTTGCTGATGAAGATTGGGCTGCTGATCGCCATGCAGAGCACCAACTACCGCCGTCCCATCTCCCCATCAGAGCATTTGGCAATTTGCCTCCGTTTCCTGGCTACCAATGACTCGTACCGCACTATTGCCAACAGCTACCGTGTGGGTCTTTGCCACAGACTTCACTTCACTCCGCTATTTTTCTGTTATTAGCCCACTACACATTTTTTAAATTTTGGTCCCGGTAGCCAAAAAGACGAACATTGTAGAGGATGGGATGAGCCCGAACACATGTGATCAACTTCTCGGTGTCCATGACGGAACGAGTGTGCTCTAGGAACCCAAGTTACATGCATTGTTCTTTGAGACCCGCTCGAGCGAAGGACACCTCTACTATGATTGGTTGCCGCCGGTTGCCGCTGCATCGCGTCATGGCTAATTACCATAAAGTTCACCGAGGCTCAGCTTCTTGTCTGATGCCGCTTTAGCTGCTTTAGCCACTTTGGGCGTTCTGGACGTGCGGCTGACGGCAGTTGGCGCTTTGGACGCCGAGGACGCCGGGCCCTCATTGAGAATGAATTAACTTCCGGCGTTTTTGCCACTTTTGCCGCTTTTGGTGTGAACGCACAGTAACGCTGGTTTGATTTGCCGTCCTCTGCTGTCTGTTGTTTTTTAAAAATTGTTTACAGGGTTTACATACAAAAGAGAGTCAAGTGTTGTCATTGAACAGCCTGGTATAAATAAAGATTGAATAAATGAATGAGTGCTTACCGACAACAACCGGCAGGACCTTCATGGCTTTCCGTTCCCTCCCGCTGACTCTGCTGCTCTTACTTTTTCGTTTTCCTTCCTTTGCAGTCTCGGTCTTCATCAGGCCGTTCTCTCTCCTGCCGCCTCCGTCCTTCCTTTCCGTGGGCTCTGCATCAGACATGCTGTCCATCTGCGCAGTCATAGGGTCGCTCTCCACCAGGACCATCGCCCCACCTGGCTGCTCCACTGTCATGGGGGTGGCAGACGGCGTTGTCATGGAGACAGCGGAAGGGGAGGTAGGGCTGAGGTTGGCTGGTGTGGCGTATACGACTTTCCCTCGACTCCTGGTCGATGTTGCTTCAGCTTGCCGGTAGACAGAACTGAGGCGTAAAGAGAGAGCTCGACGAGCAGGCCGACCTGCCTGAGATCGGCTGCGACCGCTCCATCGCCGCAGGCCTCTAAACATCCAGTAATACAAGAAGAGCATGACAGGACAAGGCATGAAGAAGGAGCAGATCGACGAGTACACCACAAACTGGTCATTCTCCAATTTGCACACGCTGGGATCGCGACCTGGCACCTGGTTCAGACCAAAGATGATGGGACTCGCCACACCCAGAGACAGCACCCAGGTAGCAGTGATGAGAACCAGCTGACGAACACTGAACTGGTTCCTGTTGTACTTCAGAGGAACCACCACTGCGATGTACCTGAAATACAGGTGAGATGTTGCAAGTAAAACACTGATTTTTCGGTTAATTGTAATATTTGGGTTGCATAAAAATGTTTTCTTCAGTTTTTGGCTTCACTAGAAGATATTCTCAAGAGATGGCTGTTAATTTCTTCCAGTGAATGCACTTCATCTTTCACTGAATTACCCCAGTGAAAACCACAGCTAACAAATATTACAGATGACCTTGCTAACCAAGCAAACTATCGAGGGTGAGTTTTAGCTGATGACTAAGATCCACACTTTCATCCAAATAAATGCTGCGTGTCTCTTCTCTCTACTGAGTTCTCTAAAGAGGACTTTATAGGAAGATCATCAGCAAAATACAAAATGTTTGAGCACAACTTCAGTCATTTTCCCTGCACAATTACTTACTGCTGTGTTCAATTAAAACCTGTCAGATCAACTCTGTCTGGTGGACCATTCATTATAAATACTGGCATGCATTTGAAACTACTTGGTTGGTGTCAGAGTGCTACGTCTCCTACTTTTTTTACAGTCTGTGGGTGTTAACAAATTATATAATTTGCTTTTCCCATATTTTAATCATGAAGTGATTTTATTTGCATCTCATGGCTGTTTTATTTTGTAACGCAAACATGCTTTTATTTTGAAGTCATACTGGACATTTCGTTAGGCTGTTCTCATGTGAGCCACACTCTCTCTCAGTGAAGATGGACGTGTGCGTTCCGGTATGCTGGTCATTCGGTCAGTTAAGATGATGCTGACGTTTAAAGAATCCTGAGGACTAATTTCCTTGTCATAGCATGTTTGATTGTTTTATTTTCCTTCGGTAGAATATTATTTTACATGCTGTGCATATTTTCAGTTATATTATGTCTTATTTGTTTTCCTTTTTACTGTTTAGTTTTCATGCCAGATTTAGAGAGAAGCTCTAAATTAACCTGTTGCAATGAAACCACTTGCGTCTCCCTGCTTCGAATTGGTAATTATATTAATTGCATTTTGCAAGACTTTGAAAGCTGTCATTTGCCTCCATAAGCAGTTATCATCTACAAAAATGTAGACATAATCATTGTTATCTCACTAACGAGATGCTGGTAACACGACTGCAGCTCTATAAATATGATTAAATAGTCTTCTCTCTGCCTTAATGAAAAGTACAACGGACCTCAGAGTTTTCATACATTGTTAAGATGGACCATGATGTTAAAAAAAGGTTACAATTAACGTAAGTAATTTCATTTAAAAAGTTTGTTTACCAGCATTCTTTAAATTCTCCATAATAATTTTATTACTTTATGTGTACTCTTAGAAAGAAGACAGTGGCATCAGCATGATTCTTTGCCAAGGAAAGATTCTGAAGTCTTGTGATTGGGGTCATCACTCTGTAATGTGTGGTACTTTCTACAAATGCAGTAGAAGTACTAATATAAGACTCAGTCTGTGTTATTTATATTTTAGGCAGATCTGTTGGATGGGCGGACTCACCTGTCCACGCTAATGGCACAGAGGTTGAGAATGGATGCGGTACACAGCATCACATCCATGGTCATCAGAGCATCACAAATGTAGGTGCTCAATGGCCACATACCTCCCAGAAACTAAACACAACATAAACAAACATGACAAATGACTGTGTATGTAAACTCATTTCATTCCATTCAAACACTCTGTCCTGCAGGTCACTTTCTAAACTGTTGTCAATATGCAGGCGTACACTGGTATTGGTCTTAATTAACACTTCTGTCTATGCTGATCTCACTTCCTAAAAATATCCTCATTTTATAGCTTCCTTACTTAAAGTCACATTGATCTTAATAAACACAAATGTATAGATGTAAACGATGTCATCAGTCCCCACAAAAACAGATACAAATTTCCTCACTTCCTAAATTGTCACTGTTATCTCAAATCATCTTCACTTTCTAAAGTGTCCTCACGAAACCGGTCTGAACTCTTACATTCTATCGTGTTCTCAGTACGCTGGCCTGCTGTTGTATGTGTCCCACCTCTGAGCGGACGTATGGCAGCCTAACTTTCAAACGTGTTCTGTGGGAACAAAGTCATGCTGGTCCTCATTTATACTGACCTCAGAATAGACATACAGCGGCAGCACCAGCACTGCCAGCAGCATGTCGGCCACCGCCAGGCTGATGATGAAGTAGTTGGTGGCAGTTTTCAGGGAATGCTCAGTGAGCACGCTCAGACACACCAGGATGTTCCCCAGGATTATAAGCAAAATTAGGGGGACACCGAGGACCACGGCCAGGTAGTTGTAGTGGTTCAAGTGCATCTCATCTGGTGGACTACTAGGTGTCACATTGTCCATGATAAGGCGCTGAACACAGCTGCTGGACTGCACTCAACATCTGGACAGAAAACAATTTACTGTCATTGTGATTGCCGTGTTTCAGAGGTTCAGAGTATTTAGAATGTTGGCAGGTCTTCCCCCGCTGTTCCCCGTCCCAGGTGTTGGTTCAGTACACTGTGTGTTTCTGTCTCATCAGTTTGACAGTCGACTGAATTTGTATTCACTAGATTTTTGTCTTCATTGTCTGCTGGCTGGACTTTGGGTGACTGTAAATAATAAAGAGTTAATGGTGTGGTGGGATCATAACATGTGTTTAGTGTCAGTGTGTTTAGATATGACTGCATTAGACTGAGAGAGAGCAGTGAGGGAAAAGGGTAGGTGGTGTATTTCAGTGAAGCAAAACTTCCATAGGCAACCATTTTAATGATCCTCATGTAGCAAAAGTTAAAGCAGCTTCTTGTGCTGATGCCTGTTGTGTGTGTATGAATTTGCGAACAAAACAACACTAAACATACTGAGGCAGCCATCCGTGGGGCCATCTCTCAAGTTTCATCCTGAAAACACCTTGCTGTAGAAAGGAACCACGTCTCCTCAGTTGTTGGGCAGGTGACGTATTTCAGTGCAGCAACGAGACGAGCGCAGCTCGTGCGGTTGGCTCTGGCATATTGTTGTTTGTTTGTCTGTCGATTTTATGCCATTTCCAATGTTCCTAAAAGTCAGTGTCTCATGTTCCTTCAAGTCTGTCTTTAAATGCTGTACAAACACTGCTGCTATGGACACACACTGTTGAGGATTTTATGCTGCCTGTCACTGGGACTACACTCACCCTTAGCCAGAAAACTAAGGACAATCTACTTGGCGGCACCCTACAGCATAAATATTCGAGGGAATTTATATTTAACCTGCGGGACCTGCAATCTGACCTGATTAATCATAATATATTGAATATTCCAGGTGAGTTACATTGCTAAACTCCAAATGACAAGAAAGGTGACACATGTCAGAGGGGACAGAGCTGATCTCAGAACTAAACTGAAATGGGAAAGTAAATACAGATCACGACCCTCTGTCATCCTCAGCAATGTTTGTTTCTTGGAAAATAAGGATAGTGAACATCAAGCGAATGTTAACCACCTGCACGAATATAGAAATGCCTCCATTCTGGCGTTTATGGAAACATGGCTCGACAGGTGCATAGACGATAACATTTTATTGACAGCTTTGGCAACTCACAAAGACTTGATAGAGACAAACAAAGTACAGGTAAAGAACATGGAGGTGGAATTTGTTTTTATATCAACAAGCCGGGGTGCTCTGCAGCTATCATTTGTGAGAGTTAATGTAAGCCTGACGTAGAGCCTCTGTGTCATTCTGCCCTTTTTATCCCACAAGAGCAGCTATTTTTTATTCCTATGCACGTCCATTTTACAGCCAACGTGAACACTGTCTCTGAACACATTATTAACCCTGTAAACCGACTGGAGCTGATCCGATTCCCCTAAATTCATTTTAAGAGATTTCAACCACTGCTCCAGGAACAAATCACTAAAAAGATTTCAGCAATACATTACATTTGCCTTATGTTGTGACAAGGTTCTTGACAAGTGCTATGGTATCTTCAAATCTCAAGAAGAGCAGCCCCAAGATCCTGAATGACCTCAGACCCACAGCCGTCACCTTCCTCTTCAAGAAGAGCCTTTGAGAGGATGGTTGACAGCCGTATCATCAACGCCACAGATGCACAGTTGGACCATCTCCAGTTTATGTATCGCACTGTGTGAGGAGTTGATGATGCCTAACTCTTCATACTGGATACTGTCCATAAACCAGGGTCTAAACACATCAGCTGGGCTTCTGTTTGCCGACTTCTCATCTGCCTTCAACACCCTACAACCCATCATGGATCATGGACTTCCTCACCCAAAAGGTGCTGATCAACAAAAGGCTCGCAGATCTCCAGCACTCATCCACTGGCCCTCCTCAGGGCATAGTCCCCTTCTGCCACCCTTCACTGTTCATCCTCTACGTGGATGACTACAGAAGCCTCCATCCTAACCACCATCTGGTGAAGTTCGCACATGACGTTGTGCTCCTTCCCTTCCCTCGGACCCTGCTCAAGATCACTGGCCCATCCTCACAGACTTTGTGGAATGGTGTGACCGCTCTTTCCTGGAATTAAATGTTACCAAAACCAAGGAGATGCTTGTGGATTTCACCAGGCATTGAGTGAGGACTGCGGGCATAATTCATGGGAAACCAGTGGAAGCTGTACACCAGTGCAAACACAGGGAATCTGTCATTGATAATCAAGTGCAACACAAATGTGATCTTCAAAACGTGCCAACACCACCAATATTTCTTAAGAAAGCTAAACATCTCTGAGGTAAGCAGAAATATCCTCACTACACACACGCACACACACACACAGAGTGCTGGCCACCGCACTTCCGCATTTTAGGACTTTTAAATTTTCAAACTGTTCATCATTACTGCTGGACATCTGATCGTCTGACTGACACTCAGCTGCTGTTGGTTGTGTGAGTGTCTGTGCGTGTCTGTGTCTCCTCTGTGTGTATGTGTGTGTTGTTGCTGTTGTGCACTGTACTGCCTCTGCCACGTTGGTCGTTGTTTGTCATCATATACTGTCGATATGTTCAGCTGTAGTTTTACCGATGCCTGCCTCAAGAATTGTTCCTCAGGTCAGGGTAAAGTTTTTCAAAGTGAACTGTGTGTCGGATGGATCTCTGATTTTAAATGAATGTAGATGTCCTCCAGGTCACAGAAATATTTCATGTTTCTGTTTCTGATTGATGCTGAGCAGCTCCTCTCTTATTTTGGCAGTCATATATGGAAGTGGAGCCGGTTGCGTTAAATGTCAGCTGTATTGTTTGGTGAAGTGTCTCCTCTTGGAGTGAATCAGATCACAGAGCTGCTCTCATCCTGTGATGCTGCTCTCCAGTAGCTTCATTGTTACCATGACGTCCAGGACAAGAATCATCATTAAATATAAACAGTACATTACCAGCTTCACAGTTACTCTGACAGCCTATACGAGAATAAAGAGCAACTACTGCATACATGGCAGTGATCGTCAAGTCGACATGTTAATGAAAAACTAACATTCCCAGCAGCCCCAGCTGTTTATGCCAATCAGCTAGAATGCTAACACTGTAAATTGAGATGTGAGCCTGGCAAACATTTTACCTGTTAAAAATCAGTTACAGACAGAACAAAACATTTCTGCAAATGCAAGAAATTAAGTTGCAGTTTGTCATCAGAGTGATCTGTGACTCATTTACTGATTCAGAGCAGCTGCTGAACGATGGTGTGATGATGCTGAATATCTTTCATTCTGTCATTTTGTTAGCACGCTCTTTTCTCCTTTCAGTCACTGAAGATCATCAAATGCGGTTTCTGTAGTTCTCAGTTATGTTTTTACGCAACAATTTTTGGATAAATAATTATTTTTTTAAATATACAATAAATCTCGACAAACTTTCTGATTGTCATAAAGCCTGAAAACTAGACATTTAGACATTCTAATCTTCACTACTTTTGTAGTTATTTCTCTCTGCTTGAGGATGGCAGTATGAATATCTGACAAAGGGCCCTCTGTGGTCCAGATTAAGCTCCGGCCTGAAAACTCTGTCTGCAGTGATGTGACCGACAACATAAACAGAGCAACAGACAGACAAGGAAGGATCACAATCAGCTCATCACCTCCTGTTGCTTTAAGACTTAAACTCATCAAAGCAGGATTTTTTTCTGTAAAGACCTTTACCTCATGCTGGGGGCCTTTAACCACAAAGTCTAAGAGGAGACACATGAGAAGAAGTCAAATTTGACACTGATGCATTTAACAAAGAGAAGTTGGATGGAGATGTTTCTGACTGCTGTGTTTACTTTGGCACCTAATCCATCACTCAGTTTTATCACAGTCTTCCCATCGATGAACATCAATCCTTCCACCTCAGTGGTTCAACCAAATGCCTCATACAAATTCAACAGGTTGGAATGAGATTGATGAGTCCTGTCATGCTTTCAAGCTTGTCTGAGTGTTTGAGGAACAGATTTTCAAGTTTAGAAATACACTGCAGCAGCGCCGTCTCATGTCCATAAACACAGTCTGTTCCGGGTTTTCGTAGAAACTCTGTTTTATAACATTCGTTTGCTGTTCAAATGAAATCAAATGATGGACGGTTCTCATGTACCGCACAGAGGTCCTATGGGACAGCAGAGCTCCTCAGTCCCACCTCATGTTGGTTCTGATGATTGAAGTTCAGGAAACGTGGTGGTTAGGTATTACCCAGAACGACCTCCTCCACATGTTCAGGAACCATAGCAACAACCTGGTGGACGTTTCCCCGCATGTTATTTAAAGTGACTGCGAGGAACTTTAAAATAGCTTGCACCTTAGTATGTCACATTAATGCAAATGGCTGTGTAACGTTAGCCTACAGAAAATAGAGGTAACAGGTCTCAGGGACATTAGTGCCATACAACTGACTTATAACTTGTTTCTCAGTCACATATAAACACATGACCTCATCACCATCCATCCTGCCGTCTCTCTCTCACTCACTTCCAAAACAAATGCACACGTTGGCGGTGTTATGCCGAGTTCTGCCTGCCTGGCACGTGCTAGCAGAGATCTTTAGGACAGTAGGCGCTTGTGTCACTACCAATTTTTTTCAAAGGGGGCGCTAGAATCAGCAAACACTTAATGTTCTTCGAAGTCACTTCAGTGAGCCATAGGGTGTCACTTAGGGATGGAGCCTCAACATATATCTGATTCTCAAACTTCTAATTTCTAACAAAGCAGAGCGTAATGCCTACTACGTACTGCACACTGCATACTCTGTGTACTACATACTGCACACTGCATACTCTGTGTACTACATACTGCACACTGCATACTCTGTGTACTACATACTGAACACTACATGAACTATCAGTGTGCCATCCATTCACACTGTTGTACACAGGCAGGTTACACAGAATGCATTTTGCACAAACTGGTAACAACAGCAAGATTATTTTTTTGTTTATTTTGTTGTAACGTTAACAACAAATGCCTGGCTGGGTTTTGGTTGTGAAGTTACAGCGCCTTGAATTGTGGGAAACAGTAGGCGAGGTAGAGGTCTACATCCGGTAAATTTTTGGCATTCTGCAGATTTTGCTTATGTTTACATACAGCATACTACATACTACCTTTTGGCCAAATCGTTTGGTACTGCGAGCATAGTATGCGGTTTAAAAAAAAACCCTGAAGTTAATGAAACAACAGGAATTGACATACAACCCTGAACTGCTGCCTGTCTTTGATTGATGGACTTGTGATCACATCAGCTGTCAGAAATGTTTAGTGGGCATTTGCTCAGAGAGAGCTGCTCTCTGAAGATCAGAGCTGCAGGTGTACAACAGCTGGACACATTTAACATGAAGTCATCAGGTCATGATGTCATGAGGTCACATGAGAGGGACCAATTCAGAGAGAGAGACCTTAATCCATCATCCATCAATTAATAATAATTGATAACCACATCTGTCTGATCCACATCTGTAGGGTTAGGATTCCTCACACGAACGGATCCACATCTGTATTGATTTCAAATGTGACATTTTTTCAGATTACATTTATTTTCAATGACTTTGTGGAGGTTCTTTAGTTTGTTTAAAAACTAAGTCTTATCACTGAGGACACTGTTTCTCAAGCAGGGGTTTGTGGACCTGGAGTGGTCTGTGACAGAGTTACAGGCTGATATTCATTTGTCATTAAATCAGAAAATCAATCATATGTTCACTTTGCAATCTGTAATGATCATAAGACAAAAAAGACCCGCGGTGTGTTTGGATGTAACTTGGTTACGCAGTCTGTCTGTCTGCACAACAGTGAAGGTCCATGGAGTTGGTATTTTGTAAAAGTGAAACAGATTTATATTTAGTTTAAATGTGATGAATCCGTCTTTAATTGTCACGTCTGTACAGAAAACTGCTGAATTGTGGCAAACAGATACGAAGAGAGCAGGATTCACACATTTAAAGAATGGCAGAGACTGCATCCGGCAGACTCATATCTGTACGGGATTGACTATAAAGACAACTCAAGAATGTAACTGAAGAACTGGTGTTCAGTGGACTGAACGTCATCTTGACTGGTATTTTGGATTTTTCTTTCATTTCTTTGAAAGCAAAAGTGTGTGCAATTAAAGAATATACAAAACTTCACATGTAAATGTAAGTCACACTCTCACATAAAAAGTAAAAAACGTACAATTAAAAATGATGAAAGATTCAGACTCACATTTTTAAAAATGTCCTCACAGATTTTCCTTCAGGAGAGTCCAAATAATGTTTCCAATGGAACATCTTCTCTCATTTTCATGCAGTCCATTACATTCATCTAACATCACTGATATCTAAATGATACCAAATCCTTCATCATTTCAGCTTCTGACCCTCCTCCTCATCTCCGCTCTCCTTTCACTCCTTTTCCAGTATCCTCTAGTTTCTCTCCTCTGCTTCTCCTCCGTATCCTCCCCGTCTGCTCTGAGCTGACGGAAACTTTTTCCTCTATAAAAAGATTCAACCTCCAAACACCATCATCACTGCCTCTCTCTGTTGTAGCTCTGTGATTGGCTGACAGTCAGTAGTGATGAAGACCCCCCCCCCCCCCCATGCAGATAGAGAAGGTTGGTTGTGTATTTCTGTTGCTGTAAACTGATACCTATTCACATTTGAAAAAGACAGAGATAATTGTTGGCATTGAAATAGTGGTGAGAGTGTGTTTGATGCTCAGCTGTATGGAGGCTTATGTAGCTAATTAATTGGTCGCTCAGTGCTGCAGAGGTAATAAAATGGGTGTTTTGTACAGCAGCCAGTTTTCCAGTTTACATCTGATGAGGATCCTCCTCTGACCTTCCATCGGATGTTTTTTAAGGGCACATCCACCTGGTAGGAGACCGCGGGGGTGACCCAGAACACACTGAAGGGATTGTAAAATTCCTCTGGCTTGGGAAGGACTCAGGTCCCCGAGAAAGGCTGGAAAAAGCTACTAAGGGAAGAGAGACATCTGGACAGGCTTTTCTAAGCCAGCTGCCACTGAGTCTCAGACCTGGAAAACAGGTGGATGGATGGAACACAGGACCAGACTTTACTTTTATAACTCTAAAGAAAAGCACATGTAAAAATCTGACCATGAACACAGTGTTCCCACAGAGTTACAAAAATAACTACCAAGCGGGAAACAGATTCTTTGGCTGCACTCAGACAGCATCCCTCAGCTAATAAATATTCAGATAACAACTCATTCCTGAAAAAGTATCAAACATCCATTAAAACCAGTCTGACCTTTTCTCACTGCCTGATGGACGAGTTGCTTCACATCATCCTAATTGCACTTTAAAAGACGGTCAGGATAAATTAAAACCTGTTAGACTGTACTGAGGGTATTAAACACAGCTTTGTCTGCAGGTGAAATGTCACCTGTGACTCCTGAAGGAGACCGCCTGCTCTGATTTCACACTTCTGTCTCTGTGCCTTGAGACCAGTGCTCAGAAATCTGACCTGAGACCAGTGCTGTTGCTCTGGTCAACACACTGGTTAAACTGGTTTGACTGGTGTGTCCTGTGTTCAGTCAGGTTCACTCAGCAGCTGCTCTTTGCTTTCATCTCTACAGAAAGTGTGTAAAGACAGTGTGTGGACTAAAGTCAAGATTGTTTCCTTTCACTCATCAGAGGCACCAAGAAGCCTGACCGACGGCTGCGTGGGAACAAACTCTCGTGTGTGAAATTCCTTCTGGACGCCGCAGAGTAATCAGCGATGGGCAGAAGTGTTGCTGCAAGTAGCGATGTTACTAACTTAAATACATTTCTCAGTGGTGTAGTGATAACATCAGGGTTCTTATAGGCAGGTTTTGCCACTCAGCAGCCATGTTGGCAGCGCTGCCAGGCAGCTATTTTGTGATAAGAAGACAAGGGCTCTATCTAAATGAGTGGGGAGAGAGCCATAACTTAACCTTCAGTGGTCAGTGGGACATAAAAACAGCATTAACAGAATTAGCCTTCAATTCTAATAAAGACTGCTTAAAAACTTCGCTCCAAAGTAAAATTTAAAATGAGTTTTCTCTGTGGGTTAGACCTGTAGTGCACATGGCACAAGTTAGAGAATCACTGTGGTGAATCACAGTTGTGTCAGGGAAGAGGTGGGATGTGCACCATCTTTGTCCTAACAGTTTTTTCTGTCAAAATGATTGAAGTGATCAGTCTCCTCTGGAGAACGTCTCTGGTAACACCACCACTCTCTGAGTCAAACAGCTGTTCGGCAAAGTTTATTCATTGAACGAATACTGCCATAGCATCCATAAACACCACGAGCTACTTTGTCAGGAAAAGCTCTGATGTGCAGTGGACTTTTTTCTGCAGAGGTTTGGATAAATCTGAGAATAATCAACTGAGGAGAAGTCAGGTGACTGATGCTGGCGCCACACCGCGGCTGATAGATGAGGGAAGCACGTCCACATGACATCACAAACTAATCCTGCTGTGTATTCTGATTGCTGCTTCTTTCTTGGCTTTTCTTGGCAAGACCTGCCCTACACTGCTTCTGATTGGTTACAATCAGACCCTAACAAGTCACAACAAGTACACAGGACCGTTTAGAGTTGCTGGAAAGTTTATCTGATGACTTTAGGTGGAAGCAGGCTAACATTTCCCATTGACTACCAGTGTTTGAGCTAATTAGCGGAGGGTGAGCTCTACCCACAACCGAACACCATTCCATGAACATGCCAGCCAATGTGGTTCAGCACATGCACAAACTGAAATGAAATGATTCCAAAACTGTCAGTTTGTGTTGGAGAATTGTACCCTTAAAATTTAAAAAAAGACCTCAACATTTCTCTGAATGGCAGATTGCTTCAAATGATTTCATCTGAGTTGATCTCAGCCTTTTTTTGTCAGTAACCTTCACTTCAGCAACGAGCAACTGGTCGCAGTGTTAACATGGTCTCACCTGCAGAAAGCTTAGCACCCTCACTCAGCATGACTTTGACTCTGCATGTTGCTGTAGGACAAATGGAGCTCAGCTCATCATTTGAACTTTGATGCGTTTTTTGTGTTTAAAGTGTGTCAGAGTGCTTACAACAAACAACCAGCTGAACAAACACCCATTTGACTTTTGCCCATGTGAGAGACATCAGGATGTTCATAGGACAAACTGTTTCTGAGCATCTTTCAGGTTAAACATGTTTAATAATCTCATTTGAGTAGAGAAAAAAAGAAGTCGCACACTTGTAGCCACAATGCCAGAAAGTTTAATATTATAAAAAAAAACAACATTTGGACCTTCGTCAGGGTGGTCAGCACCTCCTCAACGCTGGTGTTCCCTCCAACCCTTCCTCTTTCTAATAATCTCATTTGAATCACACAGACTGAATCAAATCAGTCAGCAACAGAAACACTGTGAGCATCTTGAATTGTCTGTCAGCACAGAAACCTGCTCTTCTAGTTGAGCGGCAGATTTACGGTCAGCTTGTGTTATCTGCAGCAGCTACCTACCGTGCTATTGTTCAGACGTCCAATCAGTGTGGAACCTCAAAATAAAGCTAAGAGTCTCAACACTCCACATGTTAATGAGCTGTTTGTCATTAGCATTTGTGAGAGGAAGTAGCAGAACTGTTCTTTCATCCTCCTTCACGCAGGTCGTATGTTTCATGCATTATTCATTAGACATTTGCATATGGAGAATTTAAATCACAATGGAAAACTGTAACAGTCTGCAAATCTACAACAGTTTGTACAATCTTACCTGAACAATGATTAAAAGCTGATGGACTCATTTCAAAAACAGAATCCATAATCTCTCTCTCTCTCACACACACGCACACACACACACACACACATTTAATTTGTTTTCTAATGAACCACAGACTGAAGTCTTGTTATCTACAAATATCGTAAAGAGCAACTTGCAGGTTGAATCTGTTACCAACTTCAAATTATCAGGTCATCTGAAAATTTACATATGAAAGGTTGGTTTAGGATTTATACATTTAACATGACATAAGGGCACAAGTTGGCAGTCTGAAAATGCTTTTTGTCAACATTGTGTCATATGACGTAGATAGCTGGGAGACTATCCTTCACAGCACCTCTATCCAGAGTGCAAAAGTAAGTGGTTTTGATTATGAGCAGCTATATTTCAGTAAGGTAGTATCTTCTGGAATTGTTACACTGCATTCAGCAATTTGCGATCATGCCCGATTATTGTGTTTGCACAGGCTGCAATAACTCCTGTTTGGCAGGACATCAAGTTTTTCATTTTTCCTCGTTAAAAAAAGGAAAGGTGCTAGCTTTTGTGCATGCTGCCTTTTGTGCAGCTGAAGAGACAGGATTTTACTGACAAACAATGCAGTTGTGTGCAGCAGGTGATTACAGGATTTTAATTTTGGATGAACCTTACAGTTACAGAAGTTAACACTAACAGACATAGAGCAAAAAAAAAGATTCCTG
>JAPQLA010000015.1:19684682-19695599 GCA_029822935.1 Naso vlamingii
AGAGAGAGAGAGAGAGAGAGAGAGGCTGTAGGTGTATGTGAACTTGGAGGTCATAGTTTAGTAAATCGTCTCTTTTCCTTTAGGTCAGTGTTCTGGCCAAGCAGCAACTCAGGCTAAGCCTGACAATTAGCCTGGTGTGGACCAGGTTAGTTTGCCAGCAGAAGTTGCCGTGGTAACTGAGCTAGCTTTATGGAACAGGGTCCAGGTTTCGAATAATAACCTTAAATTTGTCTGCACTTTTCCAGAGAGAGAGATTTCACTGCTCAATACATGGCCCCAAAGTCGAGTCAAAGAGCAGCACCAGTGCACGACCCATGAATGAAACTGCGTGTGTAAAAGAAGTTGGGACATTCAGCGACTGTCTCACTGCAAACAGCGACACTAAAAACAGCTGGGCGAGATGTGAGACGTACCTCAGCCAAGGACACACACACAACAGCCTGGTGAAAGAGGTCCAAGCAGCTTCTTACTGTCACAAAGACAAAACAGACCAACAGGCTGCGGTGGCAGTCCTGGAACCCATGAGGTCTTTTTTTAAATCCAAGGTTGGACAAATGGAAACCTAAGTTTGACCGTCTCCACAGGACGCCATGTTAGTCCACAGACATCAACACGGTGAGGCTCCTGGTTTCAGTCATTCCTGACAGGAAAGCCCCTCTTGCTCTCTGCACTGGTTGGAGGATCAGCGTTTGACTCAATGTTCCTGATATTGTAATTACATTCAAAGATGCATCATTTGTGACTGAAATGTTGTTTGTTCGTCATGTATTTGAGACTTGAACCCAGCTGACAAGTGTTCTCCATCTGCAAACTGTTGCAGCTCCACACTCACTGAAAGTTTAGAACTGATGCAACCAGAAAATTCGGTGATGACCAAAAAATAAAATCAAAATAATTTTACATTCACATAAATGAAAACTGTGTGAAGGGACAAACACTGAGAACAGAGCTGAACTCTACAGGATGTTGAAGTTTGAGCTCCGTCAGCCTCGTGTTGAGCAAACAAACAGCCTCGACGTGTCAGTTCCTGTTTCTGTCTTCAGTTAGAGTTTCACCATCATGGATGAGCCAACAGAGAAATTACAGCACACACACCAAGGAGGAGGAGGAGGACTCGTCATCCGGTGGAAATCTGCAGCCACACCGATCAATAATCAATACTGATTTTATCAAATTATTTGTTCAAATTAATATTTCAGAGAAAACTTTCATTAAAGTGAATGAAACGACGGTACAGTTTGTTTTTGTGAATGACGGCCGAGCGGTGGAACCAGTCAGTACATTCGTCAGTGACACTGCGTGTACTTGTACACACACGGGCCGCCATATTGTTCTACAGGCGCGGCGGTGCACGTGTGTTTGTACATGTGAGAAACTCACTGCTGCTGTTTGTTCCTCTGCAGCTTCATCTGTTCTGATAATCACATGAGATCAATCAATATGTCTATTAATCGCTGTTCCCTCATCACTGTCACACCTCCTGCTGCTCGTTCTCTCACTCTGAGATGTGCTGAAGAGAGAAAATGTAAATACTCAAATGAATTACAAGTACTTCAAAATTGTACTTTGCTGCAGTACTACAGTTACGGTATTCTTTCAAGTACGGCTCAGAAATACAATCATTCAGGAATCAATACAGAATCAATCAGCAAACTCATATCAGTGATCGATACTGACTGGGTGAGCTCACTGTGCGTCTCAAAGTTCACAGACCAACAACCTGCTGCGCCACTGCAGTTCCACATGTCAACGGCGCCACCTGAAGGCCGCTTCAAGTTAAAAACATCCTGAACTGACTGAGCAGCTTCTG
Source organism: Naso vlamingii (assembly GCA_029822935.1). Lineage (NCBI taxonomy): Eukaryota > Metazoa > Chordata > Actinopteri > Acanthuriformes > Acanthuridae > Naso > Naso vlamingii. Next base: position 19,686,493 of record JAPQLA010000015.1, read on the forward strand.
TTTGCCTTCACTCACCTGAGTGATCATGTGATCATGATGTCATCAGCTGTTTGATGCTGCAAACACATGAAAGTTCCAGCAGTTTTTACTCTGAAGCAGAAACCCAAAGCACATGTCAATCATTTATTAGAAAACACAGACAGAGTGCAGGTACGAGGCGGTCTGTTGTTCAGTGACATCACAGTACTCATCACAGTCACATGACTTGAAAGGGCCAGTGTGTGGGATTTAGTGACATCTACTGGTGAGGCTGCAGATTACAACTGACTGTCTCGTTCATGCTACACTTTCACCTTCCAAGTGTGCAAATATGTTGGTCAAATAAAGACATCAAAATAAAAAGAAAAGCCCCTGTGGATTCAGTGTTTGCTTCGTCCATTCTGGGCCACCGTAGAAAGACGGTGGGCAACATGACAGAGGAAAGAAAGACTTATTCTGATTAAAACAACAATTCTTCTTTTCAGATGATCACCACAGATGAAAACACACTGGTGAATATCTCGTTCCATTTGTGAAATTAAAGCTCCCAAATCCTGCAAACTGGCCCTTTAAACAGGAGCAACAGCTTTATATGAACACAACTCCGACATTTATTGACATGAAGGGCTGAAAAAAGGCCAACAGGTGATGGCACAAAATCAGTAAGTCAGATTTTCTTTGCTAACGTGATAGACTCTGCTTAACATGGAATTGATCATTCTGTCAATAATCATGAAGGTGAAAATCAACTACACATCAACACCAATGACTCCTTTCACTAGTTAGATGTTTAACCAGCTAAACATACTGTTTTAACTGGTTCCACTAGGTAATTTTAAGCGAATTCATCTTAATTCAACTACGATGCAGATTTTTTAAAAAGCATCTACACCGTATAAAACATAAATAAAACATCGTGTGATCATCTGCAAACCCTGCTTAAAACGCTCAAACAAAAACACACAAAGACGATTTATCTCATGTTTGACTTCATCAGCTTCATTAATATTTGTGTTTAGAAAAAAGCTCATTGTGAATTTCAAACAAGTTGCGCAGGAGCAACAACGGACTGTGAGGGCCGTGGGTTTGGACGCCTCCACAGGTAAACAGGCTGCCAACAGGTGAGAAGATTCTGAAAGGCTCACCCATTCACAAGTGAGGATGGACGGAGATTCACCGCTTGGTGAACACATGACTGTATGGAGGATGTTACTGCAGGAGCTCAGAAACGCTTTGTCAAACTGTTGTTGGTAAATGTTTGTAAACTGTTATATCCTGTTATTTACTCTTAACGGCATCCAAACGTTTTGGACTCGGCACAGTTCACCCTGACAATCGCTGCTCTCGTGTGCGGATCCACACGCACACGGTCGACACTGTAGGGAGGAGAAGCCGCTGAGCATTCTGGGGCAGCGCCGTCAATTCTGAAGGATAATGTGAGCTGTTTTTATCAGTGACTGCCGACATCACACGGGCTGATCATGCTTAATTAAATAGCAGTGCGTGACGTTAGCGCATCACGTTAGCCGTCCTTTGTTCAACTGTACTGCAACATTTGCACAGGTGACAGCTGATTTTCTTCAAAAATGGCTGCTTCTTCTTAATGACGTCACATCGCCACTCTTTATATCGTGGCAAAATGCTAACAGGTGGTTTGTTTACTAGCTAATTTTGGCGGGCTATTGAGGCTAGCTAGCACTTGTATGTTTGCAGCTAGCTAACATGTTAGAGTATAGCTCAGAGCTTCAGTATCTCACCAGCTAACGACACCTGCGTAACATTATTCATTAAGGTGAGTGACTGAGTGTAACAGAGCAGCGCCCCCTGCTGGCGGTTGGATCTGCTGACGATCAAGACAAATTCCCTAAAATGAAATGTAAGTTTTATTAGGACAGGAAAAAAAATTACTTTTTAACTGTGGGATTAATTTCATGATTTTAATAACCACAAAACTTTGGACTTCGCCTGCACACCATCCTCTCTGCCACCGCGTGCAGGTTCCAGACAGGTTCTCCTCGAGTCTTTCTCAGATCTTTGTTACTAAAAAAAAAAAAGGTAAAATATTTTAGGCACAACTGGTTTTCCACGAGTCCAACTTCGATCAGGTCTAAAATTCTCAAAAATTCACAGAACTGCAGTTGAAATAATTTTGCTGGTTTTCATGGAGTCACAGAAACAATAAAGAGTTTTGAAAACAATCTTTGCAACGTTAAAGTCTGACTGGTGTTCATTATGACATCACAGCAGATCAGTTCAGACCAGTTCAGGTCCAGCTGAGTCCAAGTCCTCGAGTCGCCATGACTTCCTCCAGGTCGTGGTCTTCCTGTCGTTCCTGCAGTCTTTGTTCCTCCAACAGAGAAACCAGAGAGTCTCTCTGCTCCACCACCTCCAACATCTCCTCCAGAATGAGACGCTCCTCCACCAGCTGCCACTCCTCCTTCAGGTGGTCTGCACACACACACACACACACACACACACACACACACTCAGTACTCGCCTCCATCAATGCTGATGACACTGTCATGTCTGGACTTTTTCATCTGTCGAGCAGATCCTGCAGAATCACTTCTGTGTTGAGTCACAGACGCCATTTAAGATCATTATTTAAAAACTGAATTTGGTTTCAACAAATGTTTTAACATTTTGCCTGATCAGATCAGACGCTTTGTAAAATCTTCAGGTTTACAGCAGGAGAAGCGTTCTGCCCTCACAGATATGACGCTGAACCGCCAAAAGGAGGCGCTCTGTCAACTTGTTTCTACTGTGACAGACTCGTGTGACAGATGTGTTCTGCTGATGACAGCAGTGATGATTTCAGTCACACACAGAAAGTTCAGCTGGTTCAGTGTGAAGTTACCGTCCACAGCCATCCGCTCCCTGAGCTCCTGCTGCAGTCGACTCTGACGGTCCTCCAACTCCAACTCTCGAGCACTGAAACACAGCAGAGACCGTCCTGATTCCCCCTGACAAGCCTGAGCCCGCTGAATGAACCACGTCCATGTGATACTCACAAAATCATGAGTTCAGATTCATATCGAACCAGAGAGTTCTTCTGCTGGACCAACTGGAACCACTGCTGCATCAGAGCCGGATTCTCCAGTTTGCCCAGTCCTGCGAGACACAGACGCTTTCAGCCGCACAAAGGAACATACATTAAACAACAGGGAAAAAAGATTTCTCCTGTGTCCTGCAGCATGTGACAGCTGATGTTAGTACAGAACAGTATAATTCACTGTGTAGTACACTAACTTCAGTACACAACTGTATTACTAGTACATTTCATAAGGTACAACAGGTGCATGGGACCTGTTTCTACTAAATAAATCACATGGTGTTGGACTGGTGCACAGACTTGAGTACTTGCTGATGTGCCATCAGGCCTCCAGTATCAGACCCATTACTGATACTGGTACGAAACCAGTTAGTGGACACAACAAGTATTTTCTCTTTGGAAATGCTGTTTGGAAACACGACCGATCACAGTCAAAGGTTCTTTTCACATCATTCATCACATACCAACACGTTGTAGTGAACTGCACTTCTTAATGTAGTAGACTACAGTAAAGTAGTACTTGTACTTTAGTGTACTACAGTAGAGTGGATGGAGTTGTTTGACGTGAGGTCACAAGGTGAACTAACCTCCCAGGTGAAGCTCCATGTCTTGGCTGTCGCTGGAGTCTCCCCAATAATCTGACAAGAACACAGCTGAGATCAGTCGCATCATTCTTTCATGAAGACATTTCACCTCTGCTGTGTGTGTGTGTGTGTGTGTGTGTGTGTGTGTGTTTTACCTGCTTCTCCTCTCAGAGCTTTCTCCACCATCACTCCTCTCTCCTCCAGTTGTCTCTGTTTCTCCTCCACCTGCTGCAGCTGTCTCTGGATGGTCTGAGACAAACACACCCACAGTTTTCTTCCTGTCCCTCTTGTCTCTGTCGTCAGGTAGATCTGCTCTTTGTTGTCAGGTAAACTCACCTGAGCTTTGTGGAGTCTTTTCAGCTGTTCCTGTTTGGCCTTTCTTCTGGCAGCTCTCTGAACTCGCCGAGTGATTTTGGTATCCAGGTCTTCATCTTCGTCCTCACGTCCCCTCTGGAACATGGTCTCCTTCACACTGAGACTGGACGGCTCCTTTGGCTGGACAAGCACCCCCACCACCTCTGTGGGACATGAGGACTGTCCGTCAGAGTCCTGGACGGGGACTCTGTCCTTAAGAGAGCGTCTCTGAAACAACACAACAGTGTCTGTACATTACAGGAAGTGTGTTGATTGCTGGAGCTCCATTTTGAACCACAGAGGCTCAGATGTGTCCGTACCTTGATGGCGTAGCCTCGTTTAAAAGCCAGAGCGTGAGGGACGTATGCCGGCTGAGAGACATGAAGCACAGGAGCAGTCAAAACACACAGCCGTCTCTTCAGAGCGACGGCTCTCAACAAACACATTTCCAGCAGATAATAAAACTTCTCTGCGGTTTGTCTTTAAGGCGTCCAGGGTCAGAGGTCAGGGGTGACTCATGTCAGTCTCACGTCATGCTGAGGTGAGCGTGAAGTCAGTCGAGGAAAGTCTCAAACCACCCGAGACTTGTTGGTCCAGACTTGTGCCGGTCTGAGGTCACTAAAGACAAGTCCAAGTCTCGTCGGAAACAGTTGAGACTCGAGATCTTCAGTCTCTGTTTGGCTAAAATAAAACTCAGCCACAGACACAGAACTGAAATCACCATGACGACCTACAGCACAGACTGACCACACAACACTGACCCTAGCAGGGCTGGACCCAATGTGAGCTTCACAGCTTCCAATGTGTGTGTCGTCACCTTTTATGACCTCACCCCCCCAAACCCTCACTCAACACTCAGAGCCTGCGTATGGCAGCTGAATTTTGGATTCTTATGTCAACTTCATGAGCAAAGCTTGAAGCCTCAAACATTTCAGTGCAGCCCTGGAGTCGAGCAGATACCTCCTGGTTCTCCTCCTCCTCCTCTTTTATTGTGACTCTGTGGATTTCAGACGTGAGGTCGACAAGCTCCAAACGCAGCTACAAAGATCAGAGTGAGACAGTTACACGCCGGCGTCTACAGGCAGGCATCACACTGACTCACACTTCATTCTTTAAGTCCAGTTTTAGTCTGTTCCCTTTATTCAGCAACAAAACTCATCTGGATGTGGGTGGAGTGTGAGTTTATTGACCTTAACACAGATAGGATGATGTGCCGCTGTCTTCATCGGGTTCAGATCAGATGATGAAGGCAGCAGTTGTGTTAATCGTAACAACTGTCCTCATCAAATCATTCGTGTCATTCATTTTGCTTTTTGATCGAGTCTCTGTGATTCCTCAGACTCACAGTTTCAACGCTTGCAGCAACTTAAGAACTGGAGGGAGTCAGCGTCACCACGGAAACTGAGATGAGACAGACTGATCTTGCTAAGCCTGATCACAGAACTATTAAAAATAAAATACGTCCCTATCCAGTGAATGACATCTGCTCTTCCTCGCATCATGTTTAAGCCTTCATCATCGTTGGCTCTGTCACGTCAAACACAAAGCCTTTGATTTCACTTCTTCTCAGGGGGATCTGTTGGAAATGGCACCAGAATTTTTCCAGAAATGGTTTCGTGGTTCTTTCAGAGGAGAGACTGAGAGAAAAAGCTGCAGAACAGTAACAAACATCACACATGAGGACGCAGACGCACCGCGCAAAGACTCGAAGACTCACACCTGTTCTCCACCTTATCAATGGATCTGCCATTTTGACCTTTGACCTTTTCTGTGAATGGTGCTGTTGTTCTGTGATGGCTCAGAACAAACTGACCTGTGTGGTCATGTGACTGCTGAGTGTGTGTCTTACGTTGTTTCTGGGGTTCAGTGAACATCTCTGCAGCAGAGCAGACGAGTCCAGATCAGACTCCTCCGTCACACTCACACCCCCTCTCACACCTGAAAACAGTAACACAGGAACTATGATTATTACCTCATCACTGTGACCTCACTCTGGCTCTGTGTACCTGTTTGTTACATCGTCACCTGAAGCTCTCCTCTGGTGGGTTGCTTCCTTCCTCACCCTCTCGGCACCTGGAGGTAAAGTCCGGCTCCACTTCTTCTCCTTCTTGTTTCCAGAGAACATCGCTTTCCACAGGGCTCTAGCTCCGCCCCCTTCAACCTCCCCCAGCCCGGGGGCCGAAGCCTCTCTGAGTCCTTTTAAGTGGGGGAGGAAGGCCCCAGCCCCGCCCTGCAGAGGGGAGAGGAAGCATGGAGGCAGACTGCGGGCTCCTCTATGTCTCCTCCTCCACACCTCCTCTGAACTTTCCCCCTCTTCATCTGGCTCCGCCCCTCTCACCTGCAGGAGGAGGGGCTTCATATGTGGGAGTTCAGGGCTGATGTCATCAAAAGAGCCCTGCCCTCCAGCTGGTTGCTGGGGGGCGTGTCTCTGAGCAGCTCTTGAAATGACAACAGGCGTGAGCTGCGTAAGCCGAGCTATGTCTCTGTCATCTTCAGGGGCGGAGTCAGGTGTGGTGATAAAGGAGGCTGTGGAGGGTGTGTGAATGGGGGGCGGAGTCTCAGATGGAGGCGTGGAGGAGGTGATGTGGGGTGTTAGGCCTGAGTCAGACTCCACAGGTGTGCCACAATGTGTGATGTCACTTCCTGCTGCGTAGGAGACGCCCTCAGATACGAGAGGAAAGTCCTCGTCTGAGGGAGAGAGGAAGGAAAGACGAGAGTCAGCAGTTTCTACAGTTCACGATGTTTTCTGTCCCCTCAGTCGGCTGTGGACAAAAAAACACAAACTGCAAATGTTCTACAAATTCTAATGAACGAGTACAAGTCTGTGCTGGGAAACGATGAACGTCACAAGACAAAGGGAACTTTTCTCCAGCAGGAGTCGCACTGAGAGCTGGTCGTGCCAGTGTTGGTCTGTCAATGTGAGGATGAAGACATCAAACGTTTTCAATAAGCAGCTGATCAGCTACGGCTGAAAAAAACATCCAGGCTGTTAAAATGATTAATGCTTCTGCTTTCATGTGTTAAAGTTCATCTAAATCTCATGTTTATCTGATTGTAGTTTGTTTGTTTGGTTTCTACCTGTCGTCTCCTCTAACAGGAGCCACAGACCCGAGTGTTGCTCCATGTCGCAGGGCCTGTACTCGCCCTCCACCCATGACACAACACATTCCAACACGTTACAACACATATACACAGCACTCACACACACACACACAGAAACAAGAGGATTCCAAGGGCAGAACAGACAGAAAACACAGCAGACTCACCGTCACTGGACTCCACTTCACTGCTGCAATCCTCTTCCTCCACCTCTCCTTCATCCTCATCTTCCTCCTCCTCCTCCTCCTGGTCACCTCTCAGGTGGAGCTGCAGAGTTTCCCTCCAGGAAGCTCTGGCCTCCACTGAGGTCACATGGCATCGACCCCTGCCCTCTTCCTCCTCCTCTTCCTCCATCTCCGACTCTGAACTGACAACAGGAATGGACAGAGTGAAGATTGTTTCAGTGTGGGAGGAGACGACACGGATGAAAACTTGACTCGATTTAAAAAGTCATTTTAAAAGTTTGATATTAAATGTTCTTTTTGTCCTTCAAAAGTCAAAACTGCAACTTTCAGAAAAATGAAAGTCACACATTTGAATTAAATGATGCCATTTTTACTGAAAATCTCCTTGCACATCATGACTTTGACGAGAAAAAATAATTTTTAACAATTTTTAAAAAAAATAACTCTCACTTGAACAGTCATCGTGAAGCAGCATTTTGACTTAAACATTCAGACTTTCAACTCATGTTAGGTCATATTTTTACTTTAAAGTCATAATTGTTTTGTATGAGTCAGAATTCTCACATTCATAAATTTGGCTAGAAAGTCATTAAATGTAGTTTTCCTTTTTGAGGCTCATAATTTTTAACTATAACAGTCAGTTTCAAGTTTTATTATGTTATATTGTTTAAAAGTGAAAATACTGACATTTTTTGGACATGTCTTTGTTTCTTCAACTCACAAGTTCATCCAGTATTTTGAAATACTCCTGATATTTCATGAAGTTTCATCTTTTTGGTGTTAATGAGCTTCCATACGGAGCAGAGTCTCACCTGTGTTGGAGTTTCTTGTCCAGGCTCAGGTTGAAGCGGGTCAGCGTCTCCTCTGACACCTCCTCGGGCTCTTCAGGCTCCTCCTGCAGCTCCGCCCCCACCTTCGTCGAGCTCCGGCTGTAGTTCTCCAGCTCAATCCTCTCGGGCGTCACCACCATCACAGAAACAACTGCAAACACACCAACACAGCCACACACACACACAAACACACACAGAAACACACACACACTAAAGCCCACATTGATTCCAGTTTAAGGAGCATGCTCAGTGTGAACAGGTGTAAAGACTGAAAGGATGACTCAGGTGAAGTGAACTCACCTGAAGCACGGCGCTGTTCAGCAGAGACCAGAGAGTCTGTGGAGGAGAGTGACGGAGCTGAACCCAGAGAGGCCTGTGAGAGAACACACGCACACACGCACACACACACACACACACACACACACACACACAGTGCGTCTCACTGCAGCTGATTCTCATTTCTTTATCAACTCTGACGACAGCTGATGAACTCTGAGACGCCTCTGAGCACAAACTGCATGAGGATTTCCATCCAGATTTTGACTTTCAGCTTGTTTCAAATTATAAACATGATCTCCACAAGAACCAGAACCAGGACACAAACGCTGACTGACCACAGAGGCCACACAGCAACAGCCTGCCAAACAATCGCCATGGCAACACTGTGGACTGTCCCGGTAACAGCTTAATGACTTCGTAATATATCGGGACGTTCAACCAGGTGGAAGCCTGCTGTCTTGTATTCAGTCAACACACACACTGTGAAAATCAAATACTTGTTGTACTGCAGAAATGCTGTGCAGTACTCAAAGCACATGTGACCGGCCTTTGGCAACAGCGGTTTACTCTGCTGGTTTGTGGCTCACATGAACGGGTTTGGCTTTGACTGTCCAGTTCAACAGCAAGAAGTCATAAACTTTATCAAAGCATCACAGCTTGTTTGAGTTAAACATGTTGTTCCCGGGCAGACCATCATGCATGTGGCTTCATTTCCGCTGTCACTGGCAGAGAGCGGACGCTGCGG
>JAPQLA010000015.1:19721185-19741644 GCA_029822935.1 Naso vlamingii
TGTACTACATCTGTACTGTACTACAGTGTGCAGTGCCTCATTAACAGAAGTTCACGATTTTTGCGTCTTCTGACTGTTGAAAGTAAAACACTGTGAACATCCAGAGCTTCAGTGTTTTCACTGGTTGAAAAACATTAAATAAAAAATAAAAACACATTGTTTGTGTAAAATTTTTTTTTTCCTACTCGTTAATAAAATGTTGACACATTAAGCTGTGACTCACTGTGGAGACGAGCGCCACCTGCCAATCTTCCAGACGCCACTCACATCGAATCTCAGGAGAAACTACAGCTAACAGCATGATCTCCATCGCCTCCACAATCTACACACACACAGTTGAACTTGTCACTGCACGTTCTGTCCTGCGGAGTTCAGAGGTCGAAAGCTGATGAGTGTGACGCTGCAGAAAACAGTTTGTTTCTCACGTTCGAGCTGCCCATGATGACGAACAGCAGGATGTGAAAGCGACCAAATCCGATTGTTTCGACGGCTTCTTCCACGGTGAACGTCTGGTCGGCTGCTGCAGGGACACAGAGCGTCATTACACTTCAAGAGACGTCTTGACAGAGGGACGGTGTCTCTTTCATTTCAGCATGTCATTCATTAGCTGCTGACAACATGAAGTTTCTTTGGTGGACAAACGTTGTCTCCCCATGTTAGGACCACAGCATTTGTCCTCAATGACTCAAACAACATGTGCAAACCTCCACAGCTGTTCACCGCCGTTCACCACTGTTTGAATTTGCCTATTTGCCTATGGCACTACTGATGCAGGCGTCAGAAGCCTTTGATCTGCATGTTAAACCAACAGACATATTTTCACCTCATAAACAAACAGAACTGTGAACTCTTCCTCTTAATCTTCTTCTCCTGCCAGAGTGGGTTTGACAGGAGAACCATAATGAAATACGCGGACGACACGGTCATCATTAGCCTGTTACAGGCAGGTGAGACAGGTCATGGTCCGGTGGTTGACCATTTTATAGAGTGGTGTGAGGAGTCACATCTGGAGATCAACACTATAAAGACAAAGGATATGATAACTGATTTTAGGAAGCAGCCCCCCCCACATGAAGTCTCCGACGTCAAGGGTCAGAGAGTAGAACTTGTACAATCCTACAAGTATCTGGGTACGATCATTGACACGAAGCTGACCTTTGATGAAAATTGTGAAGCTGTGTGTAAGAGGGGACACCAGCGTCTCTTTTGCTTAAGGAAACTGTCTTACTTTCATGTTGACAGAACGATAATAAAATTATTTTACCGCGCTTTTATCGAATCTGTTCTTTCTTTTTGCATGGTAGCATGGTTTGGGAACCTGTCTTTAAAGAACAGGACCGATTGTTAAATGGGCTGGCAAGCTCATAGGGGAGACACAGCTAAGCCCAGAAGCCCTGTATGCGAGACAGCTGCAGCGGCTTACTGGTTCCATCCTAGCTGACAGGTCTCACCCTCTATATGGGGAATTCCAGATCCTCCCATCTGGCCGCAGGTACGCCGTACCTAGGATAAAAACTAAGAGGTACAGATCTAGTTTCGTCCCTGCAGCCATTTTACAGTTCAACAAGCAAAACTAGTGCTCTCCTGTGACCCGGTTGTGGTGGTTGTGATGGAGATGTTCATGATGATGATGATGATGATGATGATGATGATGGTATGATGATATGCGGATTTTCTCTACTCTGTATTTTACCCTGATGATGATTTGCAGATTTTTTCTAATTTATATTTTATTATTCCTCGTCTGATAGTATGATGATGATGATATGTGTATTTTCGTATTTTTGTATATTACCTGTTTGACTGTATGAATGTCTTTTGAGTGGCTCACTGCAAGGCAAATTTACCATGTTGGTATCAATTAAAAACTGAACTGAACTATTTGAAAACAAACTGAAAATGTCTCAGCGCATCACGTCGGTGCAGAGACGTGAGCACGTCACGTTAGCAGGAGGGAAATCTGTTCAGAGAGCGGACAAGTTCTGATAAAAGGACTGAGATTTGGCTGCAGAGGATCAATAACACAGGAAGTAATACAATAGTCTCCCTTATCAATATTTTCAAGCCCTACTGCTACTTACCGATTATTGATTTCACACTTACCATTGTTCTTGCTGCTCTGCTGCTTGTCCGCAGGGTTCTCCTGCAGTTCCACCTCCTGCAGGTGGATGGCGCTCACCAGCTGAGTCTTCATACCATCACCCATCCTGAAAACACACACAGTTTAATCATGTTTTCACCATAAGAGTGCCTTTGACCCTACAGAGCAAAACCCCTGCTTTGACTCAGCAGGAAGAGGAAATCTGCTGACATGTGGTTTTCAAAGTGTGAGGCGGGCCTCCTCTGGGGGGCGCCAGAGCACTTCAGGGAAGGCGCAGAACAAGAAGAAACAGCAAAAACAAAAAAACCCTACCGTTAAAGCTAGCAGACCTACAGTGAGAGGAGGAAGAGTCTGGTGTAGGGAAACAGAGGAAGAATGACAATGACCTCTTTAAAAAAAAAAAATAAAAAATTTAAGCGCTCATCCATCTCACCTGCACTCACCTGTGTGAGCAGACACTTCCTGTACTGACCAGACTAAAGCAGGAAGTGCTCAGGGCTGCAGGTCCAGATGTTTGTTTCATTCAAACAAAAACATGTTTCCAATGTGACACAGACGGACTGATGTTATTTACTTCAGAACAGAAAGAATGTTTACAATTTTATAGCATTCATGCTCAATCCAAACAAAAACAATAGTACTGCTACGGTCAGTGGGCGGGACTTGTATGGATCAGTGTTTGGTTTCTGTTGGGTCACGAGCTCTTTCACTTCTTCTTGTTGTTTTCCTTCATTTATTATGTTTAGGATTCGGCTTCATGTTTTTTTCTTCTCTTTCTGACACACACACACACACACACACACACACACAGTGAGCGGTAACACTGACTGGTGTGACCTGATATTTAAATGTGACTCAGCTGATCTACCTGGTGGTTTCGCTGTCAGGTTTGGTCAAACTTGTACTTTTGGCTTCATTAAATGTGTTCAAGCCAACAGGTGGTTTTTCACAGCGAGCTTTAGAAACTCTTCAGTTTGAACACTGAACACGTCACTCAGGTGTGTTCAGGTGTGATGGCTTGCAAAGCAAGCCGCGTCCAACAGAAACCAGCCGAAAAAAAAAAATCCTTGATTTTATTGAATTCACGTGTGACGGCGGATCGTTCGTCACCAACACGACAAACTTCGGTTCAGTCGTTTTCCGTCATCTGTGAATTTTGCTCAACAGGATGAAAAACTTAAACCGACAGATTTTTGAACGGAGTGTGACGTCAACTTCTTTCTCCAGGTCGTCAGGGAGAAACGCAGAGCGATGCGGTGAAATGTCGGTCAAACACCGACTGAACGACGGAGAACCGGCAGAAAACTTCAAGGTTACTCCGTGTAATGACGTCAGGTTGATGTTCGGCTGCGACCTTTTCAAAGAATCTGATGAAAGATCAAACTACTCACGCTGAAGTTTGTGTGTGACGAAGCTGCTGCTTGTGTCCCTCCTCATAATGCAGCTGATGGTTCTGAGACTTTTTCCGGAAGGAGCTGTTGTTGTTCACCTGACCAGGTGTACTAGGAAGCGTCATCGTCAGGAGGAGGAGGAGGAGGGGTGTGGGGGTGTTTGTGTTTGTGTCATCAGCCCCATCAGCTGCCGTACATGTTGTAAATTTAAGTTCAAAATAAAATAACCCTTCTCTGTCAGGCATGGTCTGCACATAAAATGTGTGTGTGTGTGTGTGTGTGTGTGTGTTGTTTTTTCTAGGCGGGGCTTTCCCTCAGCTGACAGTGTGTAAACATGACTTCTATGATAAACACACGCCGTTTGGATTCGAACACATCTCTTTAATGTTTGTTCACACAAGGTTGGAGAGTGAAACACTGCAGGAAGCAGCTCACACACAGTTTGTCTAGAGAACCTGTCATGTGATGTCACAGATCAGCTGAGCGCTCACCTGGCTGCTGTGGCACAGGTGGGGCTGCTGGCAGTGTTCCTGCATCACTGAGTTAATAATAAAATAACTTTTTCTCTGGGCTCTGAGTCCTCGAAGCAGCTTCACTGATTTACCTGGATCACACCTGCACCGGTGTGAACTCACCTGGTGTGGACTGAACTCAGTGAGGCTGCGCGTTGGAACAGAGTCCAGAGGGGAACAACAGGAATGTGGTTTCGCCTCAGAGAAAAGACTGCATGGAAGTTTATTCATGACAAAACTACCGAGTCACTCATCGACGGATGCAGATCCGACATCCAGACGCAGATTTAAAGAAACGGTTTCTTGTTTCTTCCTGAAGGAGAACGTACACACACACACACACACACACACACACACACACACACACACACACACACACATCATCGTGTGCAGAAGTATGCAGATGACGTGTGTCCGGTCAAAAGCTGAACCTCATGTTATTCGTGTTTCCCATCTTTCCTTCCACAAAGCCAAGTTTTAGAGAAACAAACTGTGTTATTGACATTTGAAATCGTTTTGGCTTCAAAGAATGATGAAATGATTCAGTCGACGCCTCCGTGTTTGCACGAGTATCTTCTGCAAACACAAAACACAGAACCTGTGCAGACGTGTTAGAACATGATCCCACAGGCACAGTCATGGATGCACAAGCTGGATTTTCAGTTGGTTCCTTGTATCTTGTTTGAAAAGATCATATGTTGTGCACATGAGTATCACGGTAATATTTTACTAATATTACTTGTCAACAAAAGTCAGTCACTTGTTTCTCTGTATTGTCCATAATTTCATGTGTTCTGCGCACGTTAGAGGAATGTCATCTCTTTCATTCACTCAGTGTGATTCCAGAGTGAATCAGTAGTTTTGTCATGAGTGAACATCCACAGTGCAGCTGGTCATCTGCAGTATTCTCACAGAGGTTCACAGATCTAGAAAACACAGAGAGTCTAGAAAACACTGGAGGAAACTTTCAGGAGAAGGTGGTGAAACCTGCAGACCAGCTTCTCCTCTCAGTCAGGACACCTGCAGAGTTTCACCTGTTTTTCCTGTTGCATGTGTGATCTAAAGACTTTCAGATACACCTTTGAGTTATTGAGTTAGCACCATGTGACCCTGTGGGCGTGGCCAAGTCCTATGGTTTGACTGACAGGTGCTTGGTCCAATCAGAAAGTCTCCAGCCACTGAAGAGTTCTGCAGTTGGTTTCCAGTCCAAGAAAGATGTGTTGACACTGTTGCCGGGCAGATCTTTAAGTATGTTCAGCAGAGCAATGACAGATAAAATATTTACTATATGTTTTCTATTAAACACCAAATGCACTTTCATTTATACACTGTTTACTGTGACCATCTTCATTTAGATTAAAAAATATCTTTAGGAAACGCCAAACAAACAAAACCCATGATGGTTCATATTTTTCTGCTGCGTTTGGGTGAACGATGGTTTTATGGCACTCTTTGCTCATTCTTAACTTGATGGGGAACAACTCTTTACTTATTTAACTTTGTTTTAACATCATCATTTAGCAGCATGCTAAACATTAACTGGAACATCACGAGCAGCTAAAGCCTCAAACGTAGTCAAACATGCTGAAAAAGAGCAGAGACAAACAAACCCTCTCGTACCCCGTGGAACCAATTTTTACGAGCAACAGACTTCTTCACAACACGACAGAGAAACAGCCAATCAGCACAAGGGGAACCTGCCAAAACCAGTTATTCAGCTGCACAACCAGCAAATCAAGATAAGGGCTGGGGGGAACTTTTGTGAGCTCCTCACACGTGCAGACTTGTGGATTTAATGGGACGGCTCTCAAGAAGTCCAGCTAAACGTTCAATTGTAGTCTGCTTCTGCTGGGCTTCTGCAGACTTCCACAGACCCATGATTACCCATAATTCCTAGCAAAATAATTGTGATGATAAATAAAGACAGGAATAATTCTGATGATAATACTTGTCATCATCTTAATTGTACTATTTATATTGGTGTATTACATTTTCAGTTTTCAGCCAACTAAGAAAAATAAACTGGACTACTTATATTAACTCCTGTCTGTCCCACGTAATATTGATGTCAATGGAGTAATTTATAGATATGTTGGAATTACAGGATTATCAAGAAGAATAATTTAGATTAATCTCCATGGAAGTCAGAGAGCAGAGCGTCCCCCTCATTGGCCAGCCTCCGGGCAAACGCAGATGACAGTGATCATCAATGTGACTTAAGCTGATTTCCGTTCATCCACAGAGATTCTCACTAAAACAAGACTGGGACATAACAGCAGCCTCCTAAACTGGACTCTTTCTTTCAGGCAAATATATTTGAAATTTTCTGTCCCTTCACATACTGAAGCACACAAAAAAGGAGGCCAAAGATCTATTATCGAACTGCTGATGGAGTTGCACTAAAAGGGCCACAGTACAAAGAGTAAGCACCTTTGGTTAAGGTAACGATTTTTCTTACGACGCCACCATCAGGATGGACATTTTACCTCACTGCTCATATGGAATGCGAGCATAGAGACATCTCTCCATATTTGACCTGACAGTTTAGTTTTCACAGTGCATAATGATGCAATACTCCTGCTACACTGATGACATTCAATTAGTGGTGAGAATCTGTTTTTTTTATGCACCAGGAACATTCAGACCGGGTGGAAGCATTGATGTATTTTAGCCTTATCTTGAGTTTGTGGTCGTGATGAATGACTGTTTTTTACATCTCTGCCCCTGTACAAACACTTTTTCTGCACCTGTCACAAAATAAACTCATCTATATTGTTCTGCCCACAAACTGATAGATGCAACAAATCAGCGATGACAAAATTTCATATCAAAGTGATGCATTAGCAGTATTTTTTTCATTGCCACTGATACATGAACACACGAGCGAGCAGCTACGATAAGTAATGTCTCCACGAAGAAACAAGCTCCAGCTCAAAATCTACAGCAAGCTCAAACACGTGAGTAATTCAACCATAGAACAGTAGTTTGGTCTTTTTTGATCAAAATAAAGGATTTTAAGTATACTCTCATATATAAGCAATAAAAATAAGTAACATCTCAATACTCCAATAATTACTCTTACACTGATCTTGTGCTCATTGGGATTCTATCTCTTTACAAGTATTTATATTAATTCTTAGAGTTATTTATATTAACTCTTTTCCTGTTTTGCGTCCCCCTCTCCATATAGGAACTGTACGCCACATCCATCTGATCTGTCGACAGTGCAAAGACTTCAATGATATGGTTTATGAACACACCTGATCCCTGTGGCTGATGGACATGTGAAAGGCAGTAAGTGGTCAATGAGGAGATGGTATGAGGCTGACGGTTAGCACCACAGAAGGTCTAGATGTACAATCTACTTCAAAACTTCTGGGGGGACTGTTGACTCTATAAAGGTTAGGAGGGATCATCCACTTGAAAGGTCAGAAGCCACCATCCATCCAAGAAATCTGGTCCCCCCAAGGGCCAGAAGTAACAATTCGCTTCAATTGCTCAAAAGGAATGATCAGCTTCAGACAATCAAGCGAAACTATCTTATCCAGACCTCCTGAAAGGGTAATCTGCTCCAGAACAGACTGGGACCATCCCCTTCAGGAGGAGGTCAAGAGTGCTGATCTTCTGAGGGGAACCATTCTCCCTAGAACTTGAGGAAGGAACCACACTCTGAAAGTAAAGAGCATTGATCCACTTCATAAGTTCAGGAAAAAAACTGCCAATCCAGAAGTTCAAGAGTAGCCAACCACTCCAAAACTCCAGATTAGATGAAATGCCCCAAAAGATCAGGAATGACCACCTTCCTGGAGGGTAAGAGGGGACGATCTGTTCCAGAGGAGCTTGAGGGACCATCAGCTTAAGAATGTCAGGAAGGACGTTCCATTCGAAATGATCAGGGTAAGTGGAGATCCATTCCAGAGGGTCTCAAAAAGTAAGGAAGAATGATCATTGAATGATCAACTCCAGGAAGCACTTCAGTCAAAAAACATGAGGAGTCAAACTCCTGTCCAGTAACACTGAGCTGAAGGATGACGGACAAACAGACAGGACCCTGTAAAGTACCGAAGGTCTTTCAGTTGTAGACACTGTCCTTTTTTCCCGGACATGGATGATGGTCCAGAGTTATTTGGGTTTAGCAACACAGATGTACATTAGCTCAAGAAAGTCCAGAGTGTAGATCAGTCCTTTTTATTGTTTTAATCCTGTCCATACCGGCTCTGAGTGGTTTAAAACAATAACAGTTGACTCTAGTTAAGTCCTGATACAAACCAGTCTAAGGGTAGTTTGTGACTGCAGCCTGTTTCTGGGCCAGACGTCGCAGTTCCTCCCTGATAGCCTTTATAAGGGAGGCAGAGGTGTGAGCGGAGGGGGATGCATCCTCCGGTGGGTACTCTGGAGTTGGTGAAGTCAGGAGAAGAGGTGGAGCCGACGGGTCCTGCAATGAGGAACTGGGCATCCGGAAAACAGAGGAAGAGGAGAACTCAGGAAAAGACAGCACCTGTTGAGAGAGGAAGAGAAGATCAAAAGCGTACAGCCAAGACTAGAAAATGAGTCCAGAAGAAAGACACGAGAAGAAACTGCAAAGACATTTATTTCAGTGGTTATTTATTATGCTTAACAACTACCATAGTTATTTGGTACACAACGGTTTGGACAAGCCAAGGCTGCTTTGACCTGTTCCCTACATAAAGTCATATGTATACAGTGACAGAACCACTAGGTTCGGCCCACATCCCACTTACACTTTCTCTGCTGGCTCCTGGTCTGGACAGGTCCTGGTCTGAGTGCTGCTGATTCCAGCTGGAGCCAGTAGGACCCGACATGCTGCGACCTACCCCAGGGTAAGCACCTATCTGGCTTGACAAACCCACCTGGGTCAAGTGGTGGAGCTGTGCACCTGGAGTCAACAAATTCAAACAACAAATGAAACCAAAAAAAAAGAGCACCTGTCTGGAGAAAAGACTGTCATTCAGTGTCAGGACAGGCTGAACAGGAGTGTTTTTATTTCTCTTTAATGACATCAGTGTACCTGTAAACAACCACAACAAAAACTACTCTCCACTAAAATTTCATTTCATTTCATTTTTCATTTATGTCACTCATGGTCTAGTGTTACATTACAAGAAAATGTCATTAATGTTGGATCAGGGCAAAATCAGCAGTGCATGTGGTCAGTTCGTTCAGATGACTGTACCTGTACTGCCCCCTACAGGTCGTGGTCTAGACGAGGAAGGCGGGTCCTCGTACTGCCCTCTGCTGGAGTATACCGACTCCTGCAGCTGGTCACCAGTAGAAACGTACCCTGCTGAGCTCAGGCCCTGCCTGGATAAAACAAACAGAGCATCAGTACTAATTCAGGTCCAGCCTCCAGACCTGGACCTGGTTTTATTTGGACTGACACTGACCTCTGCAACAGGCCCTGGACAGATGTGGGAGACATTCCAAGCTCTGCGTATCTCTATGGAAAGAGTGAGAGGAAAATGAAATTAAAACTAAACATAGAGTCATGACTAAAGTAATGGCCTCGGCTGCAGGACAACACACTCACTGCAGAAAAGGGGCTGTGAGAGGGGGCTGCTGGGTAAGAGCCCCACTGCCTGCCAGGAGGGCGGGCCTGAGGGGAGGGGCTGGGCAGGGCAGGGCTTACCCCGCTCACCCCGGCGCTGCCCTGCGAGGATGGCGACACCAGGGCGAAGGCATCATCCAAAAGGGAATGCATTTGTTGCCGGGCCTCCTCAATCGAGGGCTGGGGGGGCATGTAGGGCGGTGGAGCCGGGGCAGGGTCAAAGACCTCGTCAGTAGGGGAGGGGCTGCCATGGTCTGGGGGCAGGTCAGGGTCTGACTACATGGGAGAGAAAATAGAGAATGCAAAGTCCATGTTCAGTGTGGTCCAGATTCTTTCATGGCTGCATTCTTCTTCTTCTTCTTATTATTATTATGATCATTTAAGGAGATTCACATTTACATGATGGATGTTTATTTTGCAGCTCAGCACAACAAAATCCACCTTTAGAGCACTGGGGCCCCCTCAGACCGGGCCACTACCTCAGTACATTCTGCTCCTGATGAGCACCAAACCTTCTGTATACAGTAAAACTATTAAACGTGTTTATTAAACATCATATATCTTTTAGAATTTCCATTTGTTTTGTTTTATCTACACTGCTAAGCATAGGATTGCTGCAAAACTGTATTTCATTGTGAATTAATATGCAATGACAATACAGAATCTGTCTGTCTGTCTGTCTTAAACTTAAAAAGTTGAAACTGGTACAAGATGTCGCAGCTTAGTCCAATAATAAGTCAAATAATAAAACCTGGATAAAATGGAAAGCCTTTTTTTTTGCTTTTTACAGTTAATGGGATATAAACTGGATGGTTTTGATGGTTGTAGTCCAGAGAAAAGTGAAAGTGTTTTCTCAGACTCACAGAGTGAACTTGTCAGTCTGAACTCAGTCACTGAACCAGAACTCCAACAAGAAAACAGTGAAACACACTGACACTGAATAAGCTGCTGTGTGGCTCACCATGTAGGCCACGTTGTTGAGTCCTGGGTATTTCCTGTAGGTGGCACTCTGGTCTGTAAGCAGCCGGTCTCTGTCTGTATCAGGAAGACTTCCAGGACCTGGCTGAGCTCGCCTACCGCGAGGAGAGCGCCTCCCTCTGGAAGGACAAACACAGACAAACCCATTTGGAAATCTGGTCTTCAGACGGTAAGTTTTCTCTTAGCAGGTCCAACTTGATAAATTAGTCATAAAAGTGAACTATGGAAACCCTTAAATCAGCTTAAGGTTTTCTCAGGTGAAGGCTGACCTCCTCCTAGAGTCGGTGGGGGTAGGAGGTGAGGGGGCGTCGGCCTGCAGGATGCAGTCCATGTGGTCGTGGGCGGAGCTATAGAGACGCTGTGCCACCTCACCCTGCACCGGTCCATCTCCAAACGCATCCATGATGTCGTCCATAGAGGGAAACTCACACTGACCCCGCCTCTTTGCGCGCTGCCGAAGTTTGTTTCTGTGATGCTCGATCTCTGACTTGTGTCTCAGCGCCACCTGCAGGAGCACAAAACAGGAGGGCAGATAATGCCAGACAGGTCTCTACGGTCCTCATGGCGAGCAGGGAAGGTGTGATATTTTTGGTCGTCTCACCTCTGTGTTGACTTTTTCAGTGAGCGTAGGGCTCGGCTGGGACAGGGCATGTGGTGGACTTGGTCGAGGCTGCATGGCGATCAGCTGTACCTTGTTGGCCTGGCGACGTGTGCCATCAGACGAGCCCCGAGACAGACGGTCAACATGGTCGAAGATGGAGGAAGAGGAGAGAAGCTCGTCTGGACCGCTGCCTGATGGAACGAGGAGGAGGAACGGTCAGATGTCAGAGAAGAGGTTCACTGGAAATTATTTGACAGATGAAAAACTGTCAGGAAAATATCGGAGTCTCGTTCAGCTGAATGTTACAAGCCATGAAAATAAAAATCTTAAGACGAGTCAACTACAACTCCCTCAGTATATTGCACTTACAAACATCACCGAGCTTCATGTGGTAGTGTGAGTCAACAGCTGAAACTCTGGATCAAATCGCCACGTTACCATGGCGACATGTTTTATAATTTACATCTGAGAAATGCACCAAACTGACAGAGGAGGATTTTGTTTCGTGTTGGAGAAGACGTCATGTGACTCAGATCTTTTGATTCTACCATGTTGGTCTGCTCTGTACAAGCTGTTTCGTTCCGTTTTCCTTCCACCGTTCAAGGTTTTAAAGAGAGTTGCTCTGTATGTGGATCGCGGTAAAATCTCATGTTTCTATGCAGCCATCTTGTGGTCGATCAGATGCAACTCACTGCTGAAGCATCCTGAGCTGTGGTAACTAGACAGCTGAGACACATCACATGCTGCCTGACATAAAAAACAGAAGATTCAAACCATGCAGATAAAACATTTAATAACCTGAATCTGTTTTAACCATAAAT
This sequence comes from Naso vlamingii, assembly GCA_029822935.1. Taxonomy (NCBI): domain Eukaryota; kingdom Metazoa; phylum Chordata; class Actinopteri; order Acanthuriformes; family Acanthuridae; genus Naso; species Naso vlamingii. The sequence goes on from JAPQLA010000015.1 coordinate 19,733,156, forward strand.
TTAGTCACTAATTAGCCCTTAACTTTAGGGTGAACTGCAGAACTTGTTCCTTGATTGTAAAAATAAACACATATATCGGGATACATCATGGGGGTGTTGAAGCAAAGAATCCCAGATTTGGGCCAGAAAAAGAATCTGGATCCCAGCCGACATGTTGTTTAAAAAACACCCTTTTGTTCCAACTATTGCTGAAAGCAGCTGGAGACGAGCAGAGTTTACTGCGCTCAGCAGCCAGCAACACAAATAAACCCAAGACAAGACAAGATAAGACTGACGAAGGACTCCTTCGACCCTCTCTGCTATACGAGAAGACTGCTCCTCCCACCTTTTGCTGAGTTTATGATTCCTAAAAAAGAGGATTTTCAGGTAGCCAACTTTCAGACGAGCTTTTAGCTGATGTGAAGTTTTTAAATTTAATTCTTTTAAACTGTTTGGTTGTTTCAGGCTATATTTTCATAAAATACAAGCATTACAGTTACGACACACAAGATGTTTAACACCACAAACACGGATACACACAGCACATATGGGTTTACACAGTGTGACATGGCTGTCAAACAGAGGACATAATAATCCACACAGTACATACGAGGACCTCACATATGCTGCAGATGCTTAGTGGAAGTTTTTGAAATCTGACACCCTTTAACAACCTGCAGCGCTGTGGGCTTTTGATGAGTGTGCACACCTCTCACACCGTATGTTTTATGATCCAGTCAGAGGAAAAGCTTCTCACACTGTATGTCTACACACGGTCATATCTCACACCACATCAGGGTACACACTTTTAAATGCAGTATGTGTAGTATGTCAGTTACATGAGAGAACATGATTTTAACACAGATTACAAACTCATTCGCACAGTGTGTTTGAGTATCCATCCAATTTATGTGTGTGTGTGTGTGTGTGTGTGTGTGTGTGTGTGTAAGCATAACCATAATTTACAACTACAGGGGTTTTTGGTTGTATGTACCATTTTTACCCCTTAAAAACCTCAAACCTGTTGCAGAAATTCACTAAAATTCATCCATTAATGAAAGCCCAGATTTGTTGTGAACCCAAAACTTATTATTTAAAAATAAATAAATAAATAAAATATAATGTGTACCTGTAAACTTATGTAAAACTAAAGTGTCATGTTCCTTTTATTTGTTCTATTTGTTTTATTTGTTTAAAATGTATGTAGCAGTCACCTTTGAGAGTCAGGCGGTGTGACGTACGAGACAGAGTGTGGTTCCTTCCTCACGGTGAGCGTGAGGCGGTGTGACGTACGAGACAGAGTGTGGTTCCTTCCTCACGGTGAGCGTGAGGCGGTGTGACGTACGAGTTGATCGCCTTGACACGCTGCTCCTATGTCACAAGGTCTTACCGCGGAGCAGAGAATCATCAGGTACCATGTTTACAATCTTTGGTATGACTCAGCTGGGGATCAAACCCTGACCTCTGACCTCAGGGCAGATACTCTAACCACAAGGCCACTGAGCTAAAATCTAACTTTGAAATTATGTCAGAGCCTGGTGTCATCAATGGATTTGTCGGATAAAACTAATTAAGCAATAAATTAACAAATTAAGGGGTATCTGGCAAACAAACCCATATATTTAGATGAAGCTCTCTGCTGTGTTTTCAGGGGTGAATTAAGGAAAACTTGAGGATTTTAATGGATTGTTATGGTTCTTTAACTGCTGACAGACACAAACACAGATTGATTGTCAAAAAGAAAATATTGATCGGAGCAACTTTAACGTGCACAAGAGGAGATGAAGGAATCAACGTACCCATCTTACCCCTCCCTTCAGCCCAGGAGCATTTGGAAGAAAAGACAGATGATGTTTGTTAAAACAGAACACACACACACAAGCAAACGCACACACAGTCAGCTCACGTAATCAAGTCACAGTGTCTCTGACCATTTTTGGGCGTCTTCCTGTGCTGTTTCCCCTCACTGGGTGTGGCCACAGGTCGAGTGCTTTCTTCTGCTGACTCTCTGCCGCTCGATTGGTCGCTGCCCAGCGAGTCGCCATCTGATGGGCTGAGCCTGACAGACGAGGGACAGAAGGTTCATTTCAGTTTATGTTTCCAGATGGGAGTACTGCACGGTGTTTCTGTCCATGTGTATTTTGGTTCCACGTGCAGTAATATTTCAGAAATCATTACAGTTTATTCATTTTTCTTTTAGAAATACGCAAAACGCTGACTAGTCTTCCTTTAGTGTTTCAGAGATTTGATTGGTTGAACAAAACCGGTTAAATGAAGGGCTGCAGGCGACAGGTTGCACACCTTCAGCTTCACAGCCAGGTAGCCAACTCTTTTTATGGATCCCAGCTGTCTGAGTCATGCTATGTGACGCATGAAACCAGATCACGGTTGCTCACAGAAAGATGTTTTGCTGCCCCGAGAATTCTGGGACATGTAGTATTAAACTGCAGCTGCTGTAACAACCAGTAACCACAGACAGCATTTTTGTGCTGACCACAAGACAACTTTACTTTAAGATGACTTTTAGAAAGTGAGGACATTTATGGACATCTTCGGAACCTCATGACATTTTTGGACAGCTTTAAAAATAATGAAGATGGCTGATTCATTTATTGAAAGGGTGTTAATGCAAAAGGATAAAGAAGTCCCAATGTGCGCGTCTCACCTGCCCCTGCGGCGGCTGGACCGGGCCACCTTGGTGGACGATCCTTTAGATTTGGGGGTGTTGAGGTCGCCACCGTCAGAGGGCGTGGCCTCTTTGACGGGGGCTGGTAGTGGGCTGGGCTCCTGAATCACCATGATGTCATCTTTCGTGTGCTGACCGAGGTGGAGCTTCGCAAAGTCAAAACCTTTCACGCTGGGAGCCTGAAGCTGAAAGACGACACAGATCAGCTGTTAGTGTGAATACATGCGGCAGGAAGAGCTCACAGCTTCCTGTTCACCTCTGACCTTTTGCCTCTGCTGGATGGTGTTAATGGCGTCCGGCTGGAACTCGAGCTTCTCTGAGCCGCATAGCTTCCAGTAGAGGATGATGACGATGAAGACGGCCAGCAGGACGGGGACAACCACACCGACAATCAGCCAGATACTGCTGCTCTGAGTCTCTGCCGGGGGGACGGACAGAGTCTCCACAGCTGGAGGCAGGTGAGACAGGTGACAGATAAATAAGAAATGGTTGAGACACAGATGAGAGAGAGACAGGTGATAGACAAGTGAGACAGGTGAGACCTTCTCTGAAGTTCATATTTGTATAATTAAAATTGTGACTTAACGAGTTACTTTCTAACTTCAGATAAATTATAAGGTTTCATAAAAAAGCTTCAGAATGAAAATGACTACCAGCTGATTTCAAATGCATGCTGGGATACTCACTGAAGGTTACTAGCTGAGTACAAACTCCTTCATGGTTTCAAAATTCACATTCCAAATTTAATAACTGAGCTTGGCTGTAGTTATGGGGAAAATGATTTTAAATTGCAGTACCTTAAGTGACCACTGGCAGAGCGGAGGTGCCACATTACATGCCACATAATACACCTATTAGTGTGATAAACTACAAATGACGCACACATCAGCTCCCAAAGCATGCTGGGTAAAATGGGTGCGACAAATGAAAGTCTGACTGGAACTTGGCCTCGATGGTGCTGTGAGCTTCACCTTCAGTCTGATCCTGATTCTGAAGACAACATCTAAACAGACCAACATAATACAATCTTGACTCACGTTGGGCGAGCGGCCTCTGGACTCGGTGTCCGAGGACAATGGCGGCTCTCTGCAGGTCCAGGCGGTTCAGGGTGGCCGCTGTTGCCTCAGCCGGTATTCGCTCACCACCTGGACCCTCCACAAAATAAAAGACCTCCAGAGGGCGCTCGGCCCCCGACAGCCTTGCCACCCGCACCACCTGAGAATCAACAGCTTCAGATATTAGAAAGAATTCTTCGAACAATGTGAACATACAGTATACTTGGATTGTGTGTACACCTGCAGACTGTTGTTGCCAACAGCTGTGGCTCTCCTCCAGCGCCTCCTGCTGGATGCCTGCAGTCCCTCCTCTAGCAGCAGAGCCAGACGTCTCTCCAGACGAGCTTTAAAACTTCTCTCAGCTACCAGCTGCTCCTGGACTCCCAGCAGGACTGACACAACACACATGATGACAACACAGACGATGTTCTTTGGTGAAATGAGTTTTAGAAATATTTCAGATATCCATCACAGGTTTCTGCATTCATCCCAAAGAAATGGAAGTGAGTAAATATTCAGGACTCTCCTCTTTAACTACAGTCAAACTTCCTGCATGGTTTGATAGAACAGAAAAAGTGGAAGAGAATCGAGCTGCCAGATCATGAAGCGAACTGTTAATTTATTGCATCCTGTTTTCATCTTTATTGGGACCATCAGTCAGCAGAATTGAGTTGGGATGGCTGGAGTCAAAGTTGTGGACCAGGCCGGACACAGAGCAGAGGTGTATCCTCACCTGTACGGACCCAGGTGGAGCGCAGATGGTGAGATGTGTTGAGCTCAGGATAGTGGAAAGCTGTGAGCATAAATGCACATTAGGGCTCATGTAACACACATTTACCACGCGTGCTAAACACATAGTACCAAAAAACAACTGTCAAAACATTTGTATTAACATAATATGTGGGTGTAAACAAACTGTATGCATGCATGTGTGTGCGTCATACGTTCTGCGATCTGCTGGGCAGGAAAACCCACGTAAAAGCTGAACTCCACCAGGCTGAGCTTTCTCAGGTGTTCGCTGACCTCTGACCCCAGCAGGTAGTCCCGCCCATCACGAACGGCAAAGGTGATGTCTACTGAAACCTTCTGCTCCACCGTCGGCTGGCTCCTGCCCATGGTGATGTTCATCAGCTGGAGAAGACACACAGACGTACAGCCGCAGAAACTTAGTGAGTTCCTGAGGACTGATAATTCATCTTGAAGGCAGACAATGTTCTTTATCCTTCCAGTTCTCTCAACAAACAGAACTTACTGTACGGTAGAGTTTAGAAAACTGCATCACCTGTACAGTGTTGTTAAGGTAACAAGCTCACCTGTACTGTGACGTTTCCTGTCTCATGTAATCGTTTCCGTGACTCGGCATAAGCCATCACCAGCCCTCTCTCAACCCGTTCGCTGAAGTTACACAATCTGACGTCGACATGGGCAGGGACAAACTGCAGAACAGTGTGGACCTGGTACCTGAAGTCAGGTATGGTGTAGAGTGGTGACACGGTGGGAACAGGGCCAGAGCCACGCGGTGGTTGGCGAAGGGCATTGATGACAGACATGGCGGTGAAGATCAATGATCCTGACACAACTCGAAAGGCAAAACTGGAGGGAGTTCTCAGAAACTGATTGGGAGCATAGAGATGACAGACAGCTGTCAATCATTTGATATCTTCAAGGTGAGCTGAAGGTGTGTTCTGGCTTTAATCAAGGCTCATTAGAACAAGTAAAACAATTAATTTAAGTTAAAACTTAAGCTAGTGAGACACAACCAAAAACAAATGGCAAAGTGAAATAAAGCACCTGGAGCTCCACCGAGCGGTTGAACTCTCTCTTCAGGACGTCTCTGGCCTGAGTGAAACCAGCTGACGAACCTTTTGAACTGACTGCAGGAGATAAAGAGAGATCAGCTGACTAAACCTGTATTTGTGACTTATCAGAGCCTGGTGTTTCTGTCACATGACCCTCAGAGATCTTACCTACTCTGACCAGGTACATCTCTGGCTTGGTGACGTTACACAGGTACTGTCTGGTGGGAGGAGTCTGCGCAATTCGTGGGGTGGTGACAGGTGGGGCTCTGGTCAGGCTGATGGCTGTGATCTGGGTGGTGGTTTTGATGGAATTGGTCGTGGTCATCGCCTTTGTGGTGGTGGCGGTTCTGGTGGGTGGAGTCTTTGCCGGCTTCTCTATGATCAGTGGAGGCCTCTCTGGTCTCTCAGGGCGAGTGGGTGGTCCCAGTGGGGGAGGGGGAGGCACCCTGCTGGTGGTGTTGGAAGGGGGATGGAGAGGGTGTCTGCCAGGGACAATGGTATGGTCCTTGGGTTTTGGAGAAGCAGGAAGGGGGATGGAGGGGGTTTTGATGGTGGTTAATTTCTTCTCACCTGCAAGTGTTGGTGAGAGGGTGAGAGGAGGGGTGGGGCCCGTAGGAAGATGCTTTGGCCCCCATCCAGGAGGAGGGCTGGAGCTTGGGGAAGGAGATGGGGGAAAATGGTGGGTTTGTGTTGTTGTGGGAATAATGGACAGTTTTGGGTCTGTACGATTTACCCGGTCCTGGTCCCTCTCTCTCTCCCTCTCCCTCTCCCTCTCTCTCTCCCTCTCCCGGGCCAGCAGGTTGGTATAGTACTCCAGACTGTTCATGTCTGGCAGCAGCAGTTCTGTCGGTTCCAGAGGCACCATGTCCTCTAGGTCATAGTCCTCTTCCCAGGCAGGAAAGACATCCGGATGGGTGGGGTGTGTGTGCAGGAGGATGCTGGGGGTGGAGGAAGAGGGTGAAAGGGGTAGACGAGAGGAGAGGGGAAGGGTGGGACGGGCTGGGAAGGCAGTGTCATAGGAGACCCAGTCCTCCCCGCTGTCCTCGTCGTAGGAATGGTTGGGCAACGGGGTGGCCAAGGCCAGCTCCTCACCGTCGGGCACCATGAAGGACAGAGTCTCTAGATAGTCTCCAGACCCCCAGGCTTCCTCCAGGGAGGGGCTCTGCTCCCAGGGGGGAGGAGGGGTAAGGGTGGGCTGGGTGTGTGGGGGGAGGGGTGGAGGGAGGCTAGGGGACAGGAGGTCTGGAGGTCTCAGCAGGAGGTGGATCCCTTGTGCACTTGAGTCTGAGTCCTCTGCAGAGCCTGTGCCACGGCTGTTACCATAGTAACCTGAGTCTGAGGACAGGTTGGGGGCCAGGGGTCTGAGAGGGGAGGAGGAAGAGGAGGGTGGTGATGGATCTGATGGTGACTCGGCCGTCCTGTTGAAGCTCAGCACACCTGTGAGACAAAGAGAGGGATCCATTTGTCAAGTTTAAATTTAACAAACCTGAGGACCTGATCAAAGCGTCACAGTAAACAAACATGAGAGTGGAATCAGAAGAAAAGAAGAAGATTTCACCACATTTTGCTTTTCACTCTGGTGTTTGATGCCAATCACAGAGGAACAAAACTCACCAAAAAAAAAGGGGTGGAAACAGAAAGATGGAGAAGCATTTCTTCACCTCTTTTAAAGAGAAAGGAAAACTTGGTTTCCATCACACAAAGCCGCAAACAGGCAAAATCACTCTGAACAATAAAGTTTATTACTTTAATGAGCCTTAATTAATTTCTAAAGATAACTGAACCAGTATTGTAGGCACACTGATTTAGCCACATTAACCTTTCTGTTTTCTCTTTCATGCCTCGTCTTTTTTCTCCTTCCTCTGCAGTCATTTTAAACCTATTTGTCTTTTTGTCATCACACACACACACACACACACACACATACACACTTGCAGCCTTGACTGAGTCTCTCATCTGGTGCCTGGTTGCCGTGGTGACGCAGTGCTTTGCGGCAGCATCACGTGCTGAATGGAGACGAGTCATTGGTATTCAGGAGACGACGCCCTCAAACGAAGATAGACAGATGGAAGGAGAGACGGGCTGCAGATTGTAGTTCAGTGTTTCAGACTGTAACCAGCTTCAACAGCTGATTGTCTACTTTCATTAATAAATACAGGAAATTTAATTTGTTAATTAATATTTGAATCACTCCTGATTTTAATTTTCTTGAGTCCAAGGTGACATTTTCATATGTTCGAGTGTTGATTCAGTTTACTGTGACAGAAAAACCAGCGACTCTGCCATGAAAGGGCCCTGGTGTGTTCACTCAGAGCAGGCTCAGTGTGTGAGCGAGAGGTTCAGCTGAAACTGTCAAAGCATCTTCATCACAGTAAAAAACAGCAGAAACTGATGTGCTGTGAGGTTTGGACAGAAACAACCCCTGGAGGTGTGTGTGACTACTTCCTGATAAGTATTATGAATCCAGTTTCATTTAAACTGTCCAAGTTTGTTTAAGTTCACCTCAGTCAAAAAAAGTCAGTTCCATGTTACTTTGGACTGAAGACGAATAATGGTGGATGGATATGATGTTGACAGTTTGTCACTTTAATCCTCCTCAGTCTGACATCAGCAGGTCATGTGACTAATTTACAGTGAGATGCAAAGGTGTGTGCGTGTGTGTGATTGTGTGTTGACAGACTGAGAGTGACCAACAGAGAGCGCGACCATCAGAGAGAGCGACCGTCAGAGCGAGCGACAGACAGAGAGAGCGACAGACAGAGAGAGCGACCGTCAGAGAGAGCGACCGACAGAGAGAGCAACCATCAGAGCGACCGACCGACAGAGCGAGCGACCGTCAGAGAAAGCGACCAACAGTGGGAGCAACCAGCAGAGCGACCATCAGAGCAAGCGACCGACAGAGCGAGCGACCGTCAGAGAGAGCGATAGACAAAGAGAGCGACCATCAGAGCGAGCGACCGACAGAGAGAG